>JAJTUV010002384.1:0-461058 GCA_021653895.1 Mastomys natalensis | reverse complement strand
AGTAATTTTTATGCTAATTACCATGCAGTGAAGACAAAAGTCACAGAATATCCTGAATGGAACGATTTTAAACCTTCTTCCTGAGGACTAGCCTTCATAGCACCGAAAGTCATCATTCAAGTTTCTAACAAGGAAGTAACAAGGAATCTTATTCAGCTATGATGCATCTGACAAGCATGGTAGAGCAATTGAAGACTGCTTATCTTCGATAAGCAACATCTTTTTAACTAGATTTATGTCATTCTCAAAGAGTGAGAAGAGATACCTGGCACTGGAAACATAACCAACTACACAGTGCCAGGAAGTCACGGAGTTTGAAAGAGAAAATAAAATCACTCACAAAATCTCAAACAATAATCTAAGTATTTTCCCTAATGTGTACATATTGTAGTCCTTAGCACTCATGAAGGAAGCATTTCTTTCAATACAATAGCATAGTGAATCAAAATGCAGTTCATTCCAGTCTGAATATATCTGCAATACATTGTCTCAAGCTATGTCTCAGAGATGACTACAGAAGAAGAGATGGAATGTTGTAAAATCCAGAGGATAGGAGACATCAAGTCTCCTAAGAATTTTAGAATCCCCACTCATGAAGTTCCAGCAATGTAATATCCAAATATGAGCTGAACAAAGACAAAAGCGATAGAAAGTCTACCATGGACAGGGCAAAACCAAGTGGTCTTAGCTACACACAGAAAAGATTCTGTGAACTGAAGAAATCATGTTCCATAGGTTATCCCATAGTAAATGGTCATCACTATAATCATGAATACAAGTAATTTTATACAAACTTAACGTATATATAATAAATATATTTACATGTCAGGGATATCTACTCCAATGTACATAAATTATATATATATATATATTCATATTTATAGTCATATATTTCATAAAATTGTGTTGTTTTGTTTTATTTTATATATGTTTGCAATACGTACTCATGGATTTCCAACACATATGGCATATCTAATCTATCTATCTATCTATCTATCTATCTATCTATCTATCTATAAAATACCCATATGACTATATTGCATATATTTGCAATTATGAAAAATGTTGTCATAATTTGAAAAAGCAAGGAAGGAAAGGGGTATATTAGAGAATTTGGATGGTGGAAAAGGATGGAGAAAATTATATAATTATAATTTAATCTCAAGAAATTAAAGAAATATTATATATATATAATATTTTTTTATTTTTTTTTGTTTTTTCGAGACAGGGTTTCTCTGTGTAGTCTGGGCTGTCCTGGAACTCGCTCGGTAGACCAGGCAGCCTCGAACTCAGAAATCCGCCTGCCTCTGCCCCCCAAGTGCTGGGATTAAAGGCGTGCGCCACCACCGCCCGGCAGAAAATATATTTTTTAATGTAATAGTAAAAACAAATATAAAAAATAGGAATAAAGTGTAGAAATAATAAGGTAGCCATCTTGGTTCTGAGATGTCACAGGGGTTAAGAGCCCATGCTCCTTGCTCAACCTCTGTTGTACACTTATGGCCTCTGGGTGTCTGTGGGACTGCGTAAGGGTATCCTGGTTCTTGGCTGGGCATAGGCCTAGAACCCCGAAACTCCAAGGAGAAAACGGCAGGAGTTCGGCCACGTCCCCAGAACTCAGGGTCCTAACAAGCAGTCCAATCTCCATAGACCTACATTGTTCAGTCACGTAGGCCATTACAGCCCCTCCCAAAGTGCACAGGTAGAGGGTTGTAACTACAGGCCTCAGGCCCTAGAGATTTACATACTAATGAAGGTCAGAGGGTGGAGTCAATTAACCATTCCTCCCCAGAACCTCCCCCTTTCTCCCCCTACTTAACTCAGGTCTGCCCTGAGTTTGGGGGAGGTACATCCAGATCCATCTACCATCCGCCATGACAATAAACCCTTTTGGAACCAAGGACTTCCTCATATCATTGGGGTCTGCCGGGCCTGCCACCGCCAAAGCCGCCAGCCACTGGAACCTGGGACCTTCCTCTGGTATGTGACACAGGCTGCCTGGAAGCCTCCAGGCAGGCCCCCAGGCTGCTGCCGCCTGGGCCCTGGCCTGCTGCTGCAGCCCGCCACTTCTTCCCACAGGTGTCTGCATAACTCTCTCTCTCTCTCTCTCTCTCTCTCTCTCTCTCTCTCTCACACACACACACACACACACACACACACCACACACACACACACACACACTTGTGCACATGCTGAAAAGAAGTTTTGAGCATATTCAAGACTCGGCATGTATACTAGCACACATGCATGTATACTATGGTGCTTTCTGTAATGTAAGACACTCTGCCCCTAGGTCAAAAATTAATTTACTTCTATAGAAATTATTGCAGCTGAATATTATAAGATTTAACAGCTTAATATTTGAATGAAAGTGTACAAACAAATCAGTTTAACAAAGTTGCATCTCTTATCAAAAGGAATGCATCATCACTAGGGAACATGCTAACAGACATCATGCAGATTTGTATGTTGCTAAAGGAGGCAAGGATAACTACTTGAAATTACCACAGGTAGGAAATTTAAAGGTTTCTAAATTTCAGGTGGGCAATTAAATTTTACTTGAGACACTTTCCTTTTGATTTGTGCAAACACTTTCATCTCATTTTATCCAATGTTTCTCTTAAGCCTCAATCTGAGCCCAATAGGAATGTCTCTTAATTCTAGTTCCTGGACACTTACAGGATGTCATTTTCTTGAGGAAATTTTCTGTTAAACTTTGGTGTCACTTTCCTTTTTTATATCCATCAAACACTAAAAGCAAACAATATAATTATTTTAAATGTTTTCATAGAAAGATACAGTGATTAAATTTCAAATAATTTACATTTATTTACTGCAACGTTTCTGAATTTCACTTAGCCTTAAGTGAGCAAATGTTATCCCTATATTCATCATTATCCTAACATGAACAATTTAATAAGTAGGGAAGTAATCCACTGATAATAATATCTTAATCTTAAAATCCCTAACAGGTCATAAGTATTTTAAATTGTTGGCTTTCTTATGTGTAAAGGCTTAAGTTCTCAGGGTTGGCAATAATTGGAAGAAATGTCTGTGATAAGTAGACTCGACAGAGGATATTTATTTAAAAATATTGTTAGCTAGAGTATAATTTTAAGTATACATGATTTAGATAACAAGCACTCATTCATAATCATGATAAAACAGTCTAGTCCTTACTGAAAGTCTGATTCTGAACTATGTTTAACTTCAATCATTTTGACTTTTGCATAAAAATGCAGAGTTTTAATTAAATTACCAGTTCTCATGATTGACTTTACAAAAGAGCATTCCCCCAAACTGAATTTTGTTGTTAATATCAAGGAAATCATCACTGGAATCTATTATAGGGGTGTGTTTAGAACTGCAAGAAATTGTTGACAATTTGTCTCTAGAATAGCCAAGCAGTGTTCCTTCCCAAGTACAAGATGACATAATTTATTGAAAAAGTCTGTAGTGTATTCTTGAAGCAGTGTTAAATGACCACTTCACATCCTACAACATGACATTTTTAGAATGTTTTAATATTAGTAAACTATGTGTACTACAATTTGATTTCTAGACCCAAGAAATTTGTTAAAGAGTAAAGGCTTTCCTCATAATTCTTATGGTTCTTGTCCATAAATAAGATGCCCTATTGTATTGAGCCTGTTGTGAGGGTGAATGGTAACACATGAAAGGACAAATCATCGACAATGTGAGTTTAGAAAATGAGCCTGGATAATCCTCATCCTCTTTTCAGGGCATATAAACAAAAAGTAAGGTACTTTCACACAGCCTCACAACTTAAAAACTTTTATCATTACCTGATATTTCTTTTTTGATGCCAAACTAGGTGACAGAATGTTAAAAAGGGGAAGTGGGGGGTCTTTGAGGAGTATTTATTACTCATTTTCATACCTGTTAGTGGTTCTACAAAACAGTAAAATAATAAAAATAGTGCCTCTAAAATGCCGCAACATATTTGAATATAAAGTTAATCTGATTCCACTGTAAAACATAGAGCTGCTATTTTATTTTAATGATATTGAGGACCTGCACATAAATTTCTAGTCCTGAATTCTTCAACCTACCATTCCCACTGTCTTTCTCTTATATATGGAAATATTAGAGACTATTTCATCCCAAGGTAAGTCTGAACTCCAATAATGTATTAACATTATAATATTTCAAACTATAAGCACTAAAATTCATCTAAGAATTTTGTGGTTAAGTAATAATTTGACATATTTTAATCCATTCAATTGCAATGAGTAATTTTGGTACTTCATTTCAAGTCTTTAAAAAGTGGATTTTTCAAAATGGATATCTTAAGGAATTATCTTACAACATAATTCAAACTTAATATAACTTATTCATTGTTTAAATCAAATGGATCATAAATTGATAGGGTAATTCTTTGGGCCTTGCTATGGGTATAATCACTTTTATTTGTTTAAACATTGCTTTCATGCACTCCTATCACATTAAGCATATAAAGAAGAAAGAAGCTCATAGTGAGGAAAACTGCTCAAATGAATTTTGAAAATTGGTGATATTTTAAGTAACACAGGGTAAAAGGCATTAAAGAGATACCTTCATGTATGACACAGCAAACATTTCAGAGACTTGCAGCATCTCGAGGCAAGTTCATGCTCATTCTATTTCTATGCATCCCAACACACATACTTAAAATGTACATACCCATATGTGTACTTAGTCCATAATTATTCTTAGTGGACACCTATAATGTTACAACCAAGTGTATGTGGATGATTGTCAAAACTTCTCATTCTACTTTTGCCAATTGATGAAGACAATAAGTGCTGTTATGAACTTTGGAACTCTTAATATTATGATCAAGTTCTGTTTGCAAACCACATGGTTTTGGTTCATTTCAGCTGTTTCTATTAAGCAAAATTATCTTAACACTAAAAAAACAATTTCATTCATTATATGTTATATTTGTTGACTAGTCAGCATATATGCTAATTATTCAAATACCAGAACTAAATGACTTGAGGCAAAGAACATACTAGTTTTCTAAAAATAGATGTCCATCATCTTTTATCATGCGCATATTTAAAATCTTTCAACACACTGTGATTCATGTTCATGACATTTCAAAAAACTTCAAACTATAAGACTTTCTTCAAATATTTGATATTTTGTAAGTATATTCTGGGAAAGTAGTTGTGAAGTGTTTGTAGACAACATCTACTGTTAAATCATAGTACGTAGCTATCAAGTAATTTAAATAATAGCAGCTGTGACTGTAGATTGTCCAATGAATTTATAAATCCCCTGAAGGATTAGAGGTTAAGCCAAATAGCTTTCAAAAATCAAAAAGCACACTAAAAGTTATGTTCTTATGGTATATTCTAATATACCATATATTATATACATACATATACACATACACATACATCATATATATATATATACATCTTACACATACAGATACACATATACACACATACACACACACACACACACACACATATATATATATATATATATATATATATATATATATATACACACACACACACACACATATAGGTATGTTTTAAATTTCTTTTGCATACCAACCCAAATCATGGAATTAGGTAAAAATTAATCACTACCTAAATTTATGGAATGAAATAAAACTTTATCATTGAAAACCAAAACAAAAATGATTTCCATCACTAACAAGTTATACATGTTTTTTTTAAAACAATTCACATTACTTCTGCAGCAAAATTTTTACATAACTTTTGACAAAATATTTGTCACTATGAGAATAAAACAAATAAATGTTATAATCTGCTTATCTAACTATCTGCCAATGTATCTTTTTATACTTTCTGCTGACTAATTTATCAGGGATTTGGGGTGTGAGCTTGAGATTGAAACTAGAGTCTGATTCTTAGAATTTTCACTCACAGTGGACCACACAGATTTCCCCTACCACCTATAATTAATATCAGTAATAGCAGCTACCAGCACCGTAACTCAGGTATTAACAATGTTAACATACTGCAGTATTTCAATTAAGTATTGCAATAGGCAGCAGATTTAATTATGGACCACAAGCTGCATTGTAAACGTTAGAGTTCAATTTTAATAAAATGTGCATAGGTGATCCAGAAAACAAATTGGATTCAGAGGCTTCTCTCAACTTAATTTTTATATCTTCACTACCTTACAGTCTTTCTCTTTCTCTTTGATCTTCATCTCTATAAAGAAGAAAAGCAGATTTAAGCTACTGCAGATACCATCTGGTGGTTCAAGTCATTTTTAGGTTTGAATTTTCTCAGATGTCCCAAGTCCCCAGGAGAACAGTACTGGAAGAAATCCTAATCTTTAAAAAGCAGAGGAGGTCTCTTTCTTGAAGCACATATTTAAGTTACTCTTGCAGGTGAAAGAATGAGCACAATTTTTCAATTATAGATGGTGTTTTCAAAGGAATAACTAGAGTCTTAGCTGCAGTATCATATTTGAATAAAATGCATTTGATTAAATAAATAATAAAACAGAGTAAACACGAACCAGCATTCAGCTTCATAGGAGCTTCTACTATCTGAGAGTTATTGTACTTGAATTGAGGAGTCCCATTATTACTGTTTCTCTCACATTCTCAAATCAACAATTGTAAACTATGTGGTGGTGGCTCATGCCTGTAATCACACTTGGGAGGCAGAAACAGGTAGATCTCTGAGGTTGGGGACTTGTCTACAGAATGAATTCCAGGACAGACAGAACTACAGAGAGATACTCTGTCTTAAAAATAGATAGATGGATAGATAGATAGATAACTGTAGATTAATTTGGAACATTTTTAGCAACTGAACTAATACATTGTCAAAATAACTTTAATGCTCACTGTGGTCTGAAGCAGACATCAAAAATACCTTTTTATTAAGTAATTGAATTGCTGATTTTTTTTTTAAATACAAGTAAATTTCTATTCACCATTAGGATATTCAAAAAGTAATTTACATGATTTTATGTTTTATATGGGTATTTTGACAGACTTAGTTTATATGAACATGTTATATGGAGTACATGTACAAAATGTAAACACAGACAGGAATCTTATTAACTTCAGGGAAAAACAAAGAATGAAAAAAATTACTATATTCCTTTTAGCTGTGCCAAGCAGAGAAAGGCCAATGGGTCAGGAACCTATGTTGGAGGAGACCTTATATTAAAGAAATATTTATTTGGCAATAAGTAAACTCATTTTTAAACTCAGAAGTCTATGAAAGTATTCAGGGCTACTTGGCACTCACATCTAGCAGACAAAATCTTAAGTGTATAGAATACACTATCGTGCACAACACAGTTACAAACACTCAAGAATTAAGGTAAAAATAGAAATCATCTCAAAAGATAGAGAAGAAAATGTTCTTACATATATGTTTGTGAGGAAGACAGATTCTTTAGAATTATTATTATTAGCAATAATAATAATAATAACAAGTGGAAGAAATACAATTAAAGCTTTACCTAAAATGATTTTTCTCTGTGACTCTTCCGTATTCATTTTTCACTTCTTGATGAATTGCCTTTGAAACAATTCTCATGACAGCCAAGGTGTTATCATTCCAATTCCTCGTTCATGGACTCCTGCTCCTTTTGAATCAGCTTCTAGGATGCTAGGATTGAGAACATGTTACACTGTAGCAAATTTTAAATGATTTCTAAAGAATGAGTGATTGTCATATATTAAAATAGCATCCATATTTTTATATTTAAGAAAAAATATGTATTTACTAAGAATATATTTATGATTATATATGTGTATATATATATATACTATATATATAATATCCATAATTTCTTGTCTCTCTGTGTTCTTTAATACACGTTTGCCATTTTCAAAAAAAAACAGTTTAAAACAAAATAATTCTATTTTTCTATTTTTTTTCTCTTCACTATACCAATAAGGCATTTTTCATCATAGAAATAAGATGAATCACTATTTAGTTTTTTAATTTTTTTTTTTTGAGGCAGGGTTTCTCTGTGTAGCCCTGGCGTCCTGGAACTCACTCTGTAGACCAGGCTGGCCTCGAACTCAGAGATCCACCTGCCTCTGCCTTCCAAGTGCTGGGATTAAAGGCATGCACCACCACCCGCCTGGCATTACTTTATTTTTGATGAAGAAAAAAATTGACAATGAAAAGAAAAATTTTAACATAATTTAAGAATAGCAACATCTAACAAATATGAGTATGCTTACATGATTTTATATCTATGCAATAAATAAGAAACCACTCATTAAGAGAGCATTTTAGAATCCATCATCTTCCTATAACTTGTCTCAGATGAATAGACTTTTAGTTTGTTTGTTAACTCTTGAAACAAGGTAACAAATTTAATAAACACTCAATATGAATTTTTTCCTTGTGAAAATATTCTTGTAGAAGAAAATATTAAGGCTAATTAAAAATCAGTGCTATATTGCACATGTATAATCTGATACGTTTCCAGGCTCTTTTTCCAAAGTTCCAGTATTTCTTGCCTCTTCAGGGTGATTAATTGGACAGGTCTACAAGTGTGGTTATTTGGCTATATCAAGACCTCCAGTCCACTGTAATCAAAATAGCTTCTATTATGATTATACATCCTGCTTTCTGAAGATTATGTTGGCAGAAAAGATGAGATTGAGAACAAGGACAAAAGGTTAGAATAATTAAAATGAGTGTAATCTATGTCCTGCTGTGATAATTCTCTATGTTCATTTCACATAAGAATGAAAGGATAATCTGAAATACTATGCAGTAAATTATTTAATTTCCCAATTATAAATGAAAAAAAGAATCCCAAGTGTTGTGAGCAATATAGCCAAGGAGGAATTAAGAGACATTTAACAGAAAACCTTCATCTGTTTCCCTCTTGAATTTCACAAATAATATAGAGAAGTGGCTTTGTTGGAAATGTATCACACTGAGTAGCAAAATACCTAGTTAAAACATGTGAAGAAGTAATTCATTGAAAAATATACTGATTATCTCTACTAGAAATTAATTCAACTTTAAAAATTAATATAGTTTTGACAGAAAACATTTATTGTTAGGGGAATCTTTGACAATAAAAAAGCTGAACCACTGAACTTGTTTATTCTATATGTATATCTAATGTTAGAACAAATCTAATTGCCAGGGTTTACTTAAGTTGCCTAGGCATATCTATTTAAAAGTTATAGACATGCTCCTACTAGACTGCCTTGAACTTTTCTGCGTAAATTCTTCTAAATTTTAAATCTTTTAAAAGGTCACATTGCGTATTATTTAATTGTGAACACATGCATTTAGTTCCTAAAGTATGAAAGGAAAAGATGTGAAATTTGGGAAGCAAATACTGTATACTACAGATGATAGACGTTCTGATGAGACTTCTTCAAGAAGAAGAGCCATTCTGGCTGCCATGTTTCACACTGTTACAAACAACCACCTAAGCACCAAATCAGTGGGCTAAATATAAGCTTAGTTGGCATTCCAGGAAAGTACATAGATACTAATATGATAATTCTAAAAGACGACAAATAATACCTTTCTAACGAATGATACCATTGGTACTATGATTCGCAAACTAGATCTTAAAACATCTACTATAAAATTTCATTCAAATGTTAAATTATAATATTTTAAACTCATACATCCAAATATAATTTAAAAGCATAGTTTTGTATGTTGTGTCAAATATAGATAGCTTATTATATTTGCCATCTAATGAACAAAGACATGCAACCAGAATTTCAAGTTTTGAGATTCTGCATCTTTCACAATGACAGCTAAAGATGGGAGAGTGATGATGGCTTAATAACTGTTTTTTGTTTGCTATATAGCTAACGCTATACTTTTAACTGAAGAAAAGTTAGAGAAACGGTATGAAAATCACTGCCCAAGTGTCATTAAGGGAAATATTTTCTTTATGGTTATGACTAACTTCTGATATCTCTGATCCAGAGGGGAATTAAAAGTATAAAATTAGATGATGAAATTGTCTTCAGCACAGCACTGAACATCTACTGATGATCCTGTATTGATGTAGGTATTATATATTGCTTTTGTTTTCAATATGGCATAGCTTTGATCCATTCACTGAATATTTTTTTCTGATAGTTTTTTTCTGCACATCATATTGGCAGTGGGACAAATAGTAAATAGTATAAAAATCCAAGTAACCAACATAAAAAAGTTGTCATCTAGCCTTTCTGGATAGCTCCAGATTGAGCCTGCCTTTTGTGAGCTAAGCCTCTCAAGGTGCGCTCGTGTGTGTGTGTGTGTGTGTGTGTGTGTTGTGTAAATATATTTTTTTTTATAAAATATTAATACCAATCACACCTAGCTGCCTATTATTTTGGAGATTTCTTTTAAGATATTTTGTAGTATTTCTTCTGTCCGTATCACATCTTGACATTAAATATGTACGACTAGACACAGTATTGTTCCTAAACAAATCAACTAACCATGAGATAGTTCTACTTCTTTTGTCAAAGAAAGAGTGTTCCTATAGATTTGACAAGGCAAAGAGCCCCTCCAAATAGTTCAGAAAACTACATTGACACATTGTATGAAACTGTATGAAATGGGGTACACGATATTATTACTCAATAGATTCAGTAACTCCTAAACTAACAAACTACAATGTCAAAATGTCATTGCTGGAAGTTGTTTCTGCTTTCTGAGACAGGACCTTGCAATGTAGCCACATCTCCTTTGGAATTGGTTTTGTTTACTAGGTTTGTTATATATTTGCAGTGATCCCCCTACCTCTGAATCCCATGAGCTGGCATGATGAGTGTGTGCCAACACCCAGATTGAAGAATGACTGTATAGATCTATGATTTATTAATAATGACTATACACTATGTATTCTTTTTAAGTAAGCATACATGATCTTGGTGGCTAAAGGTGTCATATTTATATGCTAAAAATATCTAAAACAACTTTTATTCAAACAACTAGACCTACCACTTAATACAATCATCATTGTCTAAAAGCTCTGAAAATCTTTTTATTATGTCATGTTAATTTCATTTTCTTCTCCGTGATACTACTTAGATGGTATGGTGGTTTGATATGCTTGACCCATAGGAGTGGTACTGTCAGGAGGTGTTGCTTTGTTGGAGCAAGTATGTCACTGTGGGAATGGACTTTTAAGCTCTACCCAGTACAGAAGTGTCAATATTTCAATGTTTGCTTTCATAACAAGGTGTAGAATTTTCAGACTCTCCAGTGCCAAGCCTGACTGGATACTACCATCCTCTTGCCTTGATAATAATGGATTGAAACTCTGAATTTGTAAGCTAGACCCAATTAAATGTTGTTCTATATAAGAATTGCCTTAGTTATGGTAATTTTTCACAATAATGGAAACCTAACTAGTACAGATTACTAGGAACTAGAGCATATTTTTATTGTTCCACATTCCTTAAGGCATTCCAGATAAATGTATTCAAATGACTTATCCCTGATTTGAAACTATGACCTTTGTGTCTATGTCTTAAGCTTTGTGTCTATGTCTTAAGCAAGGATTCATATGCATAGTGTACTGTCTTTCAAACAACACTGGGTGCATGCTGATCCCTGTCACACAAAGTATACTGGCCAAGGAAGTGACTTAATTGCTTACCTGTGCCCTGCTGTAGTCTTGTTTCAATTCTCCATCGTATTAGTCACTTAGATATATAGGTGTGATTCCTTATGCTATTTCATTACTGCCTTGTAGTCCTATTTCTTAATTTCAATGTCAATATTTCTATTTCACACACACACACACACAAACACATACATACATATAGGAAACACAAGATCAAAATAGTTAATGTTTGAATTTCATTTGCAATCCTACTTGGCAATTCATGAAATTATTGTATATGCATCTATTCATATGTACTTGGAAACTTCACTATATGCATGTAAAATATGTATTACATTTATACATACATATTATTCAAATATAATATGTGCATAATATGAATGCATATATAGGTTATATAGGTGCATATGTTGCTCATGTGTTTGAGTAAGAAATAAAGAATCTACCTCTGCCCCTCTCTCCCTCCCTCCCTCCGTCTCTGATGTGTGAGTTGGTTTGTCTGTCTGTCTTTCTTTCTTCATCTCTTATTCTTTGTCTCTCTACTGGGCTCCTCCCTGAGTCTTCCTCCTCTATTGACTGCTATTTTAATCACTATGAACATTCCAACTGTGTTTCATTTGTAGCTAATGGCTTGAATCATGAATATTATCAATACTAAAGCTTTAAGAGGTTCCAAAAGTTTCTCAAGTGTCAGATCAATATGTCACAACAAAAGTGTATTTCATGAAATTGGGGTTCCCTCTCATTTATCATGTAAGTCTCCACCATTGGGGTTTGCTTGTGTTATTAAATATGATTTCCTTATTTTATTCAGACTGTGTTTTGTCATGAATCTTTAGCTAGCCTGGTACTTGTGTGAGTTAGGTCGGCTTCAAACTCAGAGCCTTCCTTCTTCCTGACACTCAAAAGCCCTGGAATTAAACTCCTGTGCCACCATTCCAAACTAAGGGCATTTACTTTTCTTTGTGTATGCCCTGTAGAGTTCTGGGTCCTTGTAAGTTTTGTCAACTGCCTGAATGTTTGTCTCATAGATATGCATTTATAATAGTGCTAATCCGAATACTTCAAAAACAAACTTGTGATTCATGCCTGGAGAACGAAAATGCATTCACCCTGTAAGCACAAGAGCACACTGCAGTGTATTCTGAGCAACTTTCTGCATCAGCCTGTGTCGGCCGGCACTAAAGACTGCTCTTGTGCGGTCATTTCCTGCTTAGACTTCACTAATCAAACCTCAGTTATCTCTCCGGAAGAATCTGATGCTAGCCATTATCTTGGCTGCATCCTTTAATTCTCTCGTGGCTGTCCTCACTACTTAGGTCGTAGATTGCTAGAACAGCCTGATCTAACAAGTTTCTCAACATGTTCTGGCGGTTAAGCAATAGGAAAACAATAGTTTCATAAACAAATGAGCAAAATTAATATTTGATGGTTTTATTCTGTTACCATCTACTCAAGTGGGATGTCTTTTGTCAGTAGTAATATTGCAAATCACTTTCAGTGTTTTGTTTGTAAGGTGTTATAATGTGGGAAAATATGTTGTACTACATTTGTAAATGTAGAAATGTTTTTCATACCATAAAACATACTCAGATTTTGCTAATGTAAACAAGAGCTATTTCACATTAAGTTTGGTCATTAGTTTTGTTCAGTACCTCAGTCTTCATTCTAGGTCCCATAATGTGTGTGTGTGTGTGTGTGTGTGTGTGTGTGTGTGTGGTGGTGTGTTTATTTCTATTAAAAATCTAGTTACTCTTTTTAGAAATTTCCTACCGTTCTCTAATACAGAAGAAAGTAAAAAGTATAAAGACATAGGCTAAATTAAATCTTGCAAATACGGTTACAAATATACTGCATATATTTCCAAAGCAAGGAAACACTTCCTCCTAAGATATCATATATCTTACTTCCGAGCTTGATTATAAATAAATGGTACTTTAGTTACTAATAATTGTGCATTTAAAAATAACATTAGATAATTTTACACATGTGTATAATGTGTTCCAATCATAAACACCCAATAACCTTACTTATCTCCCCACTATATTTTTTCTCTCTAATACCCTTCCTACAGTTATATCTTTTTTATTTTGTGAACCGCTGATTTTATGTAGGGCTGGCTGTTTGCAAGAACATAGGTGTGTTTACTTCCTGGAACATCAGCAGCATAGCCTGGAACAAGTACCAGGCTACAGAAAGATTCATAACAAAACACTGTCTTAATAAAATAAGGAATCAGTACCTTATAACGCAAGGAAATCCCAATGTGTAGTCATATCACACAAGACTCATTGTGACTCAAGCACAATGAGAAATAATTAACAGTTAAGAAATTCATAAGAAGAGATGTGGCCTTCTGAGAACCTCGTCTAAAATCATTTCTTTAGTAATTTAATATAAGAAAAAATATATATCTTCCAACTATAAATAAAACATAATAAAGTGGGTTACTTACATGCTGAAATTTCTTTTTTAGCTCTTTATGCTATATCGTACTTTTAATTAGCATCCAAAAGGCTGAGACAGGAGGATATCCATAAGGCTGAGGGATGAAAACAGCTTTAACTCCATAGTGAGTTCCATATAACAGATATCCTGCATATCAGAGATTTACATTATGATCCAGAACAGTAACCACTGTTACTGTTTTGTTACAAAGCAGCAAGAATAATAATGTTATGGGTAGAGGTCACCACCATATAAGGAACTTAGGGTCACAGTGTTAGGAAGGTTGACAACCACTATTGTGGATAATGGTATCACATTGAAGGTTAGTGTTCTGTAAAAACCTCGCCTACTCTTTTGCATAACATTTTTATGTACACTGTTGAATTGGATCCTGAATATGGTTCAGACTAAATGATACCTAAGAAGACTGTGAAAACTAGCATGAACGGCAGCCACAGTAAACAGAGAGCGTCTAGCACCTCTAGTTACATCTGTGACAACAGTCACAAAGCTATATGTTGCAGATGGTGCATCCTCTATCAAGCTGGAACAGACTCCCCTGATGCTAATAATGAGCATCAAAATGCCAACCTGGAATACTCTGTTGTATTTTCACCCAGATAAACTTAGCCTCCTCTGATGTATACGATAACAAATCTCCTAGTAACCTTTCATTCTTCCTTCAGTCCTGTCAGATAGAATCCTATTTTACACGACTACAATTACACAGTATTTTATGTGTGTGTGTGTATGTGTGTGTGTGTGTGTGTGTGTGTGTGTTCAATCTTGTCAAGGATATTTCCTGAATCTACACCGAAGCTATAATCTACTCTTAAGGTACCATGGTCATGATATTGAAAGCCAGGATGATATGTCACCTAGTTATGATGATATTCATCTATCTCAATTTGTGTATACAGTTCTGACCTGTTACTATATTGCTTCCTATTAAAAAATCTTCATTAGTTTTTCTAATTCTATAAAACAGGTCAGGAGCAGAAAATGAAAATCTGCTTGACTTCACAATCCAAGTTCTGGTTCTCTTTCCCTTTATCTTTTTTATATGATTATCTTTCTCTTCTTTCTGGTTTCTTCCCTATGCTGTTGGTTATTCAGAAAGTAGGCAAAGATAAGATAAACTCTTCTATAAGTTTTTCTTTGTCAAATATTTTTAAAAGTATAAACAAGAAAACACTGGTAGTATATTTTAACCCTAACCATATTCTGAGAATTTTTACGGTGACCTGAAGCTCACAATCCTTTGCAATTGTTTCTTGGGATTTTATTATTTTATATAATAGTATAAAATACCTAAATGTCAATTGAAAATTGTGAGTCTTAATATTAAATTATTAGAAGACAGAGAGCCACACCCATGGTTAACTTGGGAAATTTACAGTTAAATGTTTTCTTGAATCTCACACTGTGAATTGGAAAATAATTATAATGTTATGCTCTCAAGACCAGAATCCTAGTCGTTTCTACATATTCCTTTAGGAATTCCACAGTGCAAAGTGCTACAAACTTTCCTGTAAGATGGCATATAATTCCCTGATTCCCCAAATCTGCATTAAATTTTGCTTGTTTTTCAGAAACACTAAGACTAGTAAGAGTACATTTGAGCTCTATCTCTTGCTGTGTTCTTTAATAATAAGAAATGAGCCTAGTCAATAATTTTGATGGATTTTAATTCTATCCAGGAGACACAGTTAACCTTTATTCCACTGTGAATCTATGAAATACTTGAGAACTAATATCCACTAATAGCTGAAAATGACTCTTTCCATAAAATAAAAATAGAACGGTGTGTTAATCTTGCTTCAAACGTAAGTTTGTAAAATTGCAGCTGCTTCACAAAATGAACATGTGGTTAAATGTCAAGTGTGAGACTTTTTTTTTTTTTTTTTTTTACTTTCTTGACCAATTAGTAACCACATGCCAATGTTGAAGCAAACAGCACAGGATATAATAGAACTTTCAAATTTCCATGTATAGAAGTAACGAAACATGTAATCACTTTGAAAAGCTGTTAATTAAACACCAACACCTGTTTATGTTGGTGCTGGGTTTGTGTTGTTTTTTGTTCCATAGTGGTATATATAATCATGATATGAAGGAAAAATAATAGCTCTGTTGTTACACCATAAGTTTAAAAAAAAAAAAAAAAACATGACAGGAACTTCTTCATACCGACTGGTCTGAGTCAGTGTGTGGGTGAATCATTTTGGTGTCCAAATAGATGTACAGAGAAGGATATAATTACATGCCTCTTGTGGAAGTTGGGCATTAAAACAATCTTGCTAGGGTTTTGTTTATTTCCATTCCTTTGAAAAGGTGAAATTAACTAGAAAGTCGCTGATTTTAAAAGATTCATACACAATTATTTCTACTAATTTAAAATAATAAAAGTACTACTAAAGCTTGGAAAACCTCTGAAAACTGCTGTGTTATCTAAAATATATTAAGTGTTTTAATTCTGTTAATGTATAGTATTCAGTAGAATAGAAACACAGGACATATGAAATCTATATAATAATATACAATGTAAGTTATAATTAAAATATACGTTTCCCAGTATATTTTTCTACTAAATTTTGAAATATTTCTTTACTATAATCAGTGTTGAGTCATATAACTCATAATTCATCAAATAGCGTCCATATACATTAAATCTATGCAAAATAATTTATTATTACCACATATTTATTAAGGTACTACCATGAATCAGATACATGGGTGCAATAGAAAATATACTACACTGTTGGCATCATCAGTTCACAGGCTTATGCCTAGAAAAACTAAGAAAGGCTAAATGTCTATCATGAAGTGATGCCCATATTTAGTTCATTAGCTGGTCATCATGTAGCTAAGGGAGCAATTGCTAGCTGTGATGGTCTCAGTGCACATGAACATGTAGCACAGACTAACACCAGAGCCCTTTTAGGCAAATTACAAATATGATAACTATAGATATGACAATTTTTCCAAGGATAATGCTCTTTTCTCTAAGTTGCCTTTGTCTCACTCAGAAAACAAGAACCTCTAAAACAGAAGCTTTCTGAAAACACTAATTCATTTTATAATGGTGGCCATGAGGATCAAGAGCTGTTAAAAGAGTCACATGAATTTATTGAACAACTTGATCAGCCTTATAGGATGTATGTATTGTGCACCCATCCAACCAGAGACAACTGAGTCATATTTGCCATTTAGAGATACTGTACTTGTTATTTTTTTATTGCTTTGATAAAATACTAGGGTTTATGGAACCTATAGAAGAATGTATTTATTTGATGCTTACAGGTTTCAGAGGGATAGATTTTGTGAGGGTAGAGTAGAAGTAGCAATTAGCAGTCAGCTGAAGCCGCAGCCTAGAGAGCCCATATCTTGAACAGCAAACAGAAAATAAGGATCTACCTTAAAATGTTAGAGTTTATTGAAACTCCAAAGCCTATCCCTGAGTCCCCTCTAACAACACCACAATCTCCTAATCCTTCCCATACTCTACCAACTTGGGATCACACACTCAAACACATGTGAGACTATGGGTGCCATTCACATTTAAATTGGCACAGCTGCTGACAATAAAATGCTGTCATACTTTTCTGCTTCAGAACTTTGGATCTTTAAGAAAAGAACAAGAGTCCAATCACATGCCTACAATTTAGGGTTACATGAATAATAACATCCAACCAGATTATGAACCACAGAGAAAAGAAATATTCCTTCTATCTGTGCAGAATAATAAATGATTCAAAACTCAGTGACATTCAACCCTCCACTTGAAACAAGTAGCAGTTGTTGAGCCGATAGAATAATAGTAAGAAGATTCAACTTTCTTTCTTTTTTTTTTTTTATTGGAAATTTTTTTTTTACATTTCAGATATTCTCCCCTTACCCCATTTCCCCCCTCCCTCCCAGGAACTCACTATCCCTTCCCCCCTCCTCCTGCCTCCACATTGGTGTACCCCCACCCATCCTCCCCCGTACCTCACCTCCCCACCCTCGAATATCCACCCCCCATGTCCAGCCTTCATGGGACCAAGGATCTCTTCTCCCACTTATATATATAGCTCCCTTGCATATATAGCTGGAGCCATGGGTCCCTCCCTAAGCGCTCCCAGGCTGGTGGTTTAGACCCTGGGGGCTCTGGTTGGTTGGGTTTGTTGCTTTCCTCATGGTGTCGCGAATCCTCTCAACTCCTTCAGCCTTCACTCTATCTTCTCCATTGGGAACCCCATGATCAGTTTAATGGTTAGCTGTGAGCTTCTGCCTCTGAGTATGTCAGACTCTTGCAGACTTCTAAGGAGACAGCTATATCAGGCTCCTGTCAGCATGTACATCCTGACATCCACATCAACCTCTACCTTTGGTGACTGCACATAGGATGGATATCCAGGTGGAATGGTCTGTCTCTCCTTCGGTTTCTGTCCTGCACTGGTGAGGATGTGGAGAAAGAGGAACACTCCTCCATTGTTGGTGGGATTGCAAGATGGTGCAACCACTCTGGAAAACAGTCTGGCGGTTCCTCAGAAAACTGGACATATCACTACCTGAGGATCCAGCTATACCACTCCTGGGTATATATCCAGAAGATGCTCTAACACATAACAAGGATATATGCTCCACTATGTTCATAGCAGCTTTATTTATAATAGCCAGAAACTGGAAAGAACCCAGATGCCCTTCAACAGAGGAATGGATACAAAAAATGTGGTACATTTATACAATGGAATATTACTCAGCTATTAAAAACAATGAATTTGATAAATTCTTATATAAATGGATGGAACTAGAAAATATCATCCTGAGTGAAGTAACCCAATCACAAAAGAACATACATGGTATTCACTCACTGATTATTGGATTTTAGCCCAGAAGCCTGAAATACCCAAGATTCAACTCACAGACCACATAAAGCTCATGAAGAATGATGACCAAATAGTGGGGGCTTCAGTCCTTCTTAGAAGGAGTAACAAAATACTCAAGGGTGCAAATATGAAGATTCAACTTTCAACACTAGGCAAGAGAGAAAACAATTTTCTTTAAAAGTTATCTTACAGTAATTTATTGTGGATAAATTATTTTCATGTTATCATCTGTTAATATACCTTTCAAACACAATTCACCTGAGAATGTGATTGTTGTAAAATGACAGTCACGTACGTTTTATGAGTTAAACTGGAACAATATTTAAAATCACCTCACTGAAGCCTGCACTGCGGATTTAGTTCACCCAATGATTTGGTTTTGTCTGTTTCTGGTGAACCCCAAAGTTTTTGTTTTTGTTTTATTGAGCATTATTAAAAATCTCCAAATAAGACAGAAATATTCTTGTTAATTTGTTTTATTTCATGCTTTAAATGTGTGAATTTTGACCACAAATTGAATACCAACTGAAATTCAAAAAGTGGCAAGGGTAATATTATTTTTCAGTCTTCTATGCACTTTTCAGGTATGAACAATTCTCACATAAGCAAGAACAATTAAAAAGCTTGAACCTAGATAGAAACATTTATAATAAAGTATTTCAAAACTATAACCTAATGTCTATATATATATTTTAATTTAAATCTAAAAATAAAATTGATTAATAAATGAATACAGTGTATGATGTATATTTTGATTTACATAAGTATAAAAATTTATCAATGGAGAAAATCAGGTAGCAGATGTATGGTGTTCATTGCAAACTAGTATTATTTTTGAAACATTTGAAATATTCGTAATAATATATTGTAATATTTCTAGACTAAGGAAAGAACGTGATCAAACTGTATTGTATAAAAGCGTTAAATTATTAAAAGAAAAATATCAATATCAAAAATATTCATTTTAATTATAAAATGGAAATATTGCTAAATAATTATTTTCTATATATTTCAGTACATAAGATGCCAAGTTAAACTACAATGAAGAGAAGACAATAATTTAAAGACATGAACATGAATAAAATGTAAAAGAAAAAATGTATAGCATTGCTATTATAAAATTTAAAAGTAAAACAATTTGGTATTTATTACTTCTCATAATGTCCATGAAAGTTGAGGCTATATGAATTACAAATTTTCACAACCACTTATAATATTCCTTTTGAAGCCTGTCATAAAAATCAATGAAATTATCTTACGTACACTGACTTTAAATAATAATTACTATGTAGTACGTTCTAGATAGTTCCACACGTGTTATGACTATTTTGAAGGTTATAATTTAGGAAACATGTTAAATTTCTATAGTATCAATCTTGAATATATAATAGCTATTTTGCTGATGTGTATTTTATTGATATATGTGTCAAGATATGTTAAGATTTGTTATAAGTGAGTTGAATCTTGTTTCTATTTTAAAATACAGTTTTATATGAATAGAAAAACATTTTTAAAAATCAAATCATAAGTGCCATTTGCTATCATTTTCTGACAGAATAAACAGCATTAATACTAAACCATCTGCAAGTCTGAAGTAAAACCAATAAACCCTTGAAACTAGCAGTATTCTCCAGAAATTAGATTAATTTGGGACACTGGACAGAATTAATAGTTTTTTAGTATTCGAGTAGTGAAAATTGTTAAATGAACGAGAAACATTGATGAATATATAAAACTGAATTATTTCAATAAACACAAGCTTAATTGACAAATTCTGAAAAGTGTAATATAGTAAAATTATTTTAATAGAAGCTATGAAGGTGCAGGAGTGTAGGAAATGTCTATGGAAGGATTTGGAAGGAGCAAAGAAAGGAAGAGACGTTTTAATTACATTATAATCTCAAAAATATCGTTTTCCCTGCCCTGCCTCTTATCACCTCACTAAACTCCTTCCTGCTCCATTCTCCCATGGAGAATTTGATAAGACTCAAAATACTGTGTCTCTCCAGCTTCAGTGACAGTCACTCTGTTCTGCTTCAGTCAGCTTTCTCACTCCAGAATGAGGCACCTGTATGACTCCCCCCTACCCCGGAGGTTGTTCTATATAACCAGCATAGAAAAAATGAAAACATGCCAGTCCCACTCCCTACCCACTCAGAAACAATCATTTTTCTAGGATCCATGCAGAGACACTTCTCACAAACTGAGGGTCAGCGGCATGACCAAGCTCTTTCTCAAGCCTGAGTGTGAATGTTGACATTGCTCAGGAAGACTTCTTTGTAAACCATCCTCCCCAACACTGGGATGGTTTCTACATGTTCCCCTATAGAGACTGCTCCTTCTGCGTTCAGTTAAACATATATTGTTGATCAACCTAATACAATAAACATTCTGATTTTCGGGACTGCTGAATCTTATTTATCAGAGAGCTACTGGATATAGAAACTGAAGCAGAGATCAGGGATGAAAGCTTCTTGTTGGTTTGCTTTCTCTTCTCATGTTTAGCTTCCTTTCTCAGACAAACCAGGACCAGCAGCCCAGGGTTGGAACCACTCCCAGTGCACTGGACCTTCCAATATCAATCATTTTCAGCCAACGCTCCTCAGACATGCCCACAGGCCCTTCTCAGAGTCAATGCTTCAATCAAGATTCCTTCTTCCTACATATGTCCCGGTTGACAACCAAGAATAGCCATCATAACCACAATGCTGGATATTGGAAAGGTGTATTCCAGACTACAGAGAAAAATAAATACACCCAAGTGACCACGGGAGAAAACCAATCAACACTAGAACATTTAATCAAAAAGCTCTTGAACAAACTAAAAAAAAATCAACAGTGTGGCTGCAATAGCTTATATCTTAGAATAAATATAAACATTTACGATGCAATTCTCTCTGGAAAAATAGACATTAGCACATTGGATCAAATAACAAAACAAAAGATGATCCATATTACTCTAGAAGGTGTCGACACTAATCACTTTTTCTAAAAACACATATTTGATAGAGGGAGACCATTAGAGAACTAGATTCCAGAGAATCAAACAAAAAAGTTACCTTGATGATACTAAAAATTTGTTTTGAGATTTGTATATCACGTAATATACAGCCTTGGTGAGTCTCATTGTCAAACATGCTGAACTGACCTGCTTGAACTCCTGATTTCTTGAACTTTCAATAGATCATTGGAATTATACTGGTTTAGTAAATTATGGTTGTGGGTTCTCAACTGATGACCAGATTTCACTAACACTGAATATGTTTTAAGTTCAGTTTGAGAGCTATTGGCTACCACCAAGGTCTGTGTGCCACTACTACACCTGGAAGGCTATCATGCCATCCTGGTCATTGATATTTTCATAGGCTTATTGCTTGATAGGATTGTCAGTTGCCTCCCGCTTTTGGAACCTTGAAAGGTACCTTCTATTACCATGGAAACTCATCCTTAAGGGGAGGTCATTCTGGCCAGTTCCATGGTCTTTCCTTCTGAAGTCCATTTGTTCACAGCATTGGAACTTATTTCCTATCTCTGTGTCTTAACCAAGAGCAACAACAATACACTGTACGATTTGGACTTGCTTGGACAGCCCTAGCCCACAACTCCAAAAAGGGCTTCTTGTGTGTAGTATTGGAATATTTCTTATAAGGTCTTTGGGTCTGTCAGCCCAGATGAGCAGAGTTAATTAACTCTATATATGTATATTTTTCCACTCAATTATATGTATTTCAGTGGTTTTATTTTAGTAACTAGATAAAAATGAGTCACTGTGGCCTTTTCAGACATCCTTATTTTTATTTATTCACCTCCCTCTTTCCTGTATATTTACCATCTTTCAATAAAAAGCCTCCATTCTCTATTGCCCTTATTAAATCACTTGCTTCCTGCTATTCCTCTTTACCTTTCTCCCATCTTAATCTGTATTTACTTCCCTCCCACACACAAAGGAGTGCCCTCTTTCCATTTTTCTGAGGTGTGCCATTAAACAGCCTAAAGCTGATACTAGTGAATATGTCAAATTGGACAGAGAAAAGCCCATGAGATCTCAATACTACAAAGACCTATAGTCAACTGAGGACATCTGGGATTGGAATATGGTTGCCTTCCACACAAAAAAAATCAAACCGGTTGCCTGGTGCCAAATAGTCAGCCTCCAAAACCTACACACAGGTAACATTACGTAGATGGAACAGTTATATTTTGAAACTAGTCAGAATGTTATTCATCAGGCATGCAAATGACAAATGACTGGTTGTGGGTAGTAGGATCCTCTTTTACGTTGTTTTTAGAAGTTTTAACTAATATAGAGAACTTAGAAAATAAATCAGGAGAGTAGTCATAAACCTAGAAATAATACTACCAAATAATTCAGCTGTACTACTCCCAGGCATATATCCAATGAATTTATATCACATTACAAAGAAGTTGCATGACCACATTCATTGCTGTTCAATTCACAAAAAACAAACAAACAAACAAACAAGAAACCAACAAGGAATCAGTTTGTCTTTGAAATTGTGGATAGATATTAAAAATGTGGTAAATTTACAAATTTTTATTTTATTCAGCTGTAAAGAAAATTAAAATGATTATCAGGTAAATTGTTAGAATTGGAAATAATCATTTTGAGTGAGATAACGCAGACCTAGAAAGACAAATACCACATGCTTTCTTTCATATAAAGATGCTAGGATTGAATATTCACATGTGAGTTATGGGTGGAATACCCACAAAAGCAGGAAGCCAGCAAGAGGACATGGCTAGGGTACTTGCAGAAGAGGAGACAGAAGGAATACAGTCAATAAATGGGGAGAGGGACAGTGAGATCCAATCTAGACACAGCCAAAGAAATCATGCATACAAAGCACCTGGATTACCTACCCTAGATTTGTATAAGAAAGATCCTATCATTCAATAGTTAGTTGATCCTGAGATAATACATTTCATTGCTAAATCATTTGCCACCAATGAACTAGTAGAGGGAAAGCTAACATACTCAATTATGTATGACTGCAACCTAACGTACTTCAATGAATAGTTTTAGCAACCTGGTAAATCACAGAAGAAAACAGGTAAAGCAAATGTGAAATGTGGGTAAGAATTAGATCAGGAAGAAAGGACTAGAGAGAAGAGGAATGAGGGAAGGAAATCGTGTGTGTAAAAGTATAATGTGCTATATGCATGTATGAAGTTGTTGAAGGAATTCAATTAATAATTGAAAACATGCAACAGCATTTTTGGTTAAAATAATGATCACAAGTTTAGTCAAATAAAAGTGGTGATTCTCTTTCGTTATTACATTATAAATTAAAGCTAGAATTAAAGCCTACACATTCAAATTAAGTGTACAATTTACTTATTAAATGACTATCATCTAATTACTGAAAATAATCAGGGTTATCTACTTTTTATCACAACTGGACCCTTATTAAGGAATGATATAATGAATTATATTTATTTGTCAAAACAATTTATATTCATTTATAGGGGAATTGGGAAGACATAGTGTGAATTTTTTATAATATAGTATTAACAAAACTATTTGGTTTATATATTATATATGTATGATTGAGTTCCTTCTGTAACATTTGAAATTAATATTTTGAGGAAAATGCATTTTTCTGAGTGATTTGAGATTAAGCAATTCTATATAAATCCATCAATTCTGTTCAAACTTATTATTAGACAAATACAATGAGACGACCCAGAATTTGATGTGCAGTTTCTCGTGCACACTGGCAGTATGTGCAGACTTGTTAAACCTAAGTAGTTGTTTTATGGTACTTTCTTTCCTATTCAATTTCCAAAACACTGTTAGAATTAATAGAAGGCATAATTATTTTCTTTCTAAACTTATTCTTTCTTAGTTTTGCATTCTTTATGGTCTTGACAACTCTGTAAAAAATCCTAACATAACAGAATCAGTTACCAAAACAACTGATGCTACTTTTTGCAAAATAGCCTTCATGACTTTCTCCATATTAAAACATTTTCTATTATAAAATTTTTCATAATAATATATTTCTTACCTGAATATTTTTAAACTAAAAAAATTTGATTAAACTAAAAATCATTAAATTGAAACAAAATATATTGTGAATTAGTATTACTATATAGGTGCTTTGCATGCAACTAAAATTGATATAGTTCTCTGAGATAACCTGTTTAATATAATAAAACATAATTTATACCTTTAACACATAGTCTCAGGACAAGAAGTAAGTAGAATAAAAATAATATTATATAATAACAAAAGTATATTATGTAGAATTTATAATTACATATTTACACACAGAAAGACAATCACCATATTTATGACTTAATCAAAAAATGTAGTTTTTGTAAAGCTACATTTCGCCTTTCATTGTAATTTCTAGATAAAAAAGAAAATTAACTTTCTATGGGTGGAGAAGGCAGGAGAAGCAATCATTTTAGAATTATACTTTCACATTCACAGTTTAACTTTAATTTTTTTTATGGAATGAATCTCAGTAGTCTCAAAATCTCTTGCTTTGTCAGAAGTAAACACATTTAATAATATAGATGATAAAAATGTATACAAAGGAAGTAAAATAATATTAATATTTAAGAGCTGTATAAAAATTTAATCTTAAATTACATGAACCATTCTTGGGTTATTTTAAAATTATATGAATCATCTCATTTTGTTAATATGCTGGTTGAGTTTCTTTTGGAATATGAAAAATTGTAATGATAGTTTCACATTGCTTTAACAGGAAAATGTCATTTATTCTAACATCTTTTTTCATTTATACTGAACATGGCCTATTCTTTTTAGATAACCCATTATTTCACACTCCTGCAAAAGTTTAAATTGCCACCTAGCAGTGTGTTATAATACCATATTTAAGTTCCACTTTTATCAGATATTTTACAGGACAATTGAAGTTCATACTTCTCTCTATTTGAAACCAGTCTTACAAAAACCTCTTGAAGAGATGGATTTTTCTAAGTATATCCTAAAAAACATGTGAATAACTTGGCCAATCAAACTCGGCATTATTTTCAAAAGTAAATAATATATTTTTAAATTTCTATATCCATTGAAATACATTAACAATTAATTATGAAAATAACTGGATCTTCTTTAGTCCAGTGCATTTCAATTTCATTATTTTAGTCACAGATTGTATGTAAAATGGAATAAAATATATCTGAAAAACAAAGATATAACATCTTGAAGTGGATATTCAATAAAATTTTGAAATATGAATAATATTATCACTTTTACATTAACTTAAATTTTGTACATTTAAAGCAGCTATAGCCTAGATGAAGAGCTACTTCAGTCAATGACTACTAAGGAAGGCACAGTGAGTTCTTGTAATTGTTTTCTCTGTTTTAATCAGTATAATGCCACAATCCAAAGAGTTCAAAGCTATTCACACACATTCACACACACACAAACATACACACACACATAAATAGAGTATATATACATACAAGTTGTTGAGGTCTATAGCATAGCGATATCTATTTTGTTTCATGCCCACCAGCCATCAATACTGTTGCTGTAATATGTTTGCCGGTCACTAACACAGAAAAACAACGACTCAGAGAGGGGACATGCTGACCACATATGGTTATATCCTGTTTTAAGTTTGTTAATCTTAAGAATTTCCACAAAGCTTTATGCAGGACTCATGATATGAAAGGTCAATATGAACTGTGACGTCTAAAACTGCATGAGTCAGTAACAACCACCAGGCAGCATTTCCAGAACTTGCATATGAGCTCAGTGTGTTTTTTGTGGTTTTAGCCTTTATAAGTTGACATAGAAAGCTGTTCATTTTCTTAGTCTCAGCCCCTGAATTTTGAGCTATGGTCCTAATTGTTCAGTCTTAGGGTGAACATTCAATAAACCGTCCCTGCCTGTCTGAGATATGTATTTGTGTAGTTTGTGGGGCAATCACTGGACCCCAACAGACGTACATGCTTAGGGTTGTGGAGCTAAGTCTTACTGCACACAATTGCAGAGATTCATTGTAGAAGCAGGAGTTTGGTACTGGCAAAGTAGGATGTGAAAAAGAGAGTTGGGGCATTTTAATAGCTAAGGGATAAGGGAGTTTAGTCTAAGATTGTACTTCCTAAGAATGCCAAAAAGTATGCCCATAAATTCTCACCATTAAGATTGAACAAAGGACAATAATAGACTAATATGAGTGGAGGGAAAGTCCAAAAGACTTTTGTCCTTCACAAAGATCTACAGGTAATTAAGGAATACTGGGAAAAGAAGATATAATATTATTCAGGGAAAAGAACAATTGCTTATTCAATACAAAGTGTTAGATTTGAAAACATGTATACAAGTACTACTATATAGAATAAGCATGTTGTATTTATGCATTTCCGTTGAGGGAGATATTTAAATCAGAATTTTTTGGGGCCAACTATCTAAGAAGCAGCGGCTCTGCTTAACTCTGCCACCACATGTGAGCAGCAGCTCGAAACAACCAGAGGCCATGGGCCTGTCACAGCTAGGAATGGCCAGCCAGAAACACTGGCCCTGCCACCCATGAGATGCCAGAGTGGGAAATGGCTCTGCCAATCTTCAACACTGTCTCTGCAAAGCTGGGATGTGCCCAGACCATCCAGCTAGCCATTCGGGCCTGGTAGGAAATGAGACTCTAATGCTTAAATATTAATCAAAGGCTTTGTATGTTTGGTAATGCTCAATAACAATATGCCCATATAATTAGAGGTGTTTCCCAATTAGCTAACCTAAATATAAATTGTTACCCAGGACTGCTCTCCATACCTGAGTGGCTCTTCATCCTCCTACCACTCTGCCCTCTCCCTCTCCTCACTCCTCCTCTTCCTTTTCCTCTCCTTACTCCTCCCACCTTAGCTCCTCCTACACATTTCCCTTATCCCTTAGCTCTTAAAACGCTACATTATATATATATATACACACATATGTGTGTGTATGTATGTGTGTGTGTGTGTGTGTGTGTGTAGAAACAATTATGAAAGGGGGTATGAATTTGAATTAGAGAGACAGGAGGGGTTTGAGGTAGGGTATGTATATAGAGGAGAAGGAAGGAAAAAATCATGTTTTTTATATATTATATAAATAATATTATAATATGATTTCAAAAAATAACTTAAAGAAACAATTTAAAAACTAAGTTAGAAGAATGAGTATTTTTACTTTAAATTTTTACAGTGAATTTTAGAATAAATATTTTATTGAGATATGTAGTTGAATAAAATTTTGTTGCAAATGTACAGAATGTTATGCAAATAGTGTAACCTTGGTTTGCCCTTGCTCAAAACATTTGCCATTGTTATATGACTTTGATGTTATTCTTTGTTTTGTTAAGAGGGAAAAGGAGTCATAAAACAACAACAAAGAAGAACCATTTTGTAAGAAAAGCAGAAGTTCACATCCTCATATAATGAGACACTAAATAGCCAAACTATTACTTCACATTCTTTTTTTCTTTTCTTTTCTTTTCTTTTCTTTTCTTTTCTTTTCTTTTCTTTTCTTTTCTTTTCTTTTCTTTCTTATATTTTAGTATTGGGGCTAGAACTCAGATTTGACCTAGCTATTTTTATGTCAAAACTATGCAGTTTTAAATCACTTTTGCTCTGTAGTATAGCTTGAAACCAGGGATGGTGATATCTCCAAAAAGTTCTTTTATTGAACAGGATTATTTTATCTATCCTAGTTTTTTTGTTTTTCCAAATAGAGTTGAGAATTGCTCTTTCAAGGTCTGTAAAGAAATGCACTGGAATTTTGATGGGTATGACATTCAATCTGCAGATTGCTTTAGGGAAAATGGTCATTTTTTTTTTCTATGTTAAATTCTTCTGATCAATGAGCAGGGGAGATCTTTTCATATTCTAATGCTTTCTTCAAGTTCTTTCTTCAGACCCTTGAAGTTCTTTTTTTTTTTTTTTTTTTTTTTTTTTTGGTTTTTCGAGACAAGGTTTCTCTGTGTAGCCCTGGCTGTCCTGGAACTCACTCTGTAGACCAGGCTGGCCTCGAACTCAGAAATCCGCCTGCCTCTGCCTCCCAAGTGCTGGGATTAAAGGCGTGCGCCACCACCGCCCGGCTGAAGTTCTTATCATATAGGTTTTTCACTTGCTTAGCTAGAGTTAGAACAAGATATTTTATATTATTTGTGGCTATTATAAAATGTGTTATTTCTCTAATTTCTTTCTCAGGCCATATATCACTTGTATAAAGGAAGGCTACTAAATTTTTTAAGTCGATTTTGTATCCACCCACTTTAATGAAAGTATTTATTGGTGTAGGAGTTCTGTGGTACAGTTTTTGGATTTGCTTATTGTCTTGTCCCTAATTTTAGTGGGATTGATTTAAGTTGATCTTTGTTTAATTTAATGTTGTCTATTGGCTTGTTGTACATTGCTTATATTATAATAGTTATGCACCTTATAGAACTCATATCTCCAAGACTTATCATTAAGGGATGTTGGATTTTATTCAAGGCTTTTCAGCATTCAGTAAGATGATCATGTGACTTTCTTCTTTCAGTGTGTTTATATGATAGATTACTTTGATAGATTTTCATATATTGAACCATCCCTGCATCTCTGAGTTGAAGCCTACTTGATCATGATAGATGATGTTTTTGATTTATTCTTGGAATTGGTTTGCAAGCATTTTATTTAGTAGTTTTTCCTCAATGTCCATAAGGGAAGTTGGTCTGAAGATTTCTCCTTCTTGTTGAGTCTGTTTGTGTTTTACGCACCAGGGTGACTGTAGCCATATGAGTTTTGCAATGTTTCTTCTTTTTCTATCTGGTGGGCAGGGATTTGTCAGGGCAGGACTCAGACAAAAAAAAAAATGAGTGATAATCTGTGATTGGGTTGTAATGTTGATCAATCAACTAATAATAAATAAAGGAAAGAAAAATTCCCAAGATAGGTAAGAGATATAATCCTGAGCTATATTCTCTGTTTTTGTTTTTGTTCTCGTTTTTTTTTTGTTTTTGTTTTTTTTTTTTTTTTGAGACCCTGTCTTCTTGGGTGACTTACCCTGGGATTTATATGTAAATCCTCCAACTTGCTGTGATTACATAATGCTATGCTTTCTCATTTGCACCATGCACTCTGTTCCAGACTTCAATTTTTAAAGCACTTAGGTATTACTCTCATCTCACAGGACTAGGGCTTTTAGGTTTATACATGATAAATATTTTTATCTCAGTACTTCAGCAATTTCCTACAAATACCCTGATTTAATTTTGCAACAAATCTATTTTATGGCCTCTATAGTAACTGCAATCTTTAGCTATCTTCTGAAACAATAAGGACTTTCTTAAAACCACATGTATGAAATGAAATCTCAATACCAAGCCAAATATATTTTCTGGATGCTGGAGATAAGGGGTACTTGCTTTGCCAAGAGGATTGAGAGTCCCGCTGTGTTCTGTCATTTGACTGGACATAAAACCTACTTGTGATGAATCTGGGTACAACTAATTAAATGAGAATGATCAAAGGAAACATTGAGAGCAAGATATAGAAGGAAGAAATTGCAAATTGTGTCCAATTTCATATCTACAGTCCACCCATTTAGTTCTTTCCATAAGTAAAACTTTTGATCCACATTTAATAAATTTTATCTGATCTACAAAATACTTTATATTTACTGCTACTATCTTAGATAATATATCATTCTATTTTTGTTTGTATGTTTACTTCTTTGAAACAGAATCTCACTGTACATCTCTGGCCTGCCTAAAACTTGTTACATATACAAATGTGGCCGGCAGTTCGTTCACAGAAATCCTAATTCATAAATGGTAGGATTAAGTAGTGGATCTATGCCATAATCTATGATAAAACCTCAGTATTTCATCAGTAAAATAGACACCTTTAGAAATTTGAAGAAAAACACCATCCATTAAATTATTCTAGTACACCCCGCTCTTGAACTTTTTCATAGGAATGACTTAGTTTTCGAACCTCCAAGAGCAGAGATTGTTTTCCTTCATTAGCTATTCACTACTAAAGTATTACTCCATCAAAGGATGGTACAGAGAAGGAGTGCTCTCTCTCTTTCTTTTCTCTCTCTCTCTCTCTCTCTCTCTCTCTCTCTGTCTCTCTCTCTCTCTCTCACACACACACACACACACACACACATGCACACGGAAATGAATACAAACACACACACACACACAAACATACACACACAGACTGACCTCATACATACATTCAATCACTTCAATACATTTCATGTTCATATTTTCCTATAAGGTTTCTGGAATTCTGAGTGGTAGACCGTCTCCTTCTCACTGTTTAGTTACATCTATATACAAATAGATCCTTCCCTTTATCTGTCCATAACTCTTCTGCTACTGACTCTTTTCAAACTTCTTAGCTGTATTTTATTTAAAACTTGGGTAATGTTTCTAGCTTTATTAAGGGATTAATTTTCATACAATGGTTATGATGCTTGAAGTATTCAGTTTCCTTGTGATCAAAGTCAATTTCAGATCTGCTGTTTACTCACAGGCATACTAATTGCTTTTTAAAGCATCACCCTTATAACAATCAAAATATCTGTGCCTGTAATTTATGCTTTTTCCTTGCAAAAAGCTCATTAGCAGTCATAAGGCTCGATAATGTTAATATTCCCAAGATGAATGATACAAAAGATTCATTATCTTTAAGCCACATTGGAATCATTGAACTGAGGCATTTTATATGATTACAATTATCTTTCAAGCAATGTACTCATATAAATTTAACTAGATGCTTAAGTGGCCTATTGACCCAAAGGGCACTCTAACTCCCTGACCTGATAATTTAATATATTAATGTGCAAGGAATAATGCACACTTTCATTACAAAGTTTTCTCTACTCTATTTTGAACAAACAGTCTTATGGGTATAATTGGAATAGTGACAGCAAATTAAAAAGTTTTATTTTTCAAATTATTCTGAATCTTATTTCTCTGTACATATTTTCTTTAACTATTATGAAAATTAAAAGAAGTCTACTTCCATACACCTATTATCTGCATGATTACTTTCCTATGTTAAGATAAGATAGAAGTCTTTAAAAACAGGTTTTATAGATTAATCAGAGCATTGTACAGTGATTTATGGCATCCGACTAAATTCAATTTGATACTCTTTAAGTCATGATAGTAAGAATTTTCAAATAGCCTTCTAATAACTACCCTTTACCATTTCTCATATTGGATACATAGAGAACTTTTGAGCTTTGAAAACTTGCATTTTCTTCAAACACACCATTTTGAATTAATATTACTGGGTAGTCTGGATAACTCAGTGTTCACCAAAGGTTTCTAATATAGAGCCCAGATTCTAAAACATGTTACATTGATAGCTGTAAAACATTGCTCCCGGGACTCAATGGGGAGAGACCTTAGCCGAAATGCCCAACAGTAAAAAGATGGAACCTGATGAGACAACCTCCAGTAGTTAGACAGGGTCCTCAGTAGAGAGATGGGGACACCAACCACCTTCAAATATTTTGACCAAGAATTGTTCCTATATAAAGAAAATGCAGGGATAAAAATGGAGCAGAGCCTGAAGAAAAGGCTATCCAGTGACTGGATCAATTTGGGATAGGTCCCATATGCTGGCTCCAAACCTTGACACTATTACGGATTCTATGCTCTGCTTGCAGACAAGACCCTAGCATGGCTGTTCTCTGAGAGGCTCTACCTGCAGCTTACTGAGACAGATGCATATACTCACAGTTAACCATTCGACCGAGGTCAGGGTCTCCTATGGTAGTGTTGGGGAAGGATTGAAGGAGCTGAAGGGGATAGCAAGCCCATTGGAAGATCAACAGCGTCAACTAATCTGAACCCCAAGGAGCTTCTAGAAACTAAGCCACCAACCACAGAGTGTATACAGGCTGGTCTAAGGCACTCGACACATGTGTAGCAGAGGACTGCCTAGTCTGTCCTCAGTGGGAGACGATGCACCTACAGAGACTTGAAGGTGCCCCAGAGAAGGTGGATGTGGGGGAAAGAGGGGAAAGCATGCTCTCAGAGAGAAAGAGGAGGAGGGATGTGGTGACAAACTCAGGGAGAGGGATCAGAAGGGGATCAACATTTGAGATGTAAGTAAATATAATTTTTAAAATAAATAAATATATAAATTTTGGCATTTGCAAAAAAAATTGCAATACAAAGGACAAACTTTACATCCTCTTTAAATGGTGCAGATTTCTCATGCTAGAATGTATGTGAACTTCAGTAAAGGTTACAATGTAGCTTCTTAACTCAACTATATAACTATTTTTTAAGAACTACACTCATAATTAATTTCATTAAATTATGAAATTATTTGGGTATGCTCCTCTAATATTTTAAACAACTAGTGGAGTAGTAAGATAAATGTAACTATGCCCAGATATGTATACTGACGTGATCTCTGTGTATAATAATTGTGTATGTAAGCATATAATATATATATACATTTATATACACAAAATATTACTTTAAAAAGTAATCTAAGAAGAATCTTGAACACATGCAGTCTGATGACTTGGTGGGAATGAAAAGAATTGTTATAAGGATATTATCAAAGGAGATAAAGAAATACTAAATACTGTCGTTCTTGGCATCATGGATAGTTCTGCAGGTGAAGTAAAATTTGCCAGACACAGAAGGACAATGGATTACATGATTACATTCTTAAATGCTATTTTATCTAGTAAATTAATCTCATAAAAAATAAGATTAAAAAGTTTTAGAATAGTCTTAGGGGGATCTCCATTCTTCTCCCACCTCTCCTCTACCTTCATAATTGTGATATGTATTGTTCTCCTCATTGTTCATTTCATATTTAGTCAGTCATCTTGGTGAGACTATATAGATGCACTGAAAATGACACTTATTATCTTGCCGTGCATATCTTATTAAATTTAATTATAAAAGATGTCCTGGGAATCTTATTTCCTATTCATTTAAGGTTACCTTTAGCCGGGCGGTGGTGGCGCACGCCTTTAATCCCAGCACTTGGGAGGCAGAGGCAGGCGGATTTCTGAGTTCGAGGCCAGCCTGGTCTACAGAGTGAGTTCCAGGACAGCCCGAGCTACACAGAGAAACCCTGTCTCGAAAAACCAAAAAAAAAGGTTACCTTTACATTATTCATCATTGTTTGTTTGAACTGATTCTGGACTCTTTTGTAGTTTTCATTCACTGATCACAACTATCAAGTCCTGAGTAGTCGATCACTTGTGAACAATATAAGTGAATGAAGACACATTATTTATCATTTTTTCAGTTTTTATTTTATTTGTTGTTTACTTTGTTGTTTGCTTTGTTTTTGCTCACTCTGTCTCTCTGTCTATCTCTCTCTCCCTCTTTCAGTGTGTGTGTGTATGAGCATGTTTGTGTTTTCATGTTTGTGATATGTCTCAATTTTCAGTCTATACTGGCTTTTATTAGTCTATCTTCCTGCCTCTTTCTGTGTACTGAGATTATATATATGTACCAAGGTTTAGATCCTATTAAATACATACCTAGAAAATTATTTTCCTTAGCCCTTTCTTTTTTAAATTTTAATCTATTTTTAAAATCCAGATTTTTATTCCCCTGTCAGTCCATCCTCTGACTGTTCCACACACCATACCTGCTCTATCCACATATCTATGAGCATATTCCTACCCCTATGTCCCTCAGTCCTTTCAAAACTAATTTCCTGAGCAATTTTATGCATGGTCTGCAGTCATAAAGCTGAAAAACATTTACAGTCTGCCACTCTGTCCACAGACTTTTGTCTAAGATGTTTTCATTCTTTTAAAACTGTTAATATATATGATATTAACATGATAATATTTATCCCAAGTCCATTCTGTAGGTACTCCTCAGATACTTAGACAAAAATATTCCCAAATAGAATGGACACAAATTCATTTCACACAAACTTCTTGATATATAATTATTTCAAGGGTTAAAATCTGAGATTGTATAAACACAGTAATATCATGTCTTGATAATTTATATTTATTGTCTTTTTAGTTTTAAATATTTGGTTCTATCAAATTTTATCTTAGTATAATGGAAGATTGACATTTAATTGAAAAGGCCAAGTTTTATTTCTTATGTTTGTTGATATCTTTTTTTATGAATTAAAAATGTCATGCAAAATATTTCTATTCCAAAGGCTTCTTTTCTAATCTTCCTGTGCTTTGATTTTTGTTTTACTTCACTCTGATATTTGTTCCTTCTCAAGGAATTGGTTATTCTTACAAATAATCAGCTTACTATTTGAGACAATTGATGTACAAATCAACTTTGTTTGCTTCCAATAATGAACATACAAGCTAGTCCAGTTTTAAAATCAATTTTACTAAGAACCAGTTTTTGTTTGGGTTTTATTTTTACTTTTGTTTTAAGGAATAGCCTTTCATTTTCTTGGAAAATTGAAGAAAAAGAGACATATTTATCTTAGTCCACTGTTTTAAATTCAATTGGAAACTAACACTGTGTGTAATTAATATGGTTTTTTGTTGTTATTGTTTCCTTATTGTTTTTGACCAAAGTCTCACTACAAGGCTACTAGCTTTGAGCTTGCCTCAGTGTCTGCTCCTGGGTACTACTGGTACAGGTGTGGATCTCCATACCAACATCAGATAAGATTCTAAAGATCTTATTCTTGGGCTGAGAACATGATTTGGTGGATAATATTTTGCTGTAGAAATGTTAGGACTTGAGCCCTAAATCCCAGAAACCAATGTAAGCAAAGTAGTGTAGCAAACACAATCCTGGTGCTCTTATGGGTAGGTGGAGGGAAGAGACAGAAGAGTCTCCAAGAGTTTGCAAAAGATATATTGGAAAGAGGCCATGAACATAAATAACAAAGGAGACCTGTCATCTGCAATGTTCTAGGTCATCCTCTGACCTTCATGGTAGTTATAAAACTTCCATGCCCATAATAAAACACATGCAAACAGACATGTATGCACCCAAGTAGATATACATGCGTCATATTCAAACACAGGTCATGTAGATGCATCATATTCACACATAAAAATAAATAACAATAATTTTATTGTCCCCTATTCTATTTAGATATTATATATAGTATTAAGTGTATGTAAAGCAAACCAAGCTAAGCACCATATGTTATAGTAAGAAAAGAGTTCTCACACTAATATATGGGTTTTTCATGTAAGAAATTTTTCTGTGTACTTTTAACTTCAGTATAGGTGCATTAATAGCTTGAACATACAGGTATTCGTTAAACAGCAAGGATAAAGCTGTGCATGACATAGAAATGTTGACATGCATAAAAACTGACAACATTTGCCTTGCTGTAACTTCAGGACTTAAAAAGGAATCTGTTCCTTATACATATTTTTAAAAATGTGGCTAAATGACATTTCCAGGAATAAAGATAAAAGTAAAATCATTCCTTTTTTGTTAAAAACATCCTACTGCATATGCACTGGTACACGATTAATAGTAATCAAAATAAAAATTTTATAAAATAATTAGACCTTTATAAAGTAATAGGCAATTATTTGCAAATTTAAACCTTATATATTTTCCAGTATGTCTACTATATTAGATTATTAACTATCCAATACAGATAATTAAATGATTGGATGCTTTGTTAGTTATTTATAAAGCTGTGAAGTTAACTGAAATTTATGATGCCCCCATGCAGATTATAGAAAGAATATAAAAATAAGTAGTTCTTAAGTATCCTGGCATGAGAGTCAAATAATGCTATAAATTTGTATCATTCACATCAGCAATAGAAGGAAGTCTAAATGGAATCAAAAATTGTAACTTTTCCAATATGTCTATCTAGAGGCCTGCTGCCAGTTTTGTCTTCTATAAAATTTCTGTTGCTGAGGAAGTCAGGATTACAATTTTGTCTGATATACTGAGATGGCATAGTGTATTCTTAATTATCAAAATCCTCATGGAAAATGGAACTTTTGTTGGTGAACATTCACAATGTGGGGTGTAGAGAGCCGCTATGCGCTGCACCTGAAGATGGTGCTCGCTGAGATTGCTCCTTGTGGTAAACAAGTCCTCATTTGGTCTATGCAGCTGTGCAGGGGCAGGGAATGGTCATACGTGGACGTATGGAGAGATGATACATGGCATATACTCATTGGCCTTTGCTTAGATATAAGCCTGGTCCCAGGGGTAGGGGGGGGCCGCCACCTCCAGAAAGCTACAATCCTGAGTAAACTGCCTTGAGAAGGAACCTTGTTGTCTTGATCTAATTTCCTGCTGACCAGGAAGGGTGCTGGACAGTGGGGAAAGCATAATACATACTATAAAATCTCAATTATCTAAGTGTATGTACACTTTTAGGATCTAGAATGACACATCGAGCTTATCTGATCTTGACTGGGTGACTTTGTTCGTGCCTTCATGTGTTTTGTTTTCTGCAATGCATATATTAAAAAAATAAACGAAAGCTTCTTTTAAAAACTTAAGAAAAAATAAGAATGAGAATGAGCAAGAAGCCTGATCCCAATCTCTCTCTGTCTTCTTTCACTTCCACAAGATAATCAAGCATTTTCTTCTTCTTAGGTATTGGGGAAAAAATGAAAATTGGTAGCCTAGAAATGTGGAGTTTACTCTAAATGATTTCTTATCTCTCCCCCCAACACAGGCTGGTCGTATTTGTTCCATGTCATCACCGTATGTCAAGGCCCAGTGAAGCAATCAGGAAGGATGTGGGAGGAACCAATCACTTTCTGCTTGGATTTAAACCCTACTTCACAAAACTGAACTCAAGCTTGGTACTGGAAAAAAATATATCAAGATATCAAGATATGATTGGGCAGGTAATAGCTCATAGTCCTATACAGAAATCTTGATTCTATAGTTCCGCTAATTTGTCATAGTAAAACGTTGTCCACTGATTTCTTATCTTTATACACATAGATTAATTTATATACAGTGAAACACATAGAAATTTCATTTTATAGTAGTAAGGGAAGTAGTCCAGAGAACTCTACTGTTTACAAGCAGAGAATAAGATTTTAGTTCTATGTGGGACAGCTATATAAATCTCCTCTCCTGGCACTCAGGAGTCATTTATGAAAAAGGAGAAGAAAGAGTAAGAAACAGAAATAGTAGACGCTTACCATGAAATAATATTTACTGGATATCCCCCATGATATTGCACACATAAAGTCACATAGGTTGTTATGGTTTGCAAAAGGTCTGCACAATCTCAAAACAAATTCTCAACATGGATCAGAAAGTCATTCATGAACTACAACCTCTAGAAAGAAGCTATTTCAATTTGTGACTGCTGTGGGATAGTCAGTTTTCTTCAGAGTGTGTCTTTTGATAGGTTAGAGATGCTCCAGTAGAATATCTTACACCTATGTACCAATAATCAAGTGCTATGCACAGTCATTGCGTTTAAAAAGTAAATAAATAAACAACACATGAAGTGAAGGAAAAGTAATGGAGATCATAAAAAAAGATTAGTAGGAATGGAAAAAAAACAGGTAGATTTGATCAAAATGCAATATATTTACATATAAAATTTTCAAACCAACATTTATGAGATTTCTACCATATTTCAAAAATATGTTAATTTTTTAAACTATTGTTTAATTTAATTTTGGATAATCATAATGATAATTATGAATTCATAGCTTCAGGTACCTAGTAAAGTATTGTTGCTACTAGCAGAGTCTGTCACAAAATAGCTACCTAATAAGTCTTTTTTGAAAGAAGAATGAAGGAGAATGAGTTTAGTGTCCAATAGATACTTTATTTAATTTAATCTTTCAGGCTTATTTACTTCAGGCTCTTGAATCTACACTTGGTTGATTTTTAACTAAATGTTAATGTTTGGAATTAACATACAACTTGTGAATTTCCTAATATTTCTGGCCCATGGTAGACAATAATTAACAGTAAAGCTAGCATTCTGTTTTCATCTGGAATAAACTAAGGCCTAACAGAATTGGTTTTCTGTACATTATTGTACAACTAGGGGAATTTATCTTACTCATATATAGGATGTACTTAGAGGTAAAGGTGCTAATAATAAGAGTCTATTTAAAATTGTTAATGGTAATTCTATACTGCAGCAATCACTTGAAAATGGAATGCTTATTACTAAGCAAAATGACTTTACAGTCATTGAACTTCTTGAGTATGTTTTTAAAATTACTAACTCAGTCATTACTATTGTACAGTTCTCAAAAGTAGAAATCAGATAGCTTGTAGAAACAATATAGGTTAAAAAATAGAGGGAGAGAGAGAAGGCATGGAAGCCTAAGGCATGAATGCTTATTCCTAATCACTCCCTGATGTCCCATCTCTCCTACAATGTTAAACTCTGCTACCATCTGTCAGCAAGGCAAACACTAGTTTTTGGTAACATTGTTTCTAGAATTCTATTCCTAACTACAATGTACAAGTTAAAATATGGTCAGGATCCAGAATTATAAGAGCTAGAACATGATCTCTTTTGTTCATTTTCTATTTCTAAATATGCTTCCTAATCTCACATCATTTGAAATCTATATCATTTATGGCTTTTGGAATTGAGGTATATTCCTTAGATAAGAGTGATATTCTACATAAGGAGAGTAAAATTTAAACAAACCTTAATCTACTCTGAAATTGAATCAACACTTAGAAAAATCCCTAATTTGTTTGTATTTCAGCTAATTTGTACATAAGAATGCTTGTCTATAAAGATAATAGGCCAGAAGAAAAGAGAGATAGTAAAAAAAAATGGAATGATATTTAATATAATATATTATATATGGAGAAGAGAGAGAGGGGAGAGAGAGAGAGAAAGAGAGAGAGAGAGAGAAGAGAGAGAGAGAGAAACGTAAAATTGCAGGTAAGGATGGTAGATAATGGAGGTATAATTAAGAAAACAGAAAATCTTTGTTTAGTAGAAAATGATATGTTTTTACATATACTCACAAATATCATTTCAGTCAGTGAAGGAAAAGCCAACAAGTCCTGTAAATATACCATAGGGTGCATTAACTTTTCTTGAAGTATAATGCAAGAATAGCATTGCTAGGGTCATATTTTGTCTGAACTATGCATACTATTTATATAGTCTAGATGATTATACATCTATTCATGCCTCCAATTGAACTTACAGTGACTGACATTTGAATTCATTCTTTTTCCTCAGTTCTCCCAGAAAGGTTAGTCTAGTAAGCTGACGTTCACTTCCTGACTATATTATATTTTATTTGTAAAATAGATGAAAAAGAATGCTGCAGTGGAAAAGCTGTGTCCTTGACAGAAGGAGACTTGTACAGAGCCTGTGGATACTCCATGCTTGTGACTAGTAGAGAGTTCTCAAACATGCTCATTCCATTTCCAATCATTTCACTTAATTCCCCCACTACTTTGCAGAAGAAGGCAAGGCCAGTTTTGATTATCTGTTTTCATAGATAAGAAAGCCTGGCACTAGAAAGTTAAGTGACTTGCCCAAGGTTAGACTTGTATTGAATACTGAAGTTCAACCTGATCCTACATTTTCTATATTTCAGTATTTCTCCCACTAACACATACTAAGGTCATCAACTTAATCACAGATAACTGGAACACACAGTACAAAGATAGGAACCCTCAGAGCCACCCAGAGGCCTATTTGCATTCTTTAGACTACTATAGAGCATGGATCAGCAAAACAAAACCCACAGAAAAAGAAAAATAAGCTCTACAACTTTAAAAACAAACAAACAAAAACCAGAAAGAGTATTGGAACACAGCTACATCTGATTCTTTATATACTGTCTATATTGATTTTCAATAAATACACAGTGACAGAATTATATATTGAACAAAATTATGTCATCTTAAATTTTATTCAGTTTCTGCCTTTTTACATTAAAAGTTTATCTTTACTGTGGAATACTCAAAGATAAAAAACAAGCTCCTGGACTGTCTTGCAGCTAATACTCTAAAGTAGTTCAAAATTTCTTGGTGACACTTATAATCAATGGTTTTTGTTTGTTTAGCTGTCTTTATAAGTCTTCTTAGTTGGCTTGAATTCCCAACTTTTATTTATTACTTTCAGAATTTTTTCCTTGAATTCCCATCTTTTTATTTATTTATTTCAGAATTTTTTCCTAAGTGTATTGTGCACATCACCTAGATCTGCTACATTCATATTATATACATGAAGTAACAAATGTTAGTATAATTGATATAGGTCTAAAAAGTGGACTACACACAAATACACACACGCACACACGCACACACACACACATATATATATACACACATATATATATGCATATGATGTACATGTATATTCAGTATATGTATACACATACATGCACATGCATATACATGTATATACACATAAATACACATACATATGCATGCATATACACATACATACATATAGATATAAATAAATGGAACAACCCCTGCAGGCCTTGGGAGAATCTATGAACAGTTTTTTATATCTTTGATATGAAATGGCATTCTCTAGACATGACAAAGTTGATGTCCTTCTAAACTCTCAGCAGCTGTGATTGCCACAGAAAAACCGCACAATAGTGAGATCATTAATGTTTCCCATGGAGGTAAGTGACACAGGAGGCCCCATCACGCCAGAAGAATTTATTCATAATGGTTGCTAGGAAGAAAGCGTCTCAAAGTCATAGTCATGAATGAGGTTATATAGATAAGGTTTGTAGCAGTGAGGATTTTGTAAGGTCCTGCCATTCTCTGGGATACATAAACAACTAATGGTTGCTTGGGGACACAAACATTTTCTTTATTTTTGTAGTTATTGAGTTACTAATAGGTTACCTATGCTTCTGTAAGTAATGATACTTGAATTAATAACTTTACCAAGCTAGATAAGTAGGAAAGATGTTTGTTGCGTCCTTGGGAGTCTGATCTAAATTTAATGGATGTTTTTTAAATATCATCACGAAAAGTCAAAGAAGAGATTTTAAGTATGATATTGGTAAGGCTGTTCATTTCTTGTATAGAAATCAAATTTAGTGGCTGAATTAACAATTAGCAACACACAATATTTGCTAATCTACTGTAGTTCGGTATCTTGCTTTCCTAGTTACATCTATATTCTTGGCACGTTTATATAGTCTCATGAATGTATATTTATTTATGTGATAATTAATCTTAAATATATCACAATGCAAATTATGACAAAACTTATTAATCAGCAATGTCTACAATGAAGTTTTACAGGAACTAAGACCTGACATACAGAAGCTCTTGATTTTAGACCTATTGAAACTTCCCATATGCTCGTTAATACTGAGTTACTATTTCCAAATATGTAAGGCAACAATGTTGGAGTCATCTCACGTCCCTCTTCCCATTATACCGTATTAAACATAGTTCTATTCTTGGAAAAAAGTGCAAAATCTCAGCTATCTCATCAACTCCTCAAGAACACAGATATCCACGATCTAAGATTTTGATCTGGAATATTGCTTTGTGCCCTACCTCTTTTCTCTGTTCCTATCCTTGTCTCAAAGATTCTGTTCTCTGTGCTTAAGCCAGAATGAATATGCAAAAATATAACGAAGCCAGCACAGTGTAGAGAATGTCCAGGGACTTGTGCTTCTTCATAAGCCAAAGCCACAGGCTTGATCTTGACCTACAAAGCTCTTCAGCATATACCCTTCCAGCTCCATGTGACTTATCTAGCCAACACTCTGAGTTTCTCACTTTATCTTCTTTTGACTGACGAGTCACTGGATGCACTTGCATGCTGGCTTATTCTTGCCAACATGCCATGCTCTTTCTCACATCAGAAGCTTGTCTTCCATTCTTTCTTTACATTGGTCTTCATTCAAATAATCACATGGTGTCTGTCCTTATACCTTCTAGATTCTGCTCACCTATTGTTTGAGTGAAGTCTTTCTTGACTATCCCTGAATAAATTTGAAGCCTATCCATGTTCTCCCCACCAATACTCAAGTGCACGCTTTATTCTTTTTTCCTATGTTATTTATATTATCATAAATTTTTGAGTTAAATTATGTTTTACATATTATGACACCCTACTTTTAAGTATTTGTTTTAATTCCCTTTAGCATTCATTTATTCAAAATAAGTATATAACTTTTATTTTTTCATTATTCACTTGCTATATATCTCCTTTAATTGGACTTAAAGTAATTGAAAGCCAAGGGTTTTGGCTGAATGATTCATATATAGTCCTTAGATTTCTGACTAAGTGCCTGGTAGAGCATTTAATATTCATTTATCACTTACTCCTCTCTGCTAGTGAGGTAAATAGGTACTATTCCCACTGATAAAAGAATAAGCTTAAGGTTATTAAGCTTAAATTATTTGCTGTTATTCACACAACTAATGAGAACCACTACCAAGATTGTAACTAAGAACTGTGAATTCACAAAAAAGTCTCTTCATTATGATGCTCTAGCAGCCAGGAACTCAGTAGAATAATTCTGAAAAAAGAAATACTAACACAATTTAGATGAAAATCTATTCTTAATTTTAAAAAAAGTAATATGTAGAAGAATAGGGTAAGTTTATCATGGTATGTTTCAGATAGATTTTCCAGTTTGGACAAGCAGTTTGGACAACTTTGTAACAAAGTACTCTGCCCTTTCAAGGGCACATAACACCTTGACATTTATTGCTCATTAGATCAAAAATGAAAGAAGGAAGGAATGGCAGAAAGAAGGAAGGAATGAGAGGAAATCCAGGAGCAAGGAAAGGAGGGATAGAGAAAGGAAGAGAGAGAGAGAAAAAGAGAGAGAGAGAGAGAGAGAGAGAGAGAGAGAGAGAGAGAGAGAGGGAGGGAGAAGGCAGACAGGCCAGATGATTAGTAAAGTGGTTAAAGATTTTCCCTGTCAAACCCAAAAAACCTAAATTCGGTCCTGACCACCAGTATGATAGATAGGAGGAGAAAACAATTTTTACAAGTTGTCTTCTGACTTCCAATGTAAACCATGAATATGGATAGAAACACACAACACACACACACACACACACACACACACACACCACATGCATGCACATGGGTGAAGGAGGGAATCAGAGAGAGGAATGCAATTTATGAAAGACAGAAATAAAACACAATTCAAGTCCTGCCCATTAAAAAGTTTTGATATGAGGGTTTGTGCTTAGACCTATTGCATCTTGTTATCCCATATTCGTGTGATATCAGTTGGAAATCTTCCCTTTTCTAAAGGAAAATGGAGGTGCAATGGATATGGGGAGAGGGGATGTGAGGAAGAGCTGGGTGGAGTGGAAGGGGGATTGTGGTTAAGTTGTGTTGTGAGAGAAGAATAAAACTAAGTTTTGATGACATATACTTTCCTTGCTCCTAATATCCTAGTTGTTACAGCAAAGTTGTCCAACTAAGGTGAAAACTTAGAGTTGTGACAGCATAGAATGAGGCGATTTAACACATTTTTAAAGGAATCTGAAGTGAGTTAAGAGGTGATAACCAATAGAAGAAGCACAGAAGACACCTAGGATGCTTCAAGCAGGATGCTAATGAACTGTGAAAGGTCCTGAGCTAGCAAGCCAGGTCTTTATGGAAAGAATGGGATGAGCCATGGTTGTGAAAAACACAGAGCCCGCTTAGTCCTCAAGACTAAAAAAATTGGGAAAGAACAGTAGGTTAGCAAAAGATGTTGCAAACTGTTTTGGAGTTGTTGTTTCTTCATTTTCTTCCATTCCTACCCCATCCTTTTTTTTTAATTTTCTATTATCATTTATTCATCTTTTTTGTTGTATTTTATTCCAGTAGAATTCTTTTTATAACAAATGTAACTACTCTCTACACAAGTCCAAATTCTTTTTTTTTAATTTATTTAATTATTTAAATCAAATCTTAATTTGCTTATTCACGCAGGGGTTATAAATACAAAAAGGCAGGATGTGGGAAAGGGAATGGCACTGGAGCATAGGTGTTCAGGGTGAGTACAGATACCTTTCAGAACAGGGTATCAGCTGGTGAAATTTCAGGGGACAGATCACTATGACTCTGCCTAAGATTCACTTGTCCTTATCTAAGTTGATACTGTCTGCCGAGGCTGTCTATTTTCAAGATCTATGACTACTCAGGCTGGTAAATTTCCACAAAAGCTGCCTGTTTACAATAGCTTATAGCCATCTGTTTCAGTGTTTTTCCACAAAGACCCAAGACTTAATGTTAGCATGTATGTATGTCAGTCTATTGCTGATTTTAGGTCTATGGCTAATTTTAGGCCTTCAGTGTATAAGCAGGGCTGCCCCTGACATCTCCTCCCTTCTCTAAGTATAGAAGGGCTGTGGTGATTTTAATCTTGTGAAGGCAGGGATAGAGACCTGACCTCCAAAAATTGAAGGGGACCTTGTAATGGCTCTGGTCTTCCTGTCATTGTCCAGTGAGGCATGAGGGCCATACCCATCCCAATGTCTTTTTCCTGGAGAGGGGATACTTTTGACATCAACCCCTATGCAGTCAGGCTTATCCCTCAGGGAACCCAGAGAGATATTTTTAACTTTTATTTATATTCCCTTGCAGTGCTTATCCTCACAACCTAAGCAAGAATCCAGATTGCCAGTAAGAGGGAGTTCTGGGTAGCCCCTCTCTGCTTGGTCTAGGGGGGGAAGTCCTACCCCCATCCTATTAATACTTCTTTTGGAAGGCTGTAATACCTACTAACAAAGTAGCCAGTATCCTGTCTTTAGCTACAGCTCTATAATTTTTTGTCTGTTTGATACATGAGGTAAATAGCTAAAGATGTATAATTACCTTATTTTTGAATGGTCAGGAAAATTTTAAATCCCTTTGGGTCTTTTTCATCTTTAAGAAATTTTCAGAAAAACAAATCTAATATGGATGATCTTATAAACATTTAAAAACAGCACCATGAAAGTGCTTAAGAAATGGTCTGCTGTTGCTTAAAGAAGACTTAATTTCTATTTCATTTTATTTAATATATAAACTTAAAAATACCATATTTTCAAAAAGATTTAATGAGGTTTCGGAAATGAACTAGTAGTTCCATGTTAGATCTTTAACATAGTGAAGCACCTCAATGTTATATGCTGGGTTTAATTTTTATTACCTACATTAAAGGTAAATAATAATTCCCTCTCACTTTATAAAATGTTTAATAATATCATAAATAAATATAGAACTGAAGTTTATATTAAAAATAAGATCCGCTACTCCTATATCAGAAATTCACTCTATTAACCTTAATTAAAGGAATATTTCAAAGTCTAGAAAATGTACTGAGGAATTTACTTTTATCCTTCTTTGCTTGCAGGTTTTTGTGCTATTTAGCATCCTGGAAAAAAATGTTCCTTTATTAATGTGATGACCAATATTTCAATTTCATATTTTCCCATTGGCCATTTTTAGGAATTTTTACTATATATTTGATATACCCAAGTTTCATGGTAAAGATCCTTATTAAAAATTTTATTTTATTCCTTTGGTTGAAATCATCCATTCCTCCTACATGTATTGATTTTTGTCATCAAAGATTTCTTGAAATTTTTCTTGTTAATGTTGTTGTTCTACTACTTAAATTTGGTGTAGCTCGAAACAATTTCCACACATGTATCAATTATAGCTCTCTGTGTGTTTCCACCTGTCAGTGGTCATTCACCAAAAGTATCTATAAGAGGTGGAAAAGAATCAATAGCCACTGTCTCTGTTGATTGCTCTAGTTATACTTTGTAATAACCATAGCAGAGAAAGAGACAACTTAATTCCCAGGCTTTATCACTCTTAAGCAAAGTTGTCACCTTTTGTAGAATTGCTGTCCCTGATGCTGAGTGACCCAAGAATCACCTCAGATGCAGAAGTAGGAACACTATACAAACTTTCCCATCATCAATTACTTTTTATTTAAAACTTTGTGTGTATGGAGGTGGTGGGCTTGTTCCTCCCATGGCATATGTCCAGAGAGGTAAGAGGGACAACTTGTGGAAGTCAGTTTTCTTTTTCAACTGTGTGGAGTTTGGAGATTGATGTCAGGTTGTCTGGCTTAATGGCAAGGATCTTCTCCAACTGAGCAGTCTGACTTGATCTGAACTAGACCTTTAGTTCAGTTCAACAATTAGGATTGATCTGACATTTTCTGATAGATTATCATTTGTTACACTTATCAGTACTTTGGAGAGTAGATTTTTCTTTGTAACTTACCTATGATGACCCTAACTTCTACTTCCAGGACTGAATGCTGACAATAATGGATATTTTTATTATACTAGCTGTCTTAAGAATTTTAACTCTTACTTCACTGTATATATTCTGAAGTGAACTCATTCTTCGATTCATTTAATTTATTTAAAATTTTACCACTCTATATTTTATTTCATTTTTATATCATCTAAGGCACTTTGTTCTCTGTTATTATATATATATTTTTATTCATTTAACTTAGGAAATTTAACAATTTATGGCCTGACTTTCTGGATATATGGAAATTTGGTAATGAATGTCATAGAAGAAATTAAAAATGAGCTATAACCACAATCTGAACAAGGCGGCCCATATGGATCCTTGACTAATTCCTAGAGAGTAAAGAACTCCCCGTGTTATTTTGCCCATCTGAATATAAATTCATAAAGTACAATAAATATACTTCTTTACCATAAATCCGTAAAAACCAGTTTATTTCTGAGCTTAGTAAATGATTCCTAAGGTAGATACAGAAGGATATAGACATAGAAGCAGATATAGATATGATTTATAAATGTAATTATGAATAGAGATGCAGACAGATATAGTGATAAGTAACTATAAATATAGAAACAGAAATAGATACAGTTATAGATGTACACACACAGGCAGACACACAAGCACATGAGCATATACACCTACACACTCACATACACACACACACACACACAAATTACACACACACAATTGTGGGAAAACGGGGCCCACAGTGGAGGAGTCCCAGAGGCTTCCAGGCCGGACATAGAGGAGAAAGTCTAAGGTTCCAGAGGCTGGAAGCTTTGGCGACTGCAGGCCCCAATGATATGAGGAAGTCCTTGGTTCCAAAAGGGTTTATTTTCATGGCGGGTGGTGGATGGATCTGGATGTACCCCCCTGAAACTCAGGGCAGACCTGAGTTAAATAGGGAGAGGAGAAGTGGGAAGGGTCTGGGGAAGAATGCTTAATTGGCTCCACCCTTTGACCTTCATTAGTATGTAAATCTCTAGGGCCTGAGGCCTGTAGTCACACCCTCTACCTGTACACTTTGGGAGGGGCTGTCATGGCTTACAAGAATGAACAATGTAGGTCCATGGAGATTAGACTGCTTGTCATGACCCTGGGTTCTGGGGATGTGGCCAAACTCCTGCCCGTTTCTCCCTTGGAGTCTTGGAGTTCCAGGCTCATGCCCAGCTAAGAACCAGGATACCCTTACACAGTCCCACACACAATGATGTAGAGAAAAAAGTAGATAAAGATACATCTTCTCAAATTTGAACCAAGAAGTGTAGTGTCAAACTTGACACTATTAACAGTATCTAAACCTTCAGTACCTGGATGATAGAGTATTTTCAAACTAGATGATTATTTGTCAATGGACCTTATTTTATTCATTTATTTATTTATTTTGCATTTCTTGCTTCAAATGTGAGTTCATTAAAATGACGGTAAATATAGTACATTCCCCTATTGGATGGATTGTTATATATATATATAAGACAAGGGCGACGTGGAAATAACACTTAGATATAGCAACTTGTGTAATAGCATACATTTTAACTATCACAGACATAGGGAACGTTTAGAAAATAAATAAATTCTGATTAAAACACCAAAATGAAAGCAAAAGATTGAAATACTGAGGCGTACAAAACTAACTCAAAATAATTAAGATACGTGGATATATATATATATATATATATATATATATATATATATAAGAGAGAGAGGAGAGGAGAGAGAGAGAGAGGTTTTACAGACTCAGGTTGCAGATGAAGTTAGAAAAAGCCTGAAGAATAGAACACACTGCCAGAGTTTGAGGTCAAGCAGAGCAATTCAGTGAGAAGCTGAAAGAAGCCAAGATGAATCAGTCAAACTGGAAAATTAGATTGTAATGAGGCTCAAAGCTTCCAGGCCTAGGCCTAGGGATAATTAGATCAGAGAAGGAACTGCTCTGGACTCAGCTCACGCTTTGTATTTCCTCTAATCTCATCACTTCATCTAAGGAAATAAAAGTGACATTTATAACATATACATACATTGTGGCGAACCTTCATGCCTCACAATGACTAACACAAAAAGAGGCTTATTGGTAGGAATATTGTGAACCTTCTCGATTGCCCTTTATCCAGTATATCGTTATCATCCAATATCTATTCAATTTATAAATAAACATTGATTTCACAACAGATTTAAGGATTGTTCCTTGGCAGAAGTGGTTTGATCCATGAAATGATAGTATTTGCAAATTAACTTCATTCCTGGTAATTTTGTTCTGAATAGAGTATTGATGTATCTTGGCCTTTCTCCTAAAAACAACTATTGAGCTTTTTGCTTGTGAAGGTTTAATAATTAAAGAGAAAGGAATGGGTGTTCTAATGTTGGGTTGTAAGTAGACTTGATGCAGTAAATATTACATGTAAGTTACATCATTTTCTACATACAGAATAATAAGACAAGGGCGACGTGGAAATAACACTTAGATATAGAAATCTTGTGTAATAGCATACATTTTAACTATCACAGACATATGGAACGTTTAGAAAATAAATAAATTCTGATTAAAACACCAAAATGAAAGCAAAAGATTAAAATACTGAGGCATACAAAACTAACTCAAAATAATTAAGATACGTGGAAATGAATTTATTTGAGAAAAATGGAGCATTTGATTGTCACGGTTTTATTCAAATATTATTTTTTGCCCAACACCAGTTTGTGAAGTGAAAGAAAAAAGAAAGGTGCATACATTCACTTTGGCTATATAATTTTCCCTGCATGAATATTAATAAAATAAAGAGGAACAATTTAGGTTGATATTACACACAATATAATATCGAGAAACATACTCTTTAAAACATTTTTAAAGGAAAGATATAATCCCAGAAACTGTGCTTTCTACTCAGTACAAAAATGATGTTTCTGTTATTTAAGAATTTATTTGGACATTCTTAAAAGATACTCAAACCCTGAGCTTAACTGAAATATAAATTTGGAAAAACTTATACTAAAAGCATAGCAGTCTAGTCTGGATGATGCAAGCTACCTAGAGAGGTATTTCATTTCACTGAGATCTTGGACCTTAAAGATACTGTCTGAACCCAGTGGTTTAGGCACATCTCAGGGATTATTTTAGAGGGCTTTATGTGGTTTGAGGCTCAAGTTTTGTTATGATAAACGTGATCCTCTTTTTGACCACTGACTTTGAAATGCAAACATGAGGAAACAATATTCATCTGTCTATTCTTGAGTTTTGAGTGAATTCTTACAGAAGTCCAAAGTTACAAGGCAGTTTGTGAGAATGTTTCTTTCTGAACAGTAGACTCAGCTTATCCTTGAGTGTTTACCTGAGCCTGGGTAGAATGCAGAACAGCTTTGCCTCTGTACAGCCAGCCCATTTCAGATCTCCAGTTTGGTGGTCAATCAGCTTATGTTGTTGTTGTTTTTATTTATTTATTTATTTTTTTGAATAATGATAGTCTAAGAAGGGTTCTTTAAAAACTCAAATAAAGTATGCAAATGGGGTGTGTCACTGACTTCATTACCATTCATTAACACCTCAGCAGGGATGATTTTGTCACATTAATTAGCTTCATAGAGTTGGTCTCTAAGGGAACAGGATTAAGTTTTGAAAATGAAAAAACTGGACAGTGTGGTAACAGGGATCCTAATGAATTGGAATAAAAATGCCTCTTTATATAAAAACTCTATATCTATGTGACTGTTAAAATACATAATAGCAAAAAATCTTTTGAGAATTTAGAAGTAATATAAAAAGAGCAATTATAATTTACGAACTACACTGGAGAGAGTTACTCTGAGCAAGCTGGAACCTGAGGATTGTAATCATCTTCTAGGGAACAGTCCAGAATAGTCTTACTAAAGGAAACATTTAAATCTTTAGGTCTGAAAATAATAACACCAAGCACAGAAACAGCACAGGACTAAAATGTGACTTTTAAAGTTGATCTTACTACCAAAAAGAGTAAGCATGTAAGAAATATTGGATTTGAACAATATCCTTTATAGATCGTGTGCACATTGCAGTGTTTCTGTATATATGAATATTTATTTAAATTTTCCAAAACATTTTGCAACATTTCCCATTCCACTTCTAAACCAGCATCATATAAATAATATATGATGCTTTAGATATAAATAAATAAATTGTTCAGCAACCACTGGAAGATACAAGCCACAATCTTGTGCTTTTATTTGTGTTATTTTTGGCCTTACGGTTTCCTTTTACAATTGAATCTATTTCTATCATTCGATAGCTGCCCATTCCTTGTCTACTCCCAGTCCCTCTCCCTCCTCCCTCCCTCCCTCCCTCCCTCCCTCCCTCCCTCCCTCCCTCCTTCCCTTTTCCCTCCTCCACCCCTCCCATCTTTCTACTCAGAAAAGGGAGGACTCCCGTGGATATTCACCTGCCATGGTGAAATGCATGAACATTTTTCTATGCCTTATCTATACATTTCATTGTAAATATGAAGTTCCTATAATGTGAAATACTTCTACTTCATCTCTTCTTTGTTAAAATACTAATTTATTTCTTTACAAAATCTCCAACATTTTTAAGAAGATATTTTAAATTATAAACAGATTGACACTTAAAGAAATTCAGGTTGCAGTAAGATTAGGTGCATCTTCTTCTCTTGAGGCTGCACAAGGCACTCCAATTAGGGGAGAGAGACTCAAAGACAGGTAACAGAAAAAGACACCCCTTGCTCCTGCTGGTAGGAATCCTACAGGAAGACCAAGTTGCACAATTGTTACATATGTGCAGAGGGCCTAGGTCCGTACCATTCATGCTTTCTGGTTTGCTGTTCAGTCTCTGCAAACACAATTTTTAATGCTTTCCCGGTAAATCTATTAGTAGTTTAATGAACAGGCAAGAATAAAAAGGAAAGGGGACACCACCACTCCTAGATAGGGTAGAAGAGAAAGTTTATTGTAGACATCTGGGAGAGAAAAACCAGAGGCAGGAACATCTGGAAGAGTCCAGAGTGGACAGAGGGAGAGACCAGGGTTTTGCAGAACAAGGGAAACAGATGCGATAGCCAGAAGACCCAAAGATTTAAAGAGGACTTGTAAGCAAAATGGTCGTATTATATAAGGAAGAGTGGCCTAGACCCCTGTGTTTCAGATGTCAGAGTAGGAAGCAGGAACTATAGCCAGGAGGACCCTATGACAGGTAGGGGCTGAGGAATGCTGGGAGAACCTGGCAGCTAGTTTCCACGTTAATACATTACATCGGTAATTTAACCATTTCTTAGGTTGAAACCAAACACTTTAACTTTTTTCAAATCAAAAAACATTTCTTAAGTAAGAACAACAACAACAAATTAGTTTTTATATCATGACCTGTATCTCCTTGTTTCCATGAAATACTGCTTAAATATGTTTACAGGCGTGACCCTACACACCCAAAAGCCTTTGTAAAATCTGGACTGAAGTCTTTACTGTACCACATCGCTTAGCCGTTTTCCCAAATCCGGGTACAAAGCCAGCTGTACCTGGCTTATCTAACAACTTCCCTAGTGAAAACTTAGTCATTTTGTATTTTCTGTTGAATTGCAAAGCTCTGAAGCAGACAACGTGTAGAAGGGACCTGTTGATTCCCACCTCCTCAGAATGACTCTTCCTTTCAGCTGTCTGCTGCGTGTAGTTCTATTCTGGAAGGGTGCAGCGAGAATGGTGGGATGCCAATTTAAAGGCAGAATACACTGAATTTCACTTTGTTGGCATTCATTCCCCCTCATGTTTTTCCCTCTGGACAAGAAAGCTACTGCGCTGTAGGATGTACTCGGCAGAAACCATCTGCAAAGGAATTAGATGAGAAGCCAAGGCCGGAGTCTGGAAATATATGAGGTTATGAATCTAGAGAGTTTGTATCAGAGCTTTGCCCATCTGAGCTTTGAAATGATTGAATTTTGTAAAAGATTCTTAGGTGAGAGGGCTAGATAATTTGGATTTTAGATTTCTGAGTTACAGAAGCTATGAAGTACAGTAAGTTAACCACTGAACTGACAAATTTAAACAATTTGTTATGCAACAACGACAAACAATGTAAACGAAATATTGCTTAATTAGGGGAGATAGTGAAATGGAGAGAGTACTAAAGAGAGAAGAAACGACGAGGAGCAAAGGAAAGAAAGGAGAGAAGGCAGCAAAAATGAAAGCAGAAATAAGTTAAAGAACTCTAAAAGATGAGAGGCTTAAACTCGAGAGAAGCTAGGATAGCTTCGGGAAAGAAAATAAGAATGCAATGGAAAAATCTGATTCATGTGAAATGAAAGGAAAGTGCTTTGTGCAAACAGCAGTCCTAGCGTGTGAAATCCTAGGAAATGAAATTCTGTTTGCTCTTTGAACACTGGGTTGTGGCTGCAGAAATAATTTTTTTTTAACTTGGCTCTTAAAATTAATTTTTTGGAAAAATAAAGGGAAAGAATCAGATACTTGTTGAGAAAGCTGGAGGAAAATGTGCTTAATGTGGAGGACAAGGAGGGACAAGATTTAATGACAATATGAACATGAAAATATCCCTGGGAAATATGAACAAGGTAGAAATAAATGGGTTTTTTTTTTTTTTTGCATCGCTTTTTGACCAATGTAGGATGTAAGCAAAATGACAGAAAGGACTAGGTTCATGTTTCTAGATAGTTAATATAGCACATTCTCAGTTTTGCGAGAATTAATAAGCTTAAATTATTTAATAGACAATTGAGATTTACATACATTCCATTGGAAAGAGAACTTTAGAAGTTGAAAGACATTCAGGAGCAAATGTTTAATTTGGTGCAGAAAACCAACAACAACAATATAAAACATGGATCTATTATTTATATCTCTTTTTTAGTAGAATCCTTAAAATAGCATTTCAGTATTATATATTAATATGAATTTAGTTAGGTAAATCATGAGACTGAATTTATGATAAATACATTTTAATCATTATCTACTAACAGCGAAACTAGAAATTGCTTCAGATATTTTCAATCAAAGGGCTTTAATGCAGATATGATTAAGCAGATGATGGATAAGCTTGTCGCTATCAATATTAATATCATATACTATCGATATTATTAAATAAGAGGGAGAAAACAAAAAATAGCACATGCACGGGTCTAGCATCAAGAGACAGAAACTACTGTCCTACGAACATGTGTGGAAAAACTGCAGCAATAAGAAAAAACATTTCATTAAAAAAAATGAAGTCACACAGGAAGCACAAAACAGATAGATGCTGGACATGGCTCATTTCACAGACAGAAGCATCATCTGTTGCCTGTATATGCTTTTCATCCTTTCATCCCACTTAGAAAAAGATGACAGATCTGTTTGGGAAAACAAGTTTTAAACACTTGTCTGACTCAGCAAAGCAGGAGAAGCACAACAAAGATATCTAACACACAAAGGGTAGGCACAGGCTATGTCCAAAATTAAAATAAATAAATAAATAAATAAATAAATAAATAAATATAGACGTCATTAAATAAATTGAAATTGGAGTAAACCAAGAAAATTAACAACAAAGATAAAATTGATAACATATAAATTTTCATACCATGGTCGTTTATTCATATAATTGGTTTCAAAGACCCTCAGAATATCAATGCAATTACTTGGGGGAATTCATTTAATTCTATATAATTGTTTAAGATCCCACACTACAACATTATCCACGATATTTGAAAAGGTTCTGATACAAAGAAAAAGAATGTTCAAACACTAACATTCCTTTCAGAAAAGCAACACAGTTGTGAACTGTGTTGGTGACTCATTCTTCATTTCCTGATGAAGTGCATCAAACACAATAAAGTAGGATCAGATTTGGAGTTTTTACTTTTGAGAGTGGTGAATGTATAAAGCGTATCCTACATGCTTGCCATTCTAACTAGCTTTCTAGGGAATAGCTGATTACTAGTATGTTTGAGCTTTAAGCTCTCAACACAGTCAGGCCTATTAAGAGGATTTACAGCCAGGCAGTGGTAGCACACACCTTTAATCCCAGCACTTGGGAGGCAGAGGCAGGTGGATTTCTGAGTTCTAGGCCAGCCTGGTTTACAGAGTGAGTTCCAGGATAGCCAGGGCTACACAGAGAAACCCTGTCTCAAAAAAAACTAAAAAAAAAAAAAAGAAAGAAAGAAAAGAAAAAAAAAAAAAAAAAGAAGACTTACAAAGATAACTTCTACCATCACAGACATGTCTTTATCTCGTTTGTAAGATTTTTTTTTATGTGTTTGTGTCAGTGTCTGTGTGAATTTGCCACATATGTTTATTTCCATGGATACAAGAAGAGGAAGTTAGATTTGTGAAGTTGTTTTTATGGGATGTTGTGAGCTACTGATGTGACTGATTGGAATCAAACTCAAATCCTCTAGAAAAATGAGCAAGCATTCCTAACTGTTGAGACATTTCTCCACCCTTTCAATGTTTAACTAATTAGAACTAATTAGTTAATGAATTATTTTTTTTCTTTTTCTTCCTGAGTATTGAGGTGAAAATTATCATTACAACCCAAGCATGGTCACATTTGATTTAAAACATGGGTATGTAATCTCTCACATTCAAGAAAAGTGAATTTATGCAATTTTTAAAATCTTCAGATTAGATAAATTTATGTATATATATATTTATCTTTAATATGCTGTCAAACTAAAAGTAACTCAGCTATTTAATTGTTTTCTCTAAATTATTCAATAAGACAATTAGTTCTTTTTTTAAAATTTCTCTCTCTATGGAAGACAGCATGAAACTCATTTAGTCAGAACTAGCCTGATAAATAATGGCATTATTTGTAACAGTTTCCTTGGATATTAAAACATTCCCTCCTGCATGAAACTATTTAAACAGGAAGATAAATGAATCAAAATAGCTTTAGGAAGTCTCTGAAACTGGTCAGATTCACTAGCATCCCCCCCACCCCCACCCCCCACACACTACCTTACAAAATCGCAAATAAAAGCTAAGATTCCTCTTCAGAGGAAGCAGAGGAAAGCTATAAAGGAGACTTTAATCAAAACTTCAAAGAAGACACTTAAACCAGAGAAGCTGTCTGGAAGAAGCAGAAACTAATATAGTGGTCTGGAAGAGGTGTAGACCAGTTGAGTCACTTAGAAAGGACACTCACCAACCTGGTGAGCTACCTGTAGACTGCAGTGTAAACCAAGTTCCAATATTGTGAGCTGCCACCCATGATCGGGTGAGTTTGGTGATGCAGCAGTCTAGATGACTTTGAGTCCCGTTTGCTCCAATAAGTAACCTCTTATCAATACTTCTATAAGTATCTCCAATAAAATTCAGTGAGTCACCAACTTGGGCTTTCAAGTCATCTGTACATTGCTGTGTTGTTGATTCTCTATATGGGTTAGTAGGATCTGTTCATCAACCCAGGGAAAGTTTTGTCACACTACAGGCGTGTGTTTGATTTTCCTACTCTTTAACAAGCACAGAACGAGGACTTGAATTCATGATTGATGTACTATAACCCTCAGAATGAATGAGAATTCATATGTGGATTTTTTCTGAAAGAAAGATAAAGCTATTGGAGAAGAAAGTATTCTTTGGAAAAAAAAAAAAAACAAAAACAAAAAACAGAGGTTTCACTAAATAGGCCACTGTCTTTATTTATACTGGGGAGTGTTTTTTTTTTTTTTTTTTGGCCTTTGGACTCTCTACATTTGACCTACCAACATAGGTTTGAGTTCAGCTTTTTTTCACAAGTGATAGTTATCAACAATTCTATCAAAAACCTTAAAAATCATTAAGCAGTGAGTACTTTGTGTCAAAAGGTTACCATGACATCTTTGTAACAGGTAAGTGTCCATTTGAAAGGACACAGAGTTCTGCTCTCACATTTATTGTTCCCTGAATTGACTGGAAAGACATGAAATACAGGAGAAAAGAAACTAAAGCTCATCCTGAGAATAACCTGTCAAAAGTGACATCAACATAAGGAATGACTTAGTACTCAGAGGCATAAAGAGGAGTCAGGGAGTCATAGCATCTTCTAGGCCATCATATAAAACAATGGATATTTGTTCCTTAAAGAATTATGAAAGAATAACTCAAGGAAACACTCCACACATACAGAAAAGCCAAAGTGGTTTTGCCCAACACAGATAAATTGAAGACAAAAAATACTTTTAATAAGATCTTAATATTTGAATCAGAAAACCATACTGTCAATGCATATTTTTTTAAAATATGTATATGTATTATTCTTTTGTACACATGAATGTCATATGTGACTGGGTACTCAAGGAGATCAGGAAAGGATATTGTCTATCCTGAAGCCAAAAAGTGGATATGGATGCTAGAAACTGAACCTGGGTCTTCTGCAAGTGCAAGAAGAGCTCTTAACTACAGAGATGGTTCTCCAATATTTTGTCTATGGGTTTTTTATTACTACAGTATATTGTTGATTTTTCTATGATGAAAATTAAATCTAATTTAGAAGCTATAATGGAACATATTAAAAGCCTATAATTAAAAACATCTGGAATAATTTCTACTGAATTGCAGATGACTTATACAAATGATACCCATCAAGAACTACAATAATATTATTGCCACCCACTGTTCTTGCCACATATGGTGTATACAAAGTAACTTTGTTTTAAAAAATGCAATCATGGTAAATATAAAAAATAACAAATCCAGAAAATAAATAATACCTTAGTGAAGTCATCCCATAACTTTATCATTAGTTACTTATCCCTTATCATCTGTCCAACTACCAAGCTGGTTCTCAACTCACAGACAATGCCCTTGTGGAAATATGATAAGCACGTCACTTTGCTCCTGGATTTATTCTTCTAATGAAGGTAACTCCCTGTGGGCATGAGAAAACTATTAGAGAATCCTATATTGAAGAATTTTCATTCAAATGAAAATTAGTACTTCAAGTTTCCAATTTTTCCAAATCTGAAAACTAAGAAATTATTAAACCTGGAGGAGTATAAGGAGACAGTAAGACTGCATGTAAAATGAAAATGTAGAAAAGAAAAAGGAAACATGAAAATTTATGGAGATAGTAACATATGCACATTTGTCAATGAGTATGTCGGTATAAGCGCAACAACTATGATAGAGAAAAATAGGGCAGGGAAATATAACATCGTACTTGAAAAATCACTGGCAAACTTCTAACCCTTTAGTTAATCTGTAAAACAAAAAGTTTATTTTTATTATACTACTTATCAATATAAATTGTAACAAATATTGATTTGTAATGTGACATTTCCAGACATGCATAAATAATGCCAGAAAGCTCAATTTTAGTAAATGTAGAATTTTAGAGCCCAGTTAAACTTTGTGAAAACATAACTCCCCTATATAATATATTCTGACAATTCATCCATTTGAAAATCTCAGTATGTTTAAAATGTAATATTTGTCAACACAGACCCCACCCACTCACCAGTGCTAAGTGCACAACTGCATTGTAAATCACGGTATGTAATGACCCTCGAAACAGCCAATTCATTGGTTGCTCTGCTTTCTTTACCCATATCTGAGGCATTTCAATCTCCAAGCCTCCTACTCTCATAGATCTAACTGTAAACACTTTTTTCTTTGTAGCATACTGACTAATAATCTAAAACAGAAAACTGTGTGTCGTAACTCTTGCCAAGGAACTAAAAAGGGTTCTAAACCTTTTTTTTTTTTTTTTTTTTAACCTTTTACTCACATTTCCAGAAGGCCAACTAAGGGTTATTATCCTATTCCACAGAATCTTTTATGATTTTTCCATGAATGCACAACCACAGATGCCTTCCATACCTATGTCTACTGAGAAGTTACAATTTTCAGCTAATTTAGGTATCTGGTGCCTGCTCTCACAGACGGAATTTCTTATCAGCTTACAGAATAAAATGAAAATCTTTCTTCAGATCTATCTTTAGAATGAGGAAGTCCTATATATCATTTTTACAACTGTTTCCAACAGTTTTATGGTTTGGTAATATTATTTGGTCTCAGATATTTTCTGCAGCCAAACTACACAATATCTATATATCTACACTCTTACCTAGCCAACTACCTAGGACTGGTTAAGTTGTGAATCTTGAAATATATCTAGTACAGCCACTTGTCTGAACCACTGCAATCCCTAGGAGATGCTCTAAATATTTGTTCTTATGTCCTCAGATAATTGTAATTCTCACTACTCATCAAGGAAACTTTGCTGCTCAATAGACAGAAATAATTAGAGAAAATATTTCCCAATCAAAATGCAGAGTTGTAAATGTCAGTCCAAATGATTTATCCACAACACAACTTGTATATCGAAGGCTCAAGAACCATTGCAGAAGAGTAGATGGAGTGGAAATACTATAAGACCCAAAATCAGGGAGTTTGCTATGTGATTGTGTGTCCTAGAATTTTCAGAAGCAACACTCAGGAAGTCTGAGTATGATTGATTATGACTGTCTATACATTATCTGAACAAAGAGGTACTAATAGATAACTAATGTGCAGCAGGGAAAACTCAGTAGTCCTCTACCCAAGAGAAAGAACTGCAGGCAACTAAGTCTGATAAGAGCCAGTGAAATCATTCTTTCCCAAAGAAGGGTTCAATAATTGGTAATGTAATATCAAAATGGTTAACTTTAAAAGTATATATCAGCAATCAAAGAAAAACAGATTATTATATAATTAAAATATTGGCGATACATTAGGGCTTGAGGGATAAATATGTGCTTATAAACTGAAAAGATAAAACATATTTTCAGAAAGTTACAGTAAGATATACTAGCATGTGACAGGCTAAAATGTGAAATGTTGCCTCATTCTATGTCTGCTCAAAGGAGTCTCAGTAACAGAAGAATAAACTTGAAATTTGATCAAAGTGTAAACTATTGTCATTAAGATATTGAATTTACCATTGTGGCTAGCTACATCTCCTGATGGAATTTTAGAATTGTCTGATCAGATAGATGGTGACAAAGGGCACACTTAAATTTATATATAGTAGCCTCAGCTACTAAGTTTTATGTTTTTCTGTGTACACAAGAGTGTTTTTAACAAACATTGCTCTTTGAACTAATCATATTAAGGTATTAATTAATATTTAATGTTTTCCTTACAAAGTATTTCATTACTATACAATATTTATTTTGTTTTGGAAGCTAGCCAGTTCATTAAATACCCTTTGTAATGTTCTAGCTAATCAAATTATTCAGGCTGTGATGAGAGACTTCCATTGCATACATAAGCTCTTGGTAGTCTATCAAAAATGTGCAAGCTGTTCTTCAATTTCCAACTTCTGTGGGTTGGTTACCCTAGGAACAGTTTCCTATCATAGTCTTCAAGATCAAATAAAAAATGGATAAGAACCTGCTTATTTATCAATGATTAGGAATTTGACACAATTAGGGAAACTCATCCTAGTAATTTCCAGCACTCATAAGTTGGAGGGAGAAGGACTATAAGTTCTTGGGCAGTTTTTTTAGGTTCATACTGAGACCCATTACCTCTTATGTTCAAGCAAACTAAAACATGTTTTACAAACATTATATTTAGATTTGCTGAAAACACAAGAAATGTTTCTTAGAGATAGAAGATTACAATTACTTAGGTAGTTAGAATCTTTTAGATTGGAAAGGCATATATTAAATCGTTATGCTACTATACCATTAGAATAAGTTAATGTTTTTTTATAAGACAGAATGAATCAAGAACACTTTAGTTTTATCAGTTTCTCTGATGCTATGTTTTTGTTTTTTGTTTGTTTGTTTGCTCTTCTACTATGATGTTTAGAATGACGGCCACTAGCTATAATCACTTTAGAGAGATGAAACTTTGATGATATGAAATTATGAAAGTATGCTTATATGACACTGTGACATGGTATTCAAATGTTTGCAAAACTTCATCATTTATCAATTATTCTCATTATTTGATTACTATTGTCAACACAGAAATGATAGCCACTCTTTTTCCATTTCACTATAATTTTTTTGAATAAATTATTGTCTATGACATGAACTTCAATGGTAAAGAAATGAAGCTAAAGACTTCCTGTTTCTGTTATTGAGATTCTAAAAAGAGCTGGGGAAATGGTTCAAGTCAACCATATAGACTTTGAATCGCAGCACTGATGTAAAAATCTGGAGTGTGCCTGTTACCCAAACACTAGAGAGATAAAGAGGAAATCCTTTGGGTCTTGATGACTACCTATTCTTTCTCAATCCAGGAACTCTAGTTTTAGTAAGAAAATTTGTACCACCAAGAAGCTGGAGAGCAATTAGAGAAGATACTTTACTCTGCTTGGCATGTCTGTAAGTATATAGGGGTACAGATGTACTGTTGAATCCATACACAGATATGTGTCCCATAGACACACACACATTCACACACACACATACACACACACACAAGAAAGTCAAATGTGTTGGTCTAGGAATACTAGCAAGTAAGTCAAATACTATATGGAAAAGAAAGGCATTTCCAAGAGTAACATCAAGATGCAAATAATATTAGCACCACCTAAACAGCAGCTGAGGGTAGTGGAGTGTTGTGCATGACAAGAAGAAATAAGGAGACTAGTGTGGCTGAAAAAATAGCATAATCCAGAAACAAGGGCAGTGGTAACTAAGGTGACATTTAAGCAGAGTATTTCCTAGTGATGTATTTAGGATCTTGTGTAGCAGTAGAGAATGCAGCCATAGTTAAAGAAAGAGGATGAAAGTAACAGAAAAAAAACGCACAGTAATTCCCTAAGCAGTGTAAAGGATGAGGCTGCCTTGACTAGATGGAAAAAGAAAAGTCCCTTAAAATCATGATTTTGTTCCTGGAACTTCCTAGGGAGTTCATGGAGAGAGGACATATTCTAATTTGGTAGGCAAAATACTCAGGTTGGAAACTTTTGCATTTTCTGTCTTCTCTCTTCAGTTACCAAGGGTTTTCATCATACAGACAGCTTAATCTATGATAGGATGCCATATGGCTATTGTTTACTCAATGGGAAATGAGCTCTTAATATTTCAACTCACCTTGCAATTGAATAATGTCTCACTTAGGGTTTCTATTGTTGCAATGAAAACAGTATGACCACAAAGCAAGTTGTAAAGAAAAGAGTTTATGCAGCTTCCACTTCCTGATCCTACTCCATCATTGGAGGAAGTCAGGACAGGAACTCAAGTAGAGCTGGAACCTGGAGGCAGGAGCTGATGCAGAGACCAAGGAAGGGTGATGCTTACTGGCTTGCATTCTATGGCTTGCTCAGCCTGCTTTCTTATAGAATCCAGTACTACAAGCCCAGGATGGTAACTACCCCAAATTGGTTGCACCACCTGACCCATTCATCACTAAGATAATGCCTTACAGCTGGACTTCATGGAGACATTTCTTCAGCTGAAGCTTTTGGAGAAAGTGTATTAATGAGAGTGTGCACAACATCATCAGTATCTCTCTTTCTCTGCCTACATATTAGGATACAGTTCTCAGGTACGCCTGCAGGGTCTTCCTGGGTACCTCCATGCTGTCTGCCATGATGATAATGGACTAAACCTCTGAAACCATAAGCCATCCCCAAATAAATATATTCACCTATATTAGTTGCTTGATTATGGTGACTCTTGACAGCAATATAACAGTAACTAAGGAAGGAGTTATTTTTATTTAATTTTGTTTTATCAAAAAACAAAGTTTAGAAAGTGAATGGAGGATCGAGCTCAGTGGTAGAATACTTGTATAACCTGTACAAGGTCTGATCCCAGAAGCACAATAAATAAATAGGCACGGTAATGAAAGTGTCACAACTATGACACATTTTAGTTCATTGTACATGACTGTTCTTTAGCATGACTATTAAAAAAAAACTAAAATCAATTAATCTCTTGCTTAAATTAATACCATATAATACATTATGCTTAAACTCAGATCTAGGCTCTTCTCCATGTTTTCCAAAATGTTTGTCAAAACACTTTGAGTTGAGACCAGACCACCTGATTTCTGGTCAACAACTCAAAAGAGACAGCACATGTCTTCTGTTTGGGTTTTTGTTAAGTAACCTTTGGTATTTGGAGAAAGCACTTCTAGCCCAGAAAAGAAAAGATACTATTTCTTAAGAGGACTTCTTAAAAACCTACCAGCCGCTGTGTTTAATTCTTTAGTTTAGTTTTTTTGTTGTTGTTATTGTTGTTGTTGAGATTCTGCTTTGTTTTCATGAGAACTTGAAAACTGACCTAGCATAGACATCTCTAGAATCAAAATAGTCAATTTTTTAAAATGTAAATATCAAAATTATGGGAATTTTATTTTAGAAAATAACCATTACTTGTGACAAAAGACATTTATTCATAATATATTAATTAATGTGCATCATTAAATTCACAGATGACATCCCAGTTTCTCTTGTTTCCCATAGTCTGTAGGTTTGGGTTAGATCAATGCATGCAAGTGTCTACCACAACATCATTCATGCAGTGTTCTCTGTAGTTTTTGTGAGAGTTGATATACTTCTTTGCCACTGACCATTGGTGGTTACTGACATTTATAAGACTTAGAATAAAACACTAAGAAGATACGTTATTTCATTTAAAATCACAATTAAGCTGGCGGTATATCTATATATCATCTATTGTATATCCATATCCATATCTATATATATCATCACTATCTCTCTATCTCTATCTAGTACATATATATATATATATATGTGTAAGTATGTATGTATACTTACATACAAGTAAGTATGTATGTATTACATATATATATGTAAGTATGTATGTATACCTGTAAGTATGTATGTATGTATGTATGTATGTGTGTGTGTGTGTGTTTTCCAGTTTTCCTTGAGGAGCTGAATGGATAAATGGCCTATGATATAGCTCTATGAATTATTGCTACTGCTATAAACACTATTCATTAAAAGACACAGATCAGTCTTAAATTCATGTGCTAAATAAAAGAAAACAATTGGAAAAAGAGTGATACTAAATAAAGGCACATTATTAAAGACAGAAAGAAACCAACTTCCGAGGATTCATTTGCATTGAGAAATAAATAGTTCCAAACTGGTATATATGTGTAGGTTGATTTGAAGCTTTTCTAGCCCTTTCCTTTTATTTATTGTTCTGTTTTTTGCCAAGGCCTCAGAGTCCTGAAATGACATCATAGAATTTATATTTTTACACTTTTATTTTTCATTAAATATTTGAATTTCTACATCTTTTATTTTCCTGTAAAGAAATCAAAAATCAACTTAGAGTATTATAAATAAATCCTGGCTGACTTGAATTTATACTGTGTTGGAACTGGCTCTGTGGCTCACATCAAACTAAACTGATTTCTTAGTACTGACTCTGTCACATTTTATAAGCGATTTAATCTGTCTTTAACTGTATTTCTAAGCATTCTTATTTTTTAATATTATTATGCTCTGTAAATTCTTCTTCTTTGCACTGGTTTAGAATGCAGTTATTTCATATTTCTATTTTAGATAATTTCATGTTTATGAAATGTTGCAAGAGTTGACCAGGGAAGTCTTTGTAGGACTGGACATGTTCGATTGCCATTTTATAACACCTTTAATCTACAAACTGACTTTCTATGACATCAACATATTTTTAGTGTACAGAACAGATATTCTGTAGAGTGTCTCTTAATTTGCTTTATTTTCAGAATTCCTAATTTAATTCAGATGTTGTAACTCCTCGTATTATTTATTTTATGTAATTACAATATTTTTCCTTGCCTTTTCTCCTTCCAACCCTCCCATAGTGCATTCCTTGCTCCCTATCTAATTCTCTTTATATTAATTGTCCTCACATTCATATGTGTATGTATGTATACATATACATTAAAATATTATATATTCAGTCTCAATAATGTTAATTCTTTGCATGCTTTCAGGATTGACCATTTGATAGTAAATACCTATTGTTGTGTTCTTCACCAGGGAAGAATATTTCTGCAACTCTGAATATTGATTAGTTGTCTGTAGCTTTTTGTGTAGGGCTGAGACCTCCTGAGTTTTTCATGGTACACTTTACTTGTGTCTTATTGTCATCCTTTTTAGTACATATTTAGACAATCATGTTATTAAGAATTTATGGTTAGAGTCTCTAACATTACTAGGAGAGAGAGTCTCACAACAAATTCCCAAATCTCCTGGTTATTATAATATTTTCATATTTCTACTATCTTTCCCAAAACAGTCCCGGGGCCCTTAGGTATGGTAATTGTTTCTACTCTGCACTGTAGTTTTCTGTAATGTTTTGCTTCTGCTAAAAAGAAAAGTTTCCTTGATGAGGGATCAAGAGAGCCATGACTATAAAGAAAAATGATTAGAGTGTACCTAGAGGTTATGCTGGCTTGGGAAGTGGCATTTGTATGTTCTCTTCCAAGATCCATTACTTCACTAGTGCAGGGCACTTGACTCTGTTTCCAATACTACACATGATTTCTTTCCTGTTGTGAATGTCTGAAGTTATTTAGAGAATAGTATGTTATCAACAAATTAAGCATAATATTAACACACCCTTATTATTTTTTGTGCCAGGCTGGTTATTATTATAGTTAATAGATGTAACAGTTGGTCAGGCTATAGGTTGATTTACTGTTTTGAAAGTGTGTGGCACCTTTTGGTACCGCAAAAGCTAGTCCTCAGAAAGTAGGCTCAGCTCACTTCCAGTTCAGAGGCCTCTGAACCTTGTGTCTGACATGGATTGTGTCTCCCTAAACAAATGTACCTTCCACCTCTGCGGGATAACCAAGAGAAAAAGCAACAGCTGTAATGTTTTAGGAGTCTTCTTGATAACTTTGACCAACAAATTATAATAGGGTCTTTCATGGCTGGTAATGGGATTTTGCTAGATGAGCTGTTTCTTACTCTTGTGTGGAGCATTCTCATCCCCAATAAGAAAATTATGTTAAACCTATATTTCTAGATTTATACAGAGATTTATGTGTTTTACATGCTGTTTATTTTTTCATAAATAGTTAATCATATATTTCCTTAGGATTTTTAAACATACTCTTACTATTATTTAACACCATCCCGAACTTCTCTTGTATTAATTTACCTCCTCACTTTTAAACTGTTTCCCAGTCAGATCCCATGTACTCCAATATTCTCCTCTCTCTTTGTTCCATCATAATACCTTGGCAGGGTCCCATTTTACATCCCTTGTTTCTGTAAATTCTGCCTTGTAAATCAAAGTTCAGTGAGTCATGTCCTTGCCAACACTTGCAAGTGATTCACATGATTGCTTTTATAATACACAGAAATATTCTAATAGAGGTTCTGTCATCAAGAATGCTGCAAATGTGTAGCATCAGATCCTTCTCAGAAAAAAAAATATTTATTCCTCCTTCATAAGATGAAATACTTGTTAGAGGGTGAATAAAATTCAATCTACATTTTATTTACTAGTTTTACTAAGATAGAACTATATGATTACTAAGATAGAACTAATTATACAATATAAAAATTTCTCCCTGATTCTCTTAGTAGTCTTTGACCACTGATTACATTAGAAAGCAAGCTTTACTTTGTACTAATTTTTTTAAATCAAAGTCTGCGGGGAGCCTGGCCCGCCTCCTTGGGAGGAGAAGGTGATCTTTCTTCTCCTCTGGTTGGTTCTTCTTGAGGCAGCCCAGGGGAATGGGAAGAGCGTAGGCAGGGGGTAAGACCTAGGATTAGGCTATTGTAGCTGGCCGGCCCTCTGGTATCCTCTGTCCAGAAACTGCCATTTTTTTGGCACTTAACACCTCAGCCTGGGACAGCAGAGGATTAGGCAAATGGCCTTTGTACTCTCTCTGCAGATGCTGCCAGGCTCTAACTTAGGTCTGTTAGTTTGAGGTCCCAGGAAGAAAAGACACTTAAAGAAATTATATATAAGCTATATATAAGTGGGAGAAGAGATCCTTGGTCCCATGAAGGCTGGACGTCATTGGGGGGCAGTATTCGAGGGTGGGGAGGTGAGGTACGGGGAAGGGTGGGTGGGGGTACACCATCATAGAGGCAAGAGGAGGGGGGAAGGTATAGGGAGTTCCTGAGAGGGAGGGAGGAAAATGGGGTAAGGGAAAACATCTGAAATGTAAATAAAATTTCCAATAAAAAAAAAGTTTATCTGACTCCTAAAAAAAAAAGTTATCACAGTTTATTATAAAGTGTAAGAAGTTTCCTATGAAAGCTATCTAAGAGAAAAAGTGGAAAGGTCCTAAATGGAGAGATTCTAAGCAGGGAAGAGAAGAATGAGAGAGGAGAGAGCAAAGAGAGAGAGAAGAGAGAGAGAGAGAGAGAGAGAGAGAGAGAGAGAGAGAGAGAGGAAGTTAGAAGAAGAGGCAGCCGCTAACAAAAGTCCCTTTTTCTTATACATGATTCAGAGTACATGATCACATGTTACAAAGTTCATCACAAGTTCACACCAAAATTCAAATCATAAATTGAAATAGAAGTTTACAACAGAAAATGTTTACACGCATATCCATTAGGAGTAATTATCTGACTAAACATCCATCACCTGTCTAGCTCCACAGGTTCATTGAAGGTTTAAAACTATAACTTAAGAAATTAGTGAAATTTTGTATAGATAAACCCAGGCAATATTTTCTCTTCTGTCATAGTCCTATAATAAATCTTGAGTTCCCTTTTAGTGACCCTTGGTTAATTGTTTTACAACCACATTGGAATGTGCTCTGAGCAGGAGAAATCTGGTTACTATCTAAGAGCTGTTAACCGATGACACTTGGGAGACTGGCAGAGATCTCATAGCAGTATTGATTGTCAGATAGGGACTTAATACCAGTTCCACTATAAAAGAGCTAAATAATCATTGATATAATTTTAGGAATTCTTATAGTATCATCATTAAGACTTAAGAAGTCATCTATTTGTCTATATAGCATCACTACGAGACAGTACATCTTCATGGGTCTGCAGAGATCTGCTCCAAAGGGGTGTGCTATTGCTTAGTGATTGTTACATATGTTTAATAATAATAATAACAGGAAAGGCATATCAATAGCAGGGATTTTTCCTAAAATATGTCCAGCCACAGCCTTGCTGATGGGGAGCACTTGTTGCAGATTATAATCCGAGGCAAGCATTTCAGGATGATCACCTGCTAATTATTAGTTTTTCCCATTATGGCTCCCAACAAAAGTCCCTGTTAACAAATTTTCTTTTTCATTGGTAAGTAAATAGGTAAGTAACTCAAATTTTAAATCAGTACATTTTGCTACTTTAAGTTTATAAAGAATAATTAAAAGAGTATCTAAATTGAAGGTAAATGATGTTCTTGCTAAATAACTTTATACCTGCAAATAGAAAAGTTCAGTTTGGTGTTCATTCTGTCAGTACCAACCAAGTGCAGCCATACCTACACACATGAAAAGGAAAGACTTTAAGAAATATTGTTTACAATGTTCAAATGAATATGTTTTTCAAAATAACTTTTAGTAATGCCTAGGCATGCCATTGCTCATACAGATGGGAAGAGCTCTTACTTGTCAAAGAAAGTTTCCATTTTTGACAACCCACACCAAGTAACAAAGTGCTTCCAATGGTCCTTTTATCTATACACACGTATTCCTTGCTGGACTACCATATATCAGTGAGTTATCAAAGCAATATAATATGTTCTGACTATGAGTTGAGACAGTTTTCTGATAATCTGAGTTGTCTGGCTAACTCATTATGTGGTTGCTGTCTTTAATTTAAAGATTTCAGATTCTTTTTTATAGTAGAGATTGTAAGAGAACAGAGCTTTCCCATTTGTGTCTCTACATACCTTGGTTAGCAATATTTGCTAAGACTTAAAATAAGAGAAAATTTTTATTAATTGCAAGAGATTGGTTTAGTGTGTGTGTGTGTGTGTGTGTGTGTGTGTGTGTGTGTGTGTTCAATGTTCATACGTAACCATCACTGGTCATTCTAATCTCCTCTTCAAATTTTCTTCAGGCTTCTCCCTACTCCAATACAGAAACTTTTGATATTCTGACAGATTTTCAGGGTAATAATATCAGTTAAACATTGCAAATGTAAACATACATGTTTATTCTTTTCCATTTACTTACGATATGTTATATAAAGTAAATGGTTATGTCAGAAAATACATAAAACACATTTAGATATATATTTATCAAACTCTATAGGCCAGGCATATTGACACACATCTTTTATCTTAGCACTTGCATGGCAGACGCAGGCAAATATCAATGACTTCAGGGCAATCCTAGTCTACATAGAAAATTTCAGGCCAGCCCAGGCTGTATCATAAGACACTGTTTCAAAAAAACAAAAACAATCTTGGTACACTCATTCTTAAATGATAGAAAGAACCAGGGATTGGGGATGGAAAATAAAGAAACAGGGCTTTCTAAACATGACTGGACTGATACACATATGAACTCCCAAAGACTGTGGAAGCTTTCAAGGTTCCTGGACAGGTCTAAGCAAGAAGCAGTCACAGAGATGGGAGAAAAAGTATATATATAGCCTCCATTCTTAACCCAAAATAATATTCCAATTGATAATTGCTTACAATGAAAAATTACATGTCTCCAAGGTTGTCTGGCTGGGTATACAAACTATATTTAAGGGCAGACTCCATGACCAGCAGTAAATATCAAATACAAAATCAACTTAATATCATTTTTCAAGGTTTTTATTTTGTTTTTGTTTGTTCTTACAATACTTTTTCAGATAATTTTTTTCATTACCTTCTAGATCTTTTGCTTAAATATTATAATTTTCTATTTATATTAAACTTCTCTTGGAGGCAGAAAATAACTTAAAATCAAATAATCACAAATAGAATTCAATACAGAAAGCTTATGTGAAGAAGTACAGATTAGAAGGTTATAGCCAGGGTGAATATTTTAAAGGAGATGTGTAGAAAAAGTCTTGCTAGAGGTAGCACCTGAGATTTTATTAATGACAACAGCCACATGTATGTCAGAGAGAACTCTTCAGACAAAGGCACAATTGGGACAAATTTGAGAATCACTAGAAATATTTGCATCTTTAAGAAGTTGCTTGTAACCTTACAACTGCCTAAAATTGGGAGAAGCAACAATGATATTTGAAAAAAACACAGGCTAACAGTGTTAATGTAGGGAAAGTTTTGTTCTGTGATTTTTTTTTTCTTTAAAACAAGGAGGAAATGTCACTGGGTTATAAATCAATTATGTGGAAAGGGTGGATCAACAAAATGTCCAAAACCAAAGGGAGACATTAACAAGGATGCTAGAAACATAGTCTCCCCCTTTCATTTCTCATCATTTTCCTCTTTGGATTAATATGATTTACACCTTAATATTTGGATATCGATCTCTGTAGAACTTATTTTATCACTGCATTGAACAGACATCCACTTTACTGCATTCTGCTATATAGCATATTGCCTCAATATGATGACCTGCATAGCAGGAAGCTATGTTAAATGTTTGTAACCATAGTAGAAGAAAAATTCCAGTACTTTCTAATGAAAATAAATTTATAAAGTACAGGCATTTATATAACTTCTGGATGCATACCCCGTATGATTCTTTCAGGGCAATATACAAGGCCATTAACTAAGCATTGAATACTGCCTGCTTTACCATCTCTAGAGGAACAGACAAGGAATGTTTAATAAATCACCCTACAAGGGTTTCTACCAAGGTAAAAAGGCATAAACCCAGTATGTGACAAGGTAGGTATGACTAGAACACAGGTAGGACTTAAAAACCCCATTTAAAGTTGAAAATAGACAAAACCCAAAACACATTTTGCAAGACTATGTCTTTACTTAAGAAAATGTGTCATCTACATTGCAAATAGCTTCCTAGGAGAGAAAGGCAATGTGGAGTGAGATAGAAAATGGGGATAAAACAAAACAGAAAACATTGTTGTCTTAGTGATGACAGCCAGATTGTAACACCACAGGAGAAATATAAGATCCAATGCCATCTCATACATGCTAAAGTTGTGAATGTGAAACATGAGACATTAAGTCAAAAGATGAAATAAATAGTGCTAAAGGACTTTTTATTCATTACTAGCATAAAAATATTTTTTAAAAGTCAACTAAGATATAACATGGGTTTAGCTTGTGTTAAGTCCCAATCCTGGCTAGAGAGGGACTCTTGAGCCAGAAAAAAAAAAAAAAAAAAAAAAAAAAAAAAGGAGCCTTCTCAATTGAGCCTCTTTTTCTTAATTCCCTCTTGCTGAACAGAAGAAATTAATGTCCAGAAGCCAGGGGCCTCTTGCCTTATACTAGCAGAGACTTAAGGAAAGAGAATATTTACCAAAAGTACATTACATTGGCTGCCGAATCAAAGCTTTAGGCACCTTAACCCATCACCCATTGCCCGGAAACCCTGTGATGCCATGAAGACCCCTCCTCCCTCCTTCTCCAAACTCTCCACCCTTCACATTTCACCACTTGGATTATTTACATGGTTATATGTTATCCAATAGTGGTATGGATATTTTAAGTAGAGATACTGATGCATGATAACTCCAAAATAAAAGTGGTTTATTTTCACTTTCTATAATTCTTTTAATATTTGTTTCTATATGGTCTTTGATATAAAATCTAAACAGCTTGGTGCACATTGGACTTCTGATATCTAGGCTTTGGGTATCTTCTCTTTTCCTCTTTTGTCATTTCCTTCTTTACTCTTCCTTCTTTAGTCATTCCAGCTCTCTCTTGATTTTTGTCATTTCACTGAAGAATGTTAAGCACTCCAATAAGCATCTATCTCATTTCTCTTTTTAAATGCAATTATGGATGGATGTACAATTCAAACCACACTGTTAACTACCCTGTTCTCCTGCATTATATTAGACAATCTTTCTATGGTACCTCCTATTTTACAGCTCTCCCTATTACTTGCTCACTTACTTTCCATACTCAATAAAATGTCCACAGTAAAGTTTGCATGATTTTTTAATTATATGTTTAAACTATTTTTTATTTTTAATTTTTTGTTTTCAATTGCCCCTCCTACCACTTCTCACAGTACCCACCTCCTCTATCCTCCAAATCCAAATCCATTCATGCTTTTTTCTTTTTTATCTTAAAAAAGAGCAGATCTCCCAGGGATATTAGCCAAACAGCACATACAAAGATACAATAAGACTAGGCACAAGCCCTCATTTCAAGATTGGGCTAGGAAACCCAGTACTCCTACCTGTATGATGTCAACCAGGTTAGGCAATGGTTTATGACTATAGCAGAATATCATTAGGAATCATTTTATTGATACTCCCTGGAGTCCCCATCCTAGGTATATGGTCTATCCAGTCTCAGATTCCTGGCCCCAGGAATCTCCAAGAGTGAACATAGCAAGGACTACTAATAATAGAGAATATGGTGCCTGAACAGACTGTCTTCTCTACCAGGAAGGCTTCCAGTAGTAGGACTCAAACACCAACCCAGCCACAAAATCTTCAAACTACAATCTATCCTTGCTTGCAAAATATTCTGGAACAAAGGGGCAGCAGAACTTCTGAATGGCCAACCAGTGACCTCATACTACTAGAGGGAGACCATGCCTGACAGTGCCTGGATGGTCATTTTCACTATGTTAATTCTGCTGATCTATATGACAACAACTTTCAGTCCTGAAGAAAAATCAACGAAGACCTCAGAAGACGGAAAGATTTCCCATACTCATGGTTCAGTAAGATTAACATAATAAAAATCGCCCTCTTACCAAAAGCAATCTACAGATTCAATACATTCCACATCAAAATTCTAACTCAGTTCTTCACAGAGAAAGAGCAATTCTCAAATTTATTTGGAATAACAAATAACTCAGGATAGCCAAACAATTCTCAACAATAAGAGAACTTCTGCGTGAAATCACCATCTCTGACCTCAAGCTGTACTACCCGGCAATAGTAATGACTGCATTATATTGGTACAGAGATGGTGCAAGTAAATAGAATTGAAGACCCAGAAATGAACCCACACACCTAACCATCACTTGATCTTTGACAAAGAAGGCAAACCATCCAGTGGTAAAAAGAAAGCATCTTCAACAAATGGTTATAATCTAACAGGCAGTCTGCATTTAGAAGAATGCAAATTGATCAATAGTTACCACCTTGTACAAAGCTCAAGTCCAAGTGAATCAAGGACCACCACATAAAACTAGATACACTGAATTAAATAGAAGAGAAACTGGGAAATATCCTTGAACACATTGTCACAGGAGAAAAATATCCTGAACAGAACACCGATGTCTCAGGTTCAATTCAACAATTGACAAATGTGACCTCATGAAACTAGAAAGCTTCTGTAAGGCAAAGGACACAATCAAAAGGGCAAACCTACATACAAGGAAAAGATTTTCACTACTCCTACGTCTGATAGAGGGATAATATCCAAAGTACACAAAGAATTCAAGAAGTTAGACCCCAGAAAACCAAATAAAACTATTAAAAAATGAGGCACAGAGGTAATCAGAGAATTTTCAACTGAGGAATTGTGAATGGGTAAGAATAACCTAAAGCCACCCAAGAGGAGTAGATGGCAGGAAATAATCAAACTTAAGGCTGAAAACAACCAAGTAGAAACAAAAGAACTATACAGAGAATCAATAAAACCAGGAGCTGGATCTTGAGAAAATCAACAAGATAAATAAACTTCTAGCCAGACAAACCAGAGGGCACAAGACACTATCCAAATTAACAAATCAGAAATGAAAATGGAGACATAACAATAAAAACCAAGGAAATTCAAAAAATCATCAGATCATATTACAAAAACCAATTCTCAACAAAACTGGAAAATCCAGATGAAATAGACAAATTTCTCACCAGATATCAGGTGCCAAAATTAAATCAGGATCAGATAAACCATCTAAACAGTCCCCATGAAGAAAGAGAAGCAGTCATTAAAAGTCTCCCAATCAAAAAGGTCCAGGACCAGATGGGTTTAGTGCAGAATTCTATCAGACATTCAAAGAAGACCTAATAACAAATACTCTTCAAACTATTCCACAAAATAGAAACGGAAGGAACACTACCCAATTCATTCTATGAAGTCAAAATTACGCTATACCTAAACCACAAATAGACCCAACAAAGAAAAGAACTTCAGACAAATTTCTTTCATAAATATCAATGCATAAATACGCAATAAAATTCTCACAAACCAAATCCAAGAACACATCAAAACAATCATCAATCATGACCAAGCAAGCTTCATCCCAGGAATGCAAGGATGGTTCAATGTATGGAAATCTATTAATCTACTATATAAACAAACTCAAAGAAAAAAGCCACATGAAAATCACACTAGATGGTGAGAAAGTACTTGACAAAATTGTATATCCCTTCATGGTAAAAGACTTGAAAAAATCAGGAATTCAAGACCCATATCTAAACATAGTAAAAGTAATACATTGTAAACCAGTAGCCAACATCAAACTTAATGTAGAGAAAATTGAGGCAATCTTACTAAAATCAGGGACCAGACAAGGCTGCCCACTCTCTCCCTACCTACTCAATGTAGTACAGGAAGTCCTAGCCAAAGCAATTAGACATCAAAAGGAGGTAAAAGGAATACAAATTGGAAAGGGAGAAGTCAAAATATCACTATTTGCTGATTATATGATAGTATACTAGAGTGACCCCAAAATTCTACCAGAGAACTCTTGAACCTGATAAACAAATTTAGCAAAGTGGCTAGATATAAAATTAACTCAAACAAATCAATAGCCTTCCTCTACTCAAAGGATAAACAGGCTGAGAAAGAAATAAGGGAAATGACACCCTTCCAATAGTCACAAATAATATAAATTACTTTGGTGTAAATCTAACCAAGCAAGTGAAAGATCTGTATGACAAGAACTTCAAGTCTCTGAAAAAAAAAATCAAAGAAGATCTCAGAGGATGGAAAGATCTCCCATGCTCATGGATTGGCAGGATTTATATAGTAAAAATGGCCATTCAATCCAATCCCCATCAAAATTCCAACTGAATTCATCATAGAGATAGAGCAAATTTCAAATTCATTTGGAATAACAAAAAACCCAGGATAGTGTGAACTATTCTCAGCAATAAAAGAACTTCTGAGGGAATCATCATCCCTGACCTCAAGCTGTACTACAGAGCAATAGTGATAAAAACTGCCTGGTATTGGAACAGAGATAGGCAGGAAGATCAATGGAATAGAATCAAAGACTCAGAAATGAACTCACACATCTATGGTCACTTGATCTTTGACAAAGGAGCTAAACCCATCCAGTGGAAAAAAGACAGCATTTTCAGCAAATGGTGCTAGTTCAACTAGCGGTCAGCATGTAGAAAAGTGCACATGGGTCCATTCTTATTTCCTTGTACAAAGCTCTAGACCAAGTGGATCAAGGACCTCCACATAAAACCAGATACACTGAAACTAATACAAGAAAAACTGGGGAAGAGTCTTGACCACATGAGCACAGGTAAAAATTTCCTGAACAGAACACCAATGGCTTATGCTCTGAGATCAACAATTGACAAATGGGACCTCATAAAATTGCAAAGCTTCTGTAAGGCAAAAAATACTATCATTAGGACAAAACAGCAACCAACAACTTTAGAAAAGATCATTACCTACATCCAATAGGTGATAATATCCAGTATAAACAAAGAACTAAAAAAATTAGACTCCAGAGAACCAGATAATCCTATTAAAAACTGGGGCAAGAAGCTTAACAATGAATTTTCAACTGAGGAATAGCAAATGGCCTAGAAGCACCTAAAGAAACGCTGAACATTCTTAGTATTCAGAGAAATGCAAATCCAAACAACCCTGAAATTCTACCTCACACCAGTCAGAATGGCTAAGATCAAAACCTCAGGTGACAGCACATGCTGACAAGGATCTGGAGAAAGAGGAACACTCCTCCATTGCTGGTCAGATTGTAAGCTGGTACAACCACTTTGGAAATCAGTCTGGTGGTTCCTCAGAAAATTGTACATAGTACTACCTGAGGATCCAGCTGTACACTCCTGGGCATATACCCAAAAGGTGCTCTACCATATCTCAAGAACACATGCTTTGTTATGTTCATAGCAGCCTTATTTAAAGTAGCAGATGCTGGAAACCACCCAGATGTCCCTCAACAGACGAATGTACATAGGAAATGTGGTACATTTGCATAATGGATTTTCAGCTTTAAAAATGAGGACATCATGAATTTTGCAGGCAAATGGGTGGAACTAGAATATAATCATCCTGAGTGAGGTAACTCAGACAAGAAGGACATACATGGTACGTACATACTCATTGATAAGTGGATATTAGCCCCAAAGCTCAGAATACCAATAATAAAACTCATAGACCATAGGAATCTTACCAAGAAGGAAGGCCAAAGTGTGGATGCTTCAATCCCACTCAGAAGGGGAACAATATAATTGTGAGAAGCAGAAGATGGACGGACCTGGGTGGGAAAGGGGAGAGGGAGGGAAAATGGGGCTACTATCATTTATGTAGGAGAGGAAGGGAGAAACTCAGAGGGCCAGAAGAATGAATAGAAATATGTATCAATGTATGTTGGGGAACAGGGGAACCATTAGAAAGTCCTAAACACCAGGAATATTAGAGGGTCCCAGAACCAAATGGGAATGGCGTTAGCAAAAATACCCAACAATGAGGAGATAGGACTTGAACAGACCACATCCTGTAAAATGACATGGCCCCAGTTGAGGGATGGAGCTATTAATGCACCTCAAACATTTAATCCAGAATTGTTCCTGTCTAAAGGAAATGCAGGTACAAAAAAAATGAAGCAGAGACTGAAGGAAAGGCCATTCAGAGACTGCCCCACTTGGCAGAACCACATGGGATGGCCCATGCACAGACACCAAAGCTGGACATCATTTCTTATAGCAAGATGTGTATACAGACAGGAGCCTGGCATATCTGTCCTCTGAGAGGCTCTGCCAGCACCTGACTAAGACAGATGCAGATGCTCACAGACAACCGTTAAAACTGAACCTGTGGACCCCAATGGAAGAGTTATGGGAAGGACTGAAGGAGCTGAAGGGAATTGAAACCCCCATAGGAAGAACAATACCAACTAACACAACCACTCAGAGCTCCCAGTGCCTGATCCATCAATTAAAGAGCATACGTGGGTCTTTCTGATGTTGCTCTACTACAGATGTAGCAGAGGACTGCCTTATCTGGCCTCAGTTGGAGGGGATGCACTTGATCTTGTAAAGGCTTGATGCCTCAGAGAAGGGGTATGCTAGAGGGTGAAGTTGGAGTGGAAGTGGGTTGGTGTGTGGTGGATGAGGGAGCACACTCTTAGAGGCAAAGAGGAGGGGGAATGGGGTGAGCATTTTATGTAGGGGGTACCAGGAAGGGAGAAAACATTTGAAATGTAAATAGTTAGTATTCATTGTTAACATTGAGTGAAGTAACTTAATAGTACCTTCTTAGTTCTAAATAACTGGATCTTCCTCTGACAACTTAGGTTGTATGCTTAAAAGCTTTAAATGTGATATTTCCTGTACCTACCACATTATGTTAGAATGTGTCCTTTAACCGTATCCTGCAACTTCTCAAACTGTACTAAATTGATAGTTCTTAAAATTTAACTATGTGATAACAGATCTTCATTTTATATAGAATACAGTTTTTATTTTTGATGAGCTGCTGAATTTTAAAGAGTTTTTTTGAGACACCAAAAAATATTTTGGATCATGAAGAGAATATATATTGTCCTGTAGTAATTTTGTCTTTACATTTGCATGATGTTACACCATAGATGTGAATGTTAATCATGGCTTGACAATGTTCATAAAGCTGTTTAACTATAAAGGAATAATAATTTACTGGGAAAAATGATAAGCTATGATCTTAGATTGTAGAGATGTGTAATCAGAAGACATCCTGAGAACAACAGTCCCTACAAAACAACTCAAGTTTCACAGAGAAGTCCACTTTGTCAAAAACTAAGAACCTGCCGGACTCAAACAGACTGCCTTCCAGGAGGTAGAATAATTCTGGGACTCAGGGAGGAGAAACAAAACATGGACAGAAATCTATCTTTGACAACTGCAGCAGCAGGATTTGGAAAGAAAGAGTAGGGAAAGCCAGGAGGTCGGTGGGGCTCCTGGGGTGGAGACTGGGGAGGGGCCATGGTACCCTCCCTCCTGCCAGTAGCCCTTTGTGATGAGGAGGCCTCAGCTATGTGATGTGGCCTGAACCCTCCTGACAAGTCAGATGCTGTACTCTGGGCTCAGTAGCCTGAGACCGGCACTGTGATTCAGAAGATGGAGAATTTTCTCCTTCTGATGAATAGCGTTATTGACTTGTGGAAGATTCCCAGCTCCATGTCCATGGTAATGGACATGAGCTTTGCCATTATTTGTGGAGTGGGTCTCTTTTACCTACTAATCCCATTCCTGAATGAGTATCCAGGGTCACCACCATCTGAGATCGAAAAGAACATCCCAAAGGTGAGGAAAGCCTTGGTTGACACACAATAAAGAGGCAGACTTTTGTTCTTGATTGTGATTTTACATTCCCTAGACAGGTAGATTGAAAAATATTGGCATTTAAAAAAGTAAAAAACAGAAATATAAGAATATATTTTGTTTTAATCTCAGGTGTGGGATATGGGGTTATTTCAGATTGTCAAGAGTAACTGACATTGATTTGTCTCACGTTCTAGCAGGGCATGTTTCTGCCAACAGTTGATAGTTTCTCCATTTGTATGATGATTGGAATTTTGGGACTTTTCATAGGGTGTTTACGTGCTAGAACCTTGAGAGTCCTGGTGGGTTGTTGGCTGCTTATTATCGGTTGCTGCTATTTGTGGTTTGTTAAGTAGACATGTGCAAAGAAGAAAGAAGAAATTAGCTATCCTGGTGGTAAAGATTAAGTGTGCCCCAAAGGAACTCAGCCTCCTTAATCAGCAGAAAATGTCTAACAATAACATCTCCTTCTTTCCTCTCTAACCTTTTTTCTCTCCTATCTAGTGTTAGGGGAACAAAAGGGTGGAAGAAAAGGGGTAGAGAAGGGTTGAAGAAAGAAGAACCTAAAGTCTAGCTACAGACAGGGATGCAGAAACCTCTAGGAGTAGCAGCACATCAGTCTGCAGGCAGGACAGAGGTGACAGTGGCCTGAGCTGTCTGCCTGAAGCTCTCAGTCCATATGTGTGGGTGGCAGACAGGCCACTAAGGATGACCATGGCTCTATGGACAGACTCCATTTCTGAGTTGGTGGGGACACAGGATAAGCCTGATAAAGGTCATCTGCCCTCTGCTCAGGAACTTGATTTTGTTTGTGTTGAGCTGAGGATTGACTTCCCTTTGCTCAAAGGAAGTAGGTATCACCCGAGAATCCAGACGCAGCTGCAGAGCTCAGTCTTGTGTAGGATCCTGTCGAGGAACACTGACTGAGCGCATCCTTGGTAAATGTGGCATAGACATCCCCTTCTGCTGTATTTCCAACAAACCCAAAGGGAAATGTGTTTATGAACAGTATGAATGAGTCAAGGATGGAAGTGGGAAATGTGGATTTCATGTTATCCATGAGACTAGAGAGGAGACAGCTTGTCTACAAGAGAGAAAAAGGGACCCCAGCTCATTTGTGTTGTTTCTAACTGGCAGGTGGTGAAGAGGGGACAGAGCACAGACGGTAAGAAAACTGCTACTGTAAAACCTTTCAGAAACAGCCAAAGGAATGCACAGGATATCCAGAATGCATCACAGTCTATGGAAAGCCCCACTCCACGTCCTGTACTGCACTCCTCTCCCCAATCCTTTTCTAACTCTAAGGAGAAACTGAATCAGCTTTCCCTCCCTCAGCTGTTTTCTTATCTCAAGGTCTTAGAGGATCTTATACAACAGAAATTTAACCAACTTGTATGGGGAATATCTTCTGTGCTCTCTGAGTCAGTTGTGGCTACTGCCTGGGTCTCCAGAAAATCCTCCCCAGGAGACGGTAAAAACGTGAGGTTTAGTGATGCACTTGGCCTGCCCAAGCTCTGTCTCTAGCTAAAGAACATCCACAGCTTTGCCAGGACCAGTCATTGCCCAAAGAACTTGTGACACCAAGCTTTGTAGGTGTGACAGGGGGCCAGGAAATAGAAAACCTCCCAAACTCCACACCAAACCAAACACCTTCTTCATTCCAGAGTACGTCACATAAAAGAACATATTCCTCCACTGAGATAGGGATACAGGTATCCCTTCCAACTTTAAATGAGCCCTGTCAATCTGAACTGAATAGGAAGGACATTACAGGCTGTAATGTCCAAAAATATCAAGTAGTTAATAGTCAGCCAACTGACAACTTGTCCAAGGGCAGCCTGCCCACTAAAGCTATCAAGTCAGCCTCCATCCTTCCTGAGCATTATCAAATGGTCCACCATCCTGAGGAGCCACATCATGAAGAGAAAGCAATTAATGTGGGAGAACAACAAGAAACCCATGTCAGATTCCTCCCATCTAGGGAACTGACAGAGCTTCAGGGAGATTTCCAACCTAATAGTGACGGTTATTGCAAGAACCTGTCTGACCTCAACCAGCCTGTCCAGACCTCCATCCTCAACTCAAATAGCTACAAGTGCAGCGAGATGGTGGGGTTCATGCCCATGGGGATACTCTTAAAGAAGGCCATATTAAAGTATGGAATACCTAACACCATCAAGAAGGACCTTAGTGTTAAATTCAAAGACCTGCCTTGCACTTCAAGCAGCACCCCTGGGAAGGTTCTGGAACCAAAGAACCCTCCACAGAGGACAGACAAGCTGTCCTCTTTGAACACAATGGAGGACCTTTCCTGCTTTGATCCAAAGACTCAAAGGAAGCTGGACTCAAACATCATGCAGCTTCCCTCTGTTTCCAAGGCTGAATACTATTCCAAGGCTGCCATGATCCTGGAAAAATTGCATCACCAAGATCCTGGGGGGAAAAGGGTCGAAACTCTGTCATTAGCCAGACAGCGAAATCCTCTGTTTGAACATTCACCTCCAGAGGTTAAGGAGACCCAAAGAGCCCCTCTACCTGCTGCCAGTCATGGGCCCTCAAGGTCTCATCCAGATCAACAGGAGAGAGAACAGAATGTTCAGCACCATACTGTCTGCTTCCAGGCAAAACCCCAGCAGAGAAAGACTATCCGAGGAACTGGGAGAGGCATCCTGAAACCAAATAAGAGCCTAGAAATGTCCAAGCATACACCTTGGAAGATGTCTGAGGATGTGGCCTCGGGACATCTCAGCTGGAGTGCAAAAACTGTAGGCCCTGAAGACAGCATCCCACCTTCAATGGTCAAAGAGATGAATACATTGAAGGTAAAACAAGGGCCACCTCATTCATCGAGAGTGAATCTGGGATCAGGTGAGATTCCCAATGGGCAAGCCATCAATTTAAGTCTCAAGGACTTTGGGTCTATAGAGGTCAAAAGAAGCCCACGCAGTCTCCAAATACCTACCCCACCAAACTCACGGGACTTGGATTTAAAAACAAAGAAGTATAGTAAGATTGACATGAGAGCAAATAAGCAGTCACAAGCCTGTTCTGTGAGCCATCATCCAGGTGGCCCAAATATAGTATACCCTACTAAGATGAGCTTGCCTTCACAGCACTTACTGCCCAGTTTCCAGAATGGATTAAAAAATCCCAAGACTTCACAGGGCATAGGTGATCTCCTCATGAGTAGTTATCAGACGGTTGAGACTCAGACATTCAGAGTCCACAAGGATAAGATTGAAGCAAAGAATGACAGCGTATTTCATCTCCATGAAAAGAGGCCAAGGATTTTGAAATCTGGAGGCATAAACCAGGGAGAAAGGCATAGGAGAGTAAGGTCTTCTCTCCTGAGTTCCACCCAGCTCACGGATACAGCCAAGACTAAGAGTCTGTCCTCTCTTCATATAGCAGAAAAAAGTGAGGCTCCTCCTAAAAGCAAGTTGAAGGACATCACCAGGAACGCTGCACAGTATGAAAACCTGTGTACAAAATACAAGGGGCAGGAGGACTCTTTGAAAAATGAAAGCCCTCAACCAGGTACTGAGCAGACACAGGAGGTAGTAAATAGAGTAAACCTTATCTACAGTACAGCAGTTGAACTACAATCCCTCATGAATTCTCTGGTCCAGAACTTTGTGAATAATATAGGTGACCCATCAAAGCTGACCAGAGAGCCTGTAACCCAGGTATCAGAGTATAAAGAGGAATCATTGACAGTCCCGCTCGGTGACGCTTCTCACTCTTATGAGGGCCTCCATGACCCAAACCATAGCCGACCAGCAAAAAGAGTGAGCAGTGGCCATACCAGTTCCAAGGAGCACAGCCATTCTTTCACATTTGATGGAATTGGAGGCAAACTGCAATCAGCTGTTGATACCCAGATAGCCTGTGATAAAGATCCAAACAAAGAGAAGGGAGGAATGGGTTTTGACCAGCTCTCCACTCTCATGGGGAATGACCATCCATGTTGTTTCAGGGGAGTTGGAGACAAGCAGGAGTCAGGTCTTGCTATCAAGGGAGCTGGTGACCCAGATCAAATTGAAACAGAGATTGAAATTGGAGGCTTTCAATATGGAAGCCCCAAGGGGAACAACCATTCATTCAGATACACAGAAATTAGAGACATACAGGATCCAGATGTTGACCATAAAGCCTTAGACCTACATCAAAATATAAAAAAAGGAATGGGCCATGGTCAACTTATGAGTCCCAAAGAGAACCATCCAGCCAAGCACAAGGAAATTGGAGGCCAGGAGCAGTCATCTGTTGCTGCCCAGGATGCATCTGACCCACATGAGATTAGAACAAAGAGTGGAAAGGAATGTTCTCCACATAGAAGCCCTGAGGCGCGTAACCGTACACTCAGATACAGAGAAACTGGAGACAAGCCACAGCCCAATGTTAATGCCCAGAGAGCCTGTGACCAATGTCCGAACAGCCTGAAGATAAGAATAGGCTTTGGCAATCCCCTCACTCCCAAGGAGAAGAACCATCCACTTTGGCACCGGGTAATTGGAGATAAGCAGCAGTCAGATCTTGCTGATCAGAGAGCCTGTGATGGAGGACAAATTAGGAGTGGAATGGGATCCTGTTCACAGAGAAGACCCAAGGGGCACAACCTTTCATTCAAAGACAAAGATATTGGAGAAAAAACACAGTCCTGTGCTAACTCCCAGAGAAACTGTGACCAACATCCAAACAGTGTGAAGAGAAGAGGCTTTGACCAACTCCCCACTCCCAAGGGAAATAGTCCTCCACACAGTTACAAAGAAATTGGAAATAAGCAACAATCAGGTCTTGCTGACCAGAGAACCTGTGACCCAGGTCAAATTAAAAATAAAGGAATGGGCAGCTGTACATATAGATGGCCTGAGGGGTACAACTTTTTATTCAGATATGGAATAGTTGGAAATAAACAGCAGCCATGCATTGTCCGTAGAGCCTGTGACCCACATCAATGTACAAAAGAAGGAATGGGCCGTGGTCAACCTATGAGTCCCAAAGAGAACTAATCTTTCAAGGACAGGAGAACTGGAGGCCAGGACCAGTCAGGCATTCCTGCCCAGGGAGCCTTTGGCCTGAGGTAGATCTTACAAGCAAAGGCCAAACAGCAGGCACTTCAGGCCATCTTTGCCTTCCCACAACAAGAAGCCTGCCAGAAGATGTCCCATCTGCCCAGCCATTGTTTTCTTTTATGGTTTCTAGGCAATAAATGTTGGCATTTTTCCAGAAAAAAATTACAATAAATACTGACAAGAATGCAGACAAAATGGAAACCTTATTCACTCTGGTGGGAAGGTACTTTTAGTAATTTTGGAAAAGAATATAAGGAGGTCTTAGAAAACTACATTCAGAACTGTTGGACAATACAGCTGTGCCACTCCTAGGTATAAAATCGAAGGATTCTCAGTCAACCTGCCAGAGAATCTTGCATATCCATGCTTATATCTGCTCTATTCATAATGTCCAATAAAACGAATCATCCTTGATGTGCATCCACAGATAAAGAGATAAAGAAAACACATACACACATTGATATACACATACACACATTGATACACACATACACACACAGTGATACACACAAACACACACACATGGGTAATTATAAGAAATAAGCCAGACTAAGAAAGAAAAATTTGATTTTCTACATATTTGATAATAGAATTTTCTACATATTTGATAATAGAATATATATTATATATACTATATAATATAGAGCATAAAAGCAGAAAAAACTATATAGAGTAGGAAGAGGTCTAAAGAATGGAAAGGTAGAAGAACAAGAGAGGTGAATGGGGAAAATAAAGGGGGCAAAAAGAACATAAAGCGAATGACATGCACATAGAAATAACACTGTCATAAGGAAATCTGGTCTTTCACTTGCTTGTTTAGAGTTACACCAATATACTTTATATTATTTGTGACTATTTTAAAGGGTTGTGTTTCCCTAATTTCTTTCTCTTTGTATAGAGAAAGGCTGCTGATTTGTTGGAGTAACTTTTATATCCAGCCACTCTGTTGAAGTTATCAGTATAAGGAGTTCTCTGGTAGAATTTTGGGGTTCATTTATGTATACTATCAGATCATCTGCAAATAGTGATACCTTGACTTCTTCCTTTCTCATTTGTATCTCCTTTATCTCCTTTCATTGTCTTGTAACTCTATCTGGAACTTTCAGTACTATATTGAAGATACAGGGAGAGTAAGCAGCCTTGTCTTGTCCCTGATTTTAATGGAATTGCTTTCCATTTATCCATCTAATCTGATGTTGTCTATTGGCTTTGTGTATATTGCTTTTATTCTGTTCAGGTATGTGCCTTGAATTCCTGATCTCTTTAAGTCTTTTAGCATGAAGTAGTGTTGTATTTTGTCAAATGTTTTTTTCTGCATTTAAGGAGATGTGTGTTTTCTTTTTGTATCAATTTGTTTATGTAGTAGATTAAGTTGATGAATTTTCACATATTGAATCATATCTGCATCCCTATGACAAAGCCTACTTGATGCTGATGAATGATGTTTTTGATGTGTTCTTGGATTCAGTTTGTGATGATTTTATGAATTTTTACACAGATATTCATAAGTGAAATTGGTCTAAATTTCTCTTTCTTTATTGGGTCTTTGTGTGATTTATTTATCAGAGTAACTGTAGCTTCATAGAAATAATTAGGTAATGTTCCTTCTGTTTCTATTTTGTGGAATAAATTGAAGATTCTTGCTGTTAGGTTTTCTTTGAAAGTCTGATAGAACTCTGCCTGGAAACCATCTGGCCCTGGACTAATTTTGATTGGAAAACTTTTAATGATGGCTTCTATTTTCTTAGGGGTTTTGAGGCTTTTAGATAGTTACTTGATCTTGATTTGGTACATGGCAACTGCCTAGAAAGTCCTCTGTTTCATTTAGATTTTCCAATTATTTTGGAGTAAGACCTAATGATTTTTTTTGTATTTCCTAAGTTGGTCATTGAGTAGAGAGTTGTTCAGTTTCTAAATGTATGGGCTTTCTGTTGTTTCTGTTGTATTGAAGTTCAGCCTTAATCCACGGTGATCTGATAGAATACAGTTATTTCAATCTTCTGGTATTTGTTGAGGCTTGTTTTGTGCCCGATTATATGGTATGCATGTATATATATATTTAGATATGTGTATGCGTGTACACAAGTATAGGTATAGGTTTGCGTGTGTATGTGTATTTATGTATATGCATATATATTCAAATATTCTGTAGATACCCATTAAATTCATTTGGTCCATAATGTCTGTTAGTATCATTGTTTAGTTTCTACTTTAATGTCCTGTCTGTTGGTGACAGTGGGGTGTTGAAGTCTCCCACTATTACTGTGTGGGGTTTGAGCTTTTGTAATGTTTCTTTTACAAATTTGTTCACCCTTGCATTTGTGTCATCGAGGCTCAGAATTGAGATGTCATCTTGGTGGATTTTTCATTTAGTGTATAAAATGTGTCCTTCCCAATGTCCTTGATAATGATTGGTAGAAAGTCTATTTTATTAGATATTAGAATGTCTATTCCAGTTTTGTACATAGGTCCATTTGCTTGAAAAATCTTCTTCCAGCCCTTTACTTGAGTAGTGTCTTTATTTGTTGTTGAAGTATGTTTCTTGTATGGAGCAGAATGATGGATCCTGTTTACCTATCCAGTCTGTTAGCCTGTGTCTTTTTATTGGTGAATTGAGTCCATTGACTTGAGAGATATTAATGATCAATTACATGTAGTTTCTGGTATTTTCATGTTGGAGGTGTTAGTATGTGTGTGAATTTCTTCTTTGGGATTTGTTGCAAGATGATTAATTTCTTGTGTGTTCTTGGCTGTAATTACTTTCCTCATCTTTGTGTTTTCCTTCTAGTATCCTCTGTTGGGCTGGATTAGTAGAGTGATTCTGTTCGGGTTTGGATTTGTCATGGAATATCTTGGTTTCTTTATCTATGGAGATTGAGATTTATGCTGGGTATAGTATTTTGGGCTGGCATTAGTGGTCTCTTAGAGTCTAGATGACATCTGTCCAGTATCTTCTGGCTTTTATATTCTCTGTTGAGAAATCAGGTATAATTCTGATAGGTTGGCCTTTATATGTGCCTTAACCTTTTTCCCTTGAAGGTTTTAGTATTTTTCACTGTTCTATACATTTAGTGTGTTGATTATGTGGCATGAAGATTTACTTTTGTGGTCCAATCTATTTCATATTCTGCAAGCTTTTGTATGATTATAGCCATCTCTTTTTTTATGTTGGAGAAGTTTTCTTCTATGATATTGTTAAGATGTTTTCTGGCCATTTGAATTCAGAATCTTCACTGTCTTCTATTCCCATTAATCTTAGTTTTGGTCTTTTCATAATGTCCCAAATTTTATGAATATGTCCAGTTAGAAACTGATTACATTTGGCATTTTCATTGACTGTTGTATCAATTTCTTCTATGTTATCTTCTACACCTAAGATTCTCTCTTCCATCTCTTGTATTCTGTTGGTGATGCTTGCATCTGTAAATGTCTGTTCTCTTTGCTAGGTTTTCTAATCTCAATTTCTACTGCCTCCATTTGTGTTTTCTTTGTTGCTCCTATTTCTGCTTTTAGTTCTTAGAATATTTTACTCATTTAGTTCAGCTCTTTTATGTTTTTCTATATTTCTTTAAGGGAATTAGTTATGTCCTCTTTAAAGGCCTCTGTCTTCTTCATGAGATGGGATTTAAAGTCATAGTCTTGCCCTTCAAGTGTGTTAGGATAACTAGGTCTTGCAGTAAAAGTAGAGCTAAGTTTAGATGTTATCATATTGCATACATTTCTGTTGATTATGTTCTTTCACTTACTTTTCACCCTCTGTTTGTTTTTTCTGGTGTTGGTTGATCTGGTTTTCCTGAGTTGTAACATGCCTCTAAGGAGGGAAGCAGACCTACATTACAAGTTAGAGAATGCCTCCTGTAAGGTAGGCAGAGCTGTGGGGTGAGCCAAATTTTCTTTTTCTAGTCTTTTGTTGAGGGAGATTTAGGTTGTTTCCAGTTTCTTTTTTTTAATTGAATATTTTATTTATTTACATTTCAGATGTTATCCCCTTTCCCTATTTTCCCTTCATAATCCCCCTATCCCATTCCTCCTCCTCCATTTTGCTTTTAAACTATTTTAATTACATGTAATATTGAGGTCAGCTCTAAGTGGAGGAACTAGCAATACAATAGATGCAAATAGTCAAGGAACAAACAAGACAATAAACACAAATAGTCAAAGAACAACAAGGCAATAAAAAGTTCCTTTATCGTGACCACTCTTATTTCTAAGAGTTTATCAGGAAGATCAAAATATCTAAGCCTATTTCCTGTCCTAGCCCAAAGTCATTTTCATACCTGAAGCCTACTTTGTTGTTCTAGCCTAAGATTTAGATTCCTGCCTGAAATTACTTCTTTGTTCTAGCCTATTGTCAGATTTCTGCAAAGCAGCCCTAAAAGTGCTCCAGATTTCCCCTGTTTTAGGTCATTCTGCCAAGAATGTCTTTCTTACCCATCTTGGAATATGCATTATCCAAAGCAATGCACTTCTGTCTTAGATTGGTAAAGCTCTGTGCAGAATCTTACCCTTCCTTGGCTTGCCAGCCTGTTAAACTAATTACTCTGTCTACGGGTCCAATTTCAGTTTCAAGCCATGTACTTTGGCCACCAACATATTGATGTTGTTAAAGACAATTTTTCCCATGATGGGCAGGAATAAAATTACTCCCAGAACAAAAAAAGGCTAGTGTGATCAAGCTATTTATGCTATTGCTGATGCTTGACCAAAATGGAAATACTGACCTCAAGCCATGGATAATTTTATCAGCACTATCTGAAGCATCAAAGGTCAGCAGAGCAGCATTCTATAATTTCATAGTCACACTATACGAAGTTAAAACATCCAGAGAGGTATTAGAATTATGCCAAATACCCTGCAAGTGTCTTTAAACTTTTTCCTAATTATAATGACTGTCATTGTAAATTTTAGAAGTAGCACAACTCCACTGATATTTGACATGACACTCGAGATGACTCCTTACTCTTAAATTCTGTACCTCCTTCCAATAATCTGAATATGATAAAGAGCATCAACCCATTCTTCCAAATGCCTATCTAAATCTGCTTGTATACTCAACACATTAGTAACATATTTTTTTTTTTTGCTAAATGATTAATAAAAGTAGCTGTCTTAACTTCTTGTGTCAAAGCAATTGCAGAAGCAGTGGTGCTAGCAATTAATGTAATTAGTGCTGTTATACCAGCAATAATCAAGTTCACTACCCTTCTTGTTTCTGCTTAAAGCCTAACTCACTTCTTCTAGTACTTGCAAGATTTTTCAGAAAACCAAAGTTCTGTAATACTCAGGGCAATAAGACAAATCTGGTTGATAGATTCCTGTAACAGACATGCCAAATTTCAACATACTAACACAATTAGAAAGTGTAAAATCAATGAAACTTACAATAAATACTGTAGAAGTAACAAACATAATTTTAACTTGACAATTAAAAGAGCCTTAACACATATACTAACACTTGTTTGAAATCCAGATTCTGTCCCAACTTTATCTCTTGTTAACATATCATAGAGAACTGCAGCTAACTTCCAAATATGTCTCTGAAAATGTCCAGAACCAGCCTTCCAAATGAAGACTGTTGTTTCCAATATTAGATTGATTTCTAGACCAGTCCATGATTGAGTCTGAATAACTGGTCACATTTAAGAAAAACATAAGAGTCATAACTTCTCTTTTTGATTCTCTGTATTAAGCGTCTATGAACATAGCTATATAAGAGTCTTTCTGATAGGAATGAAATGTCCTTTGGGCATATGCCCAAGAGTGGTATAGCTGAGTCTTGAGGTAGATCAATTCCAAGGTTTCTGAGGAATCATCATATTAATTTCTACAGGGTTTATGCAAGTTAGAACTCAGGTCACGGACATGGCTCAGCTACTAAAGACTAGGCTCACAACCAGAAGACTTTGTTGTTTGAAATATCTAGTACTTAGTATGGTAGATAATATGAGTTGATTTGTTAAGTATTTTTTTCAGAAACGGAGGACACACACACATGATTATATATGCATATGCATATTCATGAATGTACCTTCATGTACATATAAATTTACATATTCAATTAAATAAATTACATTTAGTTAAAATAAAGATATTCAGAATAAAAAATAAATAGTAAAATTATCAAAAGCCTGCTTTGAGAAATTAGGGCAGGGTAAAAACTATGAAATGAGCAAAATCATGTTAAATGTCAACTTGTATTGAGCCAGTAAAGGCATCTAAAATATTATATCATTCTATTCCAGAAAGCAACGTATAACAAAATTTGGCATGATATCAAGTAAATAAGAATTCGAGCTAAAAACAATAAATTATAATCATTTTCTACCTCATATGAAATGCCACAATTCATGCTGACAAGCAGAAAAGAAAAATTGAATTGCAATATTAATTTAGAAAGTTAATTTAATCCATGGTTAGTATATTAAAGTTATGATGCACTAGGGGAGGGAAGTTCTTTTCTTTACTTGATGGTATAGATAAATATATTATATATTGAATCATGAGCTTGGAGTTTTGGATTTTTAAAAAGAAACTGCCTTCTGAATGTTGTAGAGAGGACAATTATATATTTATTGTGAAATAATCTATCTTTAATGTTTTGTCTGAAGAATATTAATAAAACAAAGAACTTGTAAATTTATTAAAAAAAATATTCTTCTGAGAATGTGAGAGAGTGCTCCTAGAAGATAATGTGTATAAAGACAATAAATGTTAGCTTCCACATACACTTGAGGAATGGCATATGTTTTAGTGGACCAAATAAGTGTATAGTGTTGGTCCACAGAAACTCATGAAAACAGTCCATTCACTTGAGAAATGTGGGGAAAGACTCAGAAAGACTGCTTCCTCATCTTGTGATGTCATGACTTTTAGTTCTAATACATGTAATGATTCTTGAATTATCTAGGTAAATGGAGATCCTTATCATTAGTTTTGTCTCCTATAGGTTTGCAATTTGGGAAGAAAATTTTACATACTCCTGGCACAAAATTTGTATTGAATTTTGTTCATCTTTTAAATATGTTCATTGCATTGGACTATGGGATATTTTCAGTTGGTTGCAAGCAGCTTTCTTTACAAATGTTATAAACATTTACTCTATTGTGACAAATACCCTTTTTTATTTTTTTTATTTTTTTATTTAGTTATTTAAATCACATCGTAAGTTACTTTTTACACAGAAGTTATAAACACATAAAGGCAGGATGTGGGGAAGGGAATGGCACCTAAGCATAGGTGTTCAGGGGGAGTACAGATACCTTTCAGAACAGGGTATCTGCTGGGTGTAGGTTCAGGGGACAGGTCACTATGGCTCTGCCTATGATTCACTTGTCCTTATCTAAGTTGGTACTGTCCACCGAAGCTGCCTATTTATAAGACCTATGACTACTCGGTCTGGTAAATTTCCACTGAAGCTGCCTGTTTATAATAGCTTATAACCTTCTGTTTCAGTGTTTTTCCACAGAGACCCAAGACTCTGTGTTAGTATGCATGTATGTCAGGCCTATTGCTGATTTTAGGCCTATGGCTGATTTTAGGCCTTTAGTGTATATGCAGGGCTGTCTGGATGGGTATAGCCCTCATGCCTCACTGGACAACGACAGGAGGACCGGAGCCATTACAAGGTCCCCTTCAATTATTGGAGGTCAGGCCTCTATCCCCGCCTTCACAAGAATAGAATCGCCAAGGCCCTTCTATACTTAGAGAAGGGAGGAGACAAATACCCTTTTTAATCTACACGCTCATTGTTAGTATGCACTAGTTATTTTTTCCTATTTAAGGGAGCAGAACTCACACATGTGATTGTGAATCACCTGCCTCTATAAAGAAGACAAATGTTACTCTTTATCATTTTTAAGAAGCGACCATTCTTTATGTATAGTGATGCTCCTGCCAGAGAAATAGAAATTATTCAGGCATATTGATAAAATACTATGACCCTTTGGACACATAATGACCTACACCACACCCTGTCTCACTTGAGACATGTGGGGAAAGACTCAGAAAGACTGCTTCTTCCTTGTTATACATAGCAGCAATGTGTCACATATTGTTACAGGAAACACTTATTACAGTAATTCCTCATGAGGTTCATTGTAGGGCTTTAAGTCATACATGTTAACTTCTCTACCAATAACTCTACAGTGCTATAACTCTACAGATGGAAGAGCATACCTCCTCCATCAACCGTTTCTGCAATGTATTTCCTTTCCTTATGAGCTTCATCTGGGGTCCAATTTATTATGCACTGAGCATACTGGCAGTTTGTGACTATGATAGATGAAATGACAGGGAGACTTCACGTCTCCATTGATACACACTTGCTATCAGATCCAGGGCTGAAGTTCATTATATCACAAGCCAATCTCTCCCTCCATTTCATTTCGTTGCCTTTAAATTCTGAAGATCAAACATATAATCGTCCAGTGAAACTTCATAAGGAGGAAATGATTGTTAGTTTTTTCCATCTATTTTTAAACTTAATTGGAAAGAAGTTTATTCCAGAAAAAAAAAAAAAACAAAACAAAAAAAAAAAAAAACCTGCTGTACTGTGTATTTCCTTCGTGCACTTGAAAACATTTAATTATGTGGTTTACAGTGGATTCACATGAGATTAGTAAGGAAAATTGACAGATGATTAATGTCAGATCTGTTTGTAAGAAACTATCTGTACAACTGGAATACCAGCTCTTACCCTTGTGGATCACCTAAACCTTGATGATTATATGTACATTGCAAACCATTCTATTGTGAAAACTTACTGTAAAGGTCACCTTGGTGGAAGACATACATTAGCCTATGAAAGGGAGTTTTAAAAATGTTGATGGAACATCAAGAAGCAGCTATTAGTAATGAAATAATATACTCTGAGCACTGGGTTTGTGCCTTTGCCATTTTAATTATTAGACATTTTTTATCATTATAATTCTATAGCAAAGAGGCTAAAGATACATTTTTTCTGATTAATTTTATTCTTAAAACAATTTCATACACATATGTGATATATTCTGAATATTTTCTCCTCCTCAAAATCTTTCACCAATTTCTCATTCATGTTGATACCATTTCATTCACCGGTAATACGTCTTAGTTATCAGAACTTTTCCACATTTATTATGATTACATGAACTTCCATGCATACCAAATTTAAAACTCAATGTGTGTATGTGTCTCTGTGTGTGTGTATATATAAGTGTGTATATATGAATAAGTGTGTATGAGAGAATGTATATGTGTGTGTATGTATTTGTGAGTGTTTGTGTGCCTGAGAGAGGAGAGAGAGAGAAAGAGAGAGAGAGAGAGAGAGGAGAGAGAGAGAGTTTTGTATTTTTTTGTTTTTATTGAATATAGATTGGGACAGTGATGTAATGACTCTACAGAGCTAATAGGACTGGCCAACTGATAACTGGTCTAATTTGAAGGACACTGCCTGGATGGCCAAAAACCTGAAGCTTGATGGTCTAGAAACATGGGGCCGAGTCAAGAACAACTTAAAAAAAAAATAAAAACAACAAAATGATTCCTGATTATACTCTGCTATACTTACAGTCTAGTGTCTAGTTCAGCTATCCTATCCTATCCTATCCTATCCTATCCTTCCTTCCCCTTTCCTATTCTATGAGGGTGCTCACACACCCACCCAGAAAGTTCTGCCTCCCTACCCTGGAGTTCCCCTACACTGGAGCATCGAGCTTTTCCAGGATCAAGGGTCACTCCTCCCATTAATGTCTAACAAGGCCATCCTCTGCTACACATGTACCTGCAGCCATGAGTCCCACCACGTATGCTCTTTGGTTGGTAGTTTAGTCCATCGGAGCTCTAAGGGGTCTGGTTGGTTGGTATTGTTGTTCTTCCTATGGGTTGTAAACCCATTCAGCTCCTTCAGACATTTCTCGAACTCCTACACTGGGAAGAGTCCAATAGTCGGCTGCGAGCATCTCGGTCTGTATTTTCAGGGTCTGTCAGAGCCTCTCAGGAGAAAGGTATATCAGGAGCCTGTCAGCAAGCACTTCTTAGAATCTGCAATAGTTTCTGGGTTTGGTGTTTATATATGGGATGGATCCCCAAGTGGGACAGTCTCTGGATGGCCCTTCCTTCAATCTCTGTTCCACACTTTGTCTCCATATTTCCTTCATTGAGTATTTTGTTACCCACTTCTAAGGACTGAAGCACCCACACTTTGGTCTTCCTTCTTCTTGAGCTTTATGTAGTCTGTGACTTGTATCTTGTATATTCTGAGCTTTTGGTCTAATATCCACTAATCGATAAGTGCATATCATGTGTGTTCTTTTGTGACTGTGTGTGACTAAGAATGATATTTTCTAATTCCATCCATTTGCCTAAGAATTCCATGAATTCATTGTTTTTAATAGCTGAGTAGTACTACATTGTGTAATGGTACAACACTTTCTGTATCCATTCCTCTGCTGAAGGACATCTGGGTTCTTTTTTGCTTCTGGTTAGAAATTATTATAAATAATGCTGTGATGAATATAGTAGAGCATGTGGTTTTGTTACATGTTGGAGCATCTTTTGAGTATATGCCCAGGAATCGTATACCTGTGTCCTCAGGTAGTACTATGTACAGTGTTCTAAGGAACCATCAAACTGATTATCAGAGTTGTTGTACCAGCTTGCAATCACATCAACAATGGAGGAGTGTTCCTCTTTCTCCACATCCTTGCCAGCATCTGCTGTCGCCTGAGTTTTTGATCTTAGCCATTCTAACTGGTATGAGCTGGAATCTCAGAGTTGTTTTGATTTGCATTTCCCTGATGACTAAGGATGTTAAACATTTCTTTAGGTACTTTTCACCCATTCAGTATTCCTCAGTTGAGAATTCTTTGTTTAGCACTCTACCCCATTTTTTAAGAGGGTTATTTGGTTCTCCGGAGTCTAACTTCTTTAGTTTTTGTATATATTGTATATTAACCCTCTATTGAATATAAGTTGGTAAAGATCTTTTCCCAATCTGTTGCTTACAATTTTTTGAGGTCCCATTTTTTGATTGTTCATCTTAGAGCATAAGCCTTTGGAATTCTGTTCATGAAATTTTCCCCTGTGCCCATGTGCTCAAGGCTCTTCTCTACTTTCTCTTCTATTAGATTGAGTATATCTGGTTTTATGCTGAAGTCCTTGATCCAGTTGGATTTGACCTTTGTACAAGATGACAAATATGGGTCAAATTTCAGTTTTTCTATATACAGGCGGCTAATTAGACCAGCAGCATTTATTGAAGATGCTCTCTTTTTTCCATTGTATATTTTTGGTTTCTTTATCAAAGATCAGGTTACCATAGGTGTGTGGGTTTATTTCTGGGTCTTTAATTCTAATACTATCAATCTACCTGTTTGTCTCTGTGCCAATAGCATGCAGTTTTTATCACGAATGCTCTGTAGCACAGCTTAAGCTCAAGGATGGTGATTTCCCCAGAAGTTCTCTTATTTTTAAGAATAGTTATTGGAGCGAAAGTGGTGATCTCACTCCTGGGAGACCACCTCTCTGCTCGAGGGATATGGGTGTAGAGGGCTGTGGGACAGGCTTAACTCCAGGTTACAGATGATAGACTAGAAGAATCCTGTCCCCATCTGCTCTGCTGTTTATGTATCCTTTGAGTTCCTGGCCAGTCTCGCTTTGGACAGGTATTGAAGCGAAAGTCAACAAGTCATTTTAAAATAAAATTATAGACTACTTATTATACCTTTCAAAAAATCATACAATATATAGAATTCTATATTCTGACCATTTAGAAAGTTTTCATTTTATCTTTCAGATATACTAGTTTTCAATTTTATTACTTTATTACGTAAAACATTCTAAAATAAACAAGAAAGTTTAATGTTTTTTAGCCAAGCCTTTTGATAAGTACCTATAATTCTAGCATTTAAATTGCTGAGGTTGGAAGAACACAAATTTAATGTTATTCTATTCTACATAGAATGTTATTTTCTCAATACTTGGAAATGAAGCAATATATGTATATTTTATGATTTCAAGCCTCAATTATCAATTTATATAGACCTGAGAGGTATCTTATAATATAATTTGGTATACCTTTTGAATAATATTAATTGTAAGAAAATATGAAATTAACATTTCCCATAGTTTTGTTTTTTTTTTACAAAAAGAAAAAATCATAATAATGAAAACAAATAATAAAATTAGACTACTATGAAAATATCATTAAAACATATAATTTGATCCATTTTAACATTAATTATAAATAATATTACTCATTAAGATGTCTATGAGACAAGCTTGAGCATTTGCATTCATATTCCCAAAGTCCATATGGATGTAGGGCATATGTATAACTCCAGCATGAGCCTGTAACTCAGTGGAGGCTAGGTGGGTATGCATAGTAGAAACAAGCAAGTTCCTGAGGGAGTCTTGCAAATGTACTCAAAATGAAATGATCTACCTTAAAAAATAAAGTAGAAAGCCAATAAAAAGACAACCAGAGTCAACCTACACATACACATACAGGTGCACACGTACACATGTGCATACATACATAAACATGGACAATTACAGTACACACAAGGTGGCCAGCAATAGAGGCAGAGACCTTATATCAACTTCTGGCCTCCAAACAAACATGATTAAACATGAACACATACATTTACACAACATACATATACACCCAAAGTATCAACCTTATGATCAAATGTAACTAATAACTCCCAGTCTGTTTATAGTGAATGAATATATTATTTGTGATATAATAAACTGGGCTTCAGGAATTTATATTATAAGTCAAATATAGCAACAACAATGAAAAGTATTCAGATAAATATTAATATTATATTCTTTATTGTACCAGTAGCACAACTTATTCTAAAAGATCTCTAAGAAATTGCCTGAAAGTTTTTAATGAGAGCTAGAATATTTGTCCAGAAACCAAGGTCAGGAACTTTTGAATAATACAGTACAATCTTTAACTTTCAATATTCACCAGTGCAGGGAGAAGAAACCTTTGTTTTACAGGATTGCTGAGTTGGAAGGAGACATATTAGGTCATAATTTATGCATTTTTCTGCCCAAACAGGATCAGTCATTGCCTTTCAGAGTGGTCAGTATGCATTACAAAATCAGTATCTCTTTTACCAGCTGAAATTCACAATCTTAGGAAAGTTCAGGGAATTTTAGAATAAATCTAAAATATGATATTAAAATTACAGTTTCATGTAGCTGTGTGTTACAGTTACGGTATCTTTTATTTGCCAGAGGTAATTATCACCTATGGGGTTTATTGCCTTCATGTGCTAATTGATGTCTAGTCCTGGATTCATAGTCAGTATGATCTTATTTAGGCCTAAAATGATTTCTGCCTCTTAAACTTACTGCAGATTAAGCTCACCCTTTCTAGTTCTTTCTGGTCTCTTGCTGGCTGGTCAGCTCTGCTGTTCTGGCTCTAAATTCCTCTCCATGCTAACTGATTCCATCTGGCTTCACTAGATTTCTACTGAATGCTCTGTCTGGCCTCATATTCACTTTGGCAATCTGTCATAATTTGCTGGTTCCTTCTCATTCTCTAGCTCATTCCATCTTCACCTGTGTCTAGCTAGTTCTCTCTCCATGCCACCTATCTCTGTACCACTATCCCAGGAAAACTGCCTCCTCTCTCTCCACTGCTGCTCTAGCTGCTTCCCTTTCCTCTCTCCTCCGGAAAATTAGGCATATTCTATTCTGTCAAACCTTTCTCTGACTCGACACTTTGTTATTCAATCACACATCACTTTCAAACATGGGTGCTTCCTTCTACAAACTAACTTTACGTTCATTGTCTGGGATTGAAGGTGTATACTATGGGAATTTCTGTAGTCCAGGCAGAGGGATCATAGATGTGCAATGGGTCTGAGCCACACCACCACTAGAAACAGGTTTTTAGTAAATAATATAATCTTGGGTACTACAGTGTGACCAAATAGAGTGCAACAAGCATGTCAATGTTTAACAACATAAACATGGAGACAATGAATCCATATTGGAGATAGGAGAGATAAATCATACTTTAGCATTATAAGATTAAGTTTAGATAGCTGCATCCATGATTATGTGTTGTCTAAGTCCTCTGTCCTGCCTGTCATCCCTCTTGCAGGCAGTGGGTGAGAAGGCACAGAATCAACAACTCAGAATCCAGGAGGAGGTGAGGATGAGGCAGTAAGCTCATTTAATAACTCTAAGGGAATGCCCTTTATACTCTAAACCTGATTCCCGTGGGTCTCAAGCAAGCATGTACTCCCAGTGGCAGTTTCTGGTTGGCTGTCATTGTCTGCATCACCATTCTCTAGGATATCAGACTGGCTTCAGTTTGGCCATCATGCTGAAATTGCGTCAATGACTTTACAGCCCCGTTCACTGTTTACTGATATTTATGTTGGAGCGGCCACCACCTTGTCAGTTAGACCGCCATTCCTCCTACAATTTTGGGCTGAGAAAAATTTTCCAGAAAAGGCAATAGAAAATTCATTTTTCGCTGAGAGAGTAAGTATTACATGTGTCTGCTTGCCTGTATGAAATTCTCATAGAGATAAAGAGATACATCTAGAAACATCATTGCTCAGTAGAATAGTAGATTATGGTAATAACAGCAATTCACTGTCATATATTATACGTGCAAACTTAGTTTAGCTCTTCTCCTATTTCCACCTCTCCCATTCTCCTTTATTACTGGGCTTAGAAGTTCTCAGGATTCTCTACCTAAATCCAATCATCACATGCCCATGAAGGACATTTTAAACATTACTTTGAATCTGAAGCATGTTAATTTAAAATCTCCTAGATGGAACACAATGCCTCAAAATTGTTACAGATTAGGAACACAGAATTGAATGCAAACCTCACTCACTATCTATATTCTGTGATTTTCAGATATTTTACTGTAATATTCTTTGTCACAAGACTACCAAGCAAAACAATGAATATTTTTAGTAACTTTTTTCAAGATTTTAAGACTCCATTAAATTTTGTTTTAAATTACTCTCATAATTCTCTTTTTAAATAACTCTCATTGCTGCCAAACCTTCTAAGAAGGAAAATGGAATCTAGTTTGAATAACATGGGCCATCTCTTTGCCCTTTTGAATTACAATCCAGGAATATTGGAGAGTACACTGTTGGTTTGTAAGATTTCAGTCTTAGCTGTTCTTATACTTCTCAAGAATTTTGTCATTTTACTTTGTTTTTTACATTTTTTTGAAATCTCTATTTTTTTTCAAGGAGAAATAATTTTTCTTTTTCTGTATATCAGTTTATCAAAGCTTGTGTTTCATTAGAATTTTTCTGACTATTCTCCTGAGACAATAGACATTTAAAAACATAAAATGGACATCTGCATTTTAGTTGTACTTAGAGTATAATATCAATCTCTGGAACACCTAAACACTTTACTTATTTTTTTTAGTCCCAAGGAACCCAGTAATCTCTCCTTGGTGATCCATGGTTTTATCAGTTCACAGACAGTTAAATAACTGTTCAGAATTTAAACTGTATTTCCAAATAAGTGAGATCATCCTTACAATGTGAATCTTAACTATATTCGTAACTGTACTTCTTCTATATTACTGATTATTGCAGCAGAAATTGCTAATAAAACCGTAATGGAAACAGATAGTTTAAATTGAACAAGTAAAAGACGTTTCTCTTCAAAAATTACCTGAATCCAGGTGTTGTGGTACATGCCTATAATCTCAGTCTTTAGGGGTGTTAAAGCTGAAAGAAAATGATTTTAAGATCAGACTAACATATATAGTGAGTCACTAATAAAAACAAAATAAAAAAATAAGTAAACATAACAAGTTTTAACAATAAAGATATTATATTTGTATTACAATTTTATAAAACAGCATAAATTAAAAAATTAAATAACAATATAATCACTCCTCCTCAAATCTGTGATTTTTTAAAAAAATGTTAGGCAGCATTCTATGTTGATTGGGACATTTGTAATGTAGATTCTGTGAACACATTTATTTATGTTTGTGGGGTTCTATTTTGAGCAACTGAGAGTAGTTTGTAAATAAGGATATGCTTAAAATAAATACAAACTGGAAAAAAAAAACAAAAATTCAAAGCTATGGGATATACTCAAGTTCCATTTAGTGTTTACAGTGGATTACATTAATCTTAAAGTAATAAATTGACATGTAATTTATTTTCTAAAGAAAAGTTATGAAGATTAAAAATAATGAAGTGATAAATTAATAATTTAACTATTAAAAATGTAGCATCCCAAGTTAACAGACTTCTACAGAGACTCAGAGGGCATATGGTTCAATGCATCTCACTGTTTAAGATAGTCTGTTGCATTTACAACAAAGCCCTCTCACTCACTTACTGCCTACTACATGCTCCTTATGACTTGCTCAGTTTTCCTTCTTATATAGCCTAGAACCATGTGTCCAGGAATAGCAAAATCCACAGTAGACCAGGACCTCTCACATCAAACAATGTTTAAGAAACCGTCAAACAGACTTTCTTACAGGCAAAAGGAGAGAGGCATTTTCTCAGTTGAGCTTCCTCCTCCAATTAGCTCTAGTTGGTATCAAATTGACAAAAAAAAAAAAAAAAAATCAGGACAAGACTTTATACATTTTAAGTTCATGCAACCATGCAGCTATACACATAAATCTTTTATTACTTCTGTATTCTGTATTACTTATGATTATGGGAAAATATTGCTGCATATAGAAACCAAGGGATGCATAATTCTACACCAACACTCATATGTAGACAAAATAAATATAATACTGTCTTAATGTTTTAAGTAAAACATTGATGTTTAGTTAGTGTTTAGTGTTCACTGTAGCTTGCTTCAATTTCAAATTAATCAAATCCTGGGACTATGTTTTCAAAAGAGATATAATAAAGATCAAAATGAAAAAAACATTAAATGATAATTATCTTTAGTAAATGTTCACATACACAAGTACATCAACAAATAAAAGTAATGATAATTATTTCTTTATTTAAAATTAAATATAATTTGTGCAACTCAACTTTTTCTTTCCATATTTAGATTTTCTCAGTAATTGTGCTTTTTCAAAGGATGACAAAATGAGTTGGTGACTTATTAAAACAAGCAAAAAATTGTGGAGTCTTTGTCCTTGATATCTGCCTACATTATTCAAGTTTTGCATTGTTATGCCTCTCAATTTATATCAAACTTAAAATTTGAAATATCTAACAGTACTGCTAAGTTTATGGCTTTTGAATATTTTCATGAGTTTATCTTTCCCCATTTGTATGTATTAAATCATGTAATTTAAGTGTTATAATTCATTTTAACCATTCAAGGATAGTCCTAATAGATTATTTAGTCACAAATGTTATGCACAAAACATATGTAAATTTAAGTCAGAATATTGGTTGGTTCAAAATGTTCACTAGAAACAATAGTAAAATGGGCACACCATTTACCAAAAATATTTTTTTTCAGATAGTAAATATAGGACTAAAGACTAAACACTTTTACTTCTCTAGAATTAGTACAATTCTTCACACTTTAATTGAGACTATCATGTACTTATATAGTTTATAAAACAAATAAAACCAATATCTTCAACTCCCTGAAAACATTAAGTCCCGGATTCCCCATTATTACCTTTTGGTATCAACTCTTTATCATGCCTTGTATTAAGTTCCAGAGCTGTACTCCACAGCAACTCTATTATTATGCTTACTCGATCTATTATTTTGTCTATTGAAGAAATTTGATTTTTCTTGTTTGGAAAACACCATAATGCCTAAACAATAAATAAAAACTTCAAACAATATTAGAGTGTTTATAATTCAGATCTATACATTCTCCAAGTTTTTTCTTATTTTGTTATTTTTTGGGGTTTTTTTGTTTGTTTGTTTGTTTTTTGTCTTGTTGTTGTTTTTTTAAAATATGCATGGGTCCTCTTATTCCTTACAGTGTGTCCTTTTGTATGTGTATTCACACATGTATACGTGTGTGTGTGTGTATGTATAAGCATTTGCATATATACTAGGGCCGTCACTTATTGACATGAAAAATGAAGTAGATACCTTACTGTATAATCAGTGACTATCAGAGCATCTCTGAGGGAATAAATATTATTTAATAAATTATGATCAGTAAATAGTGATCATAAAAGAATATTTGAATTGTTTTTCTTTCTTTCCAAGATTGAGTTGTTCAAGAGGAATAGACATATATAAGATTAAATAAAGGCACCTAAAATCAAATCTTATAGGAAATCAGTGAAGGAATCAAATCTCTGCTTAGCTGAGAAAAATCTTCTTAGCTGAATTTGCTTTAAAATCTTTTCACATACTTGTTATGATTCAAATATGGCATGTCCTCCACTGACTTCTGTTTTGAGTACTTGTTCTCAGATTGTAAAAGCCATATATATATATATATATATATATATATATATATATATATATCCTTAAATTACTATACATTCTCCAAGTTTTTTCTTATTTTGTTATTTTTTGGGGGTTTTTTGTTTGTTTGTTTGTTTTTTGTCTTGTTGTTGTTTTTTTAAAATATGCATGGGTCCTCTTATTCCTTACAGTGTGTCCTTTTGTGTGTGTTCACACATGTAAACGTGTGTACTACCATCTAATAAAGTCAGCACAATGCAAAACTGACAGATCAATCAACTAGGGCCTTAATTGATTCAGAATGGCCCAGGCTTGTTTGACATCTCAGGGCAATACACTGACTGTAAGGACATGTTCTTTTGCAATACAACATTCATCAGCTGGTTCAATTTTAAAATAGAGAAAAAGTTGGCTAGTGAATATAATACCAGATGCTAGGTATTGTGCTTAAATTTAAAAATGTTGTTTTAAAATTTCACCCATATATCACTTTATCTACCTTAAAGAAAATATTAAAATCCTGTTCTATACCTTTGAGGTCTTAAAATGAATTATGAATTATTTAAGACATTAAAATGTTGAAGAAAATATTTTACTGATCTTGTTTTAGTTTCTAGAATTTGAAATATCAAAACAGTATGCGAAAGTCATGAAGAGGTTATACAGAAAATATAAAGATTTAAGCATGTAGTCACCCTCCAAATACACAGATACACATAACTATTCTTCTAATACAGCTGAAATTAAGAGAAAAGAATGCAATAAGAAGAAAATATTGAATCAAGTATGCATATAATTAATTCCCTGGCATCTGGCTTATTGAATGGTGGAGAGGGCTGAACTCAGAAGTATAAATAGAAAACTACAGTTCTCCAGAGTTTGCTTCAATTATACATTATTAAATTTCTATTGCAAAACCCTAAGAATAACCAGCGGCATTCTATGCAATTGCAATAGAAAGAAAAATCTTATTACGGTAACTCTGACACGTTCACATATCAAAACGTCTTATTAATTCAAACAAAACAAGTAGAATATCAAATTTGCTGTATCTTGGATCAGAAATGTCTCTGAAAAGCCATTGAATTGAAGGCTTTGTTCCCAATCACAGTACTGGTAGGTCATGTCTATGTGTGAGTATTTTCATATTGTGAGTTCAAGCACCTGTATACTTGCATAGCCAGAGACCTTGCTGTATTCCTTGGAGCTGGAGTTTCTGGTGGTGGTGAGCTACTTGATATGAGCAGTGGGATCTATAACTTAGTCTTCTTAAAGTAGTTGTATATCTGTATTTTACTAGCCCCTGTCTGTGCTTCTTATGAGATGTATCATATTACCACACAGTTGGAGAGTTATATTTTCAAATGATGAAAAGACATTTCAACCATGAGCCTCTCGCCCCTCACCTTAACAAGGATGGATCTCCCAACAGAATCATGGTTTTTGTTTGTTTTGTTTTGTTTTGTTTCTAGAGTAAACAAAAGACTCTTGGTTCATTTCTTTCCACAAACTCCCTGAAAAAATATACCAAGGGATCTTAGCAATGCTCAAACTATACAGACCCACGAGTAATCCCAGGACAGCAGAGAATTCATACATTCTTGAATCTTACAAAGCACTTGACTAACAACAGAAGACCTGGTCTGCAGAGACCTCCATACTCTACAAGTCATTCTCACTTGAATATCCTCTCACGTTTGACCTCAGCTGAAGAAAACCATGTCGACCTCCTTCAGGAGAAAATGCTGAAGCTTTCTTCAACAGATGATTTTTCTTCAAATAATCCCCCCCACACACTGTCCACAAATACTAGGAGTCTCTTCCATGGCTTAGGAGGTAAGAACTGCCAGAGAGAGTTTTGTATTTGAAAACAAAGCTTCATGAATGATTTTACAGCATGCCTTGAAGCAATGTTCTATTTCATTCCTATTCTTCCCTATGAATTAGCTCCTTTCATTATCTTGTTATACCTTGATTGAATTTGTTATATTAATATATTCTGATAATAGCAAACGCAAAAGCAATGGCAGCTAATAAGTAATATGCTAAACAATAACAAGAAGGTAAAATTAAAAACAACCCACCCCACCCTTTACAAATAATAATATCTGTTTTCCAACGTCATGGATCTGAACATAATGTGACAGTTCCACGAAGAACTCTTGAGTATATACTCAAAGGACTTTATATACTACTCCAGACACTTATTAATGTGTGTTCATTTCTGTGCTCAGGGATCTTCAGAATGTACCTCTTCAGTTCCTACTATTTTATGTGTGTTGGGATTCCAAAGTCATCATTAGTCTTGGAGTTAACTCCCACTGAGCCATTTACCAGATTGACTTAGACTTTATTTTTTTAATTTTCTTTTACCTTTAAATATGGTTTCTCCCTAAATCTTATGGGAAACCTACCCTCTTCTGTTGAGACTCTCTTCTGTTGTCATTGTGTACTCTGGGAGACTAATGGGATACAGTAATTCTTATTACAAAAATGAGCTTATTGAGCATGAGCTAACCTCCTTTATTATGTGACCATTGTTCATAACATTTGATGCATATTAATCAAATAATATTGAATTGAATTTAAAAACTGATTGTCCATGAAAAAATGAATCAACATTGGTTACTTATGTACAATGTATACATTATATTTCATACACAGAAATACCTACAAGAATATATTGGCATAGTAATAAGCCTTATAAGAATATTTGCCTTTTATTCTGAGAGCATACTTGTCTGCTATGAAGATGTAAAGGGATTTATTTCCTTTTCACTCTTTGGTAAGTTTGTACAGATTTACTAGCTGGTCTTTGTGGTATAGGAGTTTCAGTGCTGATGTTCTCTTAAAGGAGACATAAGCCTGAGATGAGGCCTGCATCCATCTGAGCTTCTCCTTTTTGCTCCAGTGGATTTGAGGACAAATCAAAATTGTAGTTGACAAACTTAAATAAGCAAGGAAGACTTTACTTTATGCTACTACAACCAGAAAGAGAAAGAAACAGAAAGACATAGATTCATAGAAAGGAAAAACTTCATAGTGTTCTAGTGGCCTGTGCAGGAGTTAGCTGATGTTAATTTAAATTTTAAAGCACTAAAAATTTTATAATTGGATGGAATATAAATTAAACCTGTAATAAAAGGGAAGTCAGAAGCACAGAATAAAAAGAAACTCTCTAGAGTTAGTCAAGAATGGGAAAGGTTTGGGCAGCTGTAAAAAATAAAAAATAAAAAATGAACCAATGTTCATGTTCTTTGTATTTCCATTAACAACATTTTTGTCTCTGGCTAATTATGTTTCATACCTTCTGCCACCTTGAGTCAACGGTTTCTAATAACTGACCTTTTTCTTTTTTTAGACATGTTCTTATTAGACCAAGTTATACATACAATATACTTAGCATTTTCCAGTCTCTGTCACAAGAAAGCTGGGATTATAGACAATGTCACTGAATCTTGCTACAAATATTAAAATATAAGAATATTAAATAAATGCCTGTGTCTCATCATTTATAATTCACCTACCAAGTAGCATGGAAATCATAAGCATAAAGCCACTTATGAGTTACTGTTTTATCTTCTCATTGTCATCCAGCTTTAAAAGGAAATCTTAGTTTAGTTCATTTGTTCATTTTTATTAAATTATGACAATATATGCAGAATATAAATTAAGTCAATATTTGGCCTCAAAATGATATGTGTGTATATTAAATTAGATTGAAATATCTGATAATGTCATAGATAGAATATAAAGGAACATGAACCCAATACATGACTCAGGGTCATTAGAAACCTATCGTGACAAGTAACAGCCTGAAAACAATATTTACTTGTTTTACATCTGCAATCAAGTGATATTCATGTTCAGTGTAGCCATAGAAACAATTCTTGATTTTAAATTTTTTAAAATTCAGGAAATACATTATACTTTTGGTAGACACCTAATATTGTGTATTCTTTTCTACTCTACGGTATGAGGAAAAGAATCACTATAATATCTGGGTTGCTGTAATGCATTACAAATTTATTTTTGTGGTTAAAATTTGTATCTATCAGAGTCATTTCATTTCTCTCTGCAGATTTGAAATCTATTTTTTATATAATATTAATGAATTAGGGTTCTGGGTATACTGTCCCACTGTAAGGACACTGACTTTTGTTGCAGAGATCAGGGCTCAACCCAGCATCCACATGACAAATGTACTACCATCTGTAATTCCAGTTCCAGGAGATCCACCACCCTCTTATTGCTGTCACAGTGGACAGGCATAGAGTGTAAACACATAAATGCAGGTAAAGTATCCATACACATAAACACAAAAAATTAATTAATTAGTAAAAAATAGAACTTGATATCAGTAAATATTGTTAATTGCTTAAATTTTAATGCAGTATTGATTATAATTAGATTGGAAAGGCAAGAAAGGTTAAAAGACGATCATTGATCTTCTCCTTCCTATCAATAATAAATTACCTTATAGATTCATATATATTTACTTTGTGTTGAATAAAACTATTTGTGTGGTGAGAAAATTTAGGGTCCCAATATGCAATAAAACTAATAAAACAACATTTTCTTTCTGTTCATAACTTTAAGCTACAGGGTATTCTATATACAAATTACTGGGTACCGTCTAACATGGCCAGAATTCTGCAGTCTGGAGACATTCCTAGGTGTCAGAGTGTTTATTCTGGTGCAGGGATACTTTAGCTCACACTCTGAGAGGCATTGCTTCAGAAAGTTACTCATGCTTTAAGTCTTGAAATAAGAAACCGTTTGCACTGTGTTCATCAATAATTCATACATGTTTCTAAATTAAACTTCCTTCAGGATCTTCTTTAATATTGGAAACTGGTCTTTAGTATTTTTATACTCTTTTTTAAATAAAAAAATTCTTCATCCTCATTATACTCAAGTTCTCTATAGTCCATTCAAAATGTAATTGTATGAGCTGAGACTAAATTTAGGCAAGCCATGTGTACTGTGAAAATAAACAACAAACAAAATTTCCCTATGATCTGCTTACATTGTCTGATGAGTACTTCCCTACAGAAACAAACAAACAAACAAAAAAAAACTGATGATGTTACAAGGTCAACTTAAAATATCAAAATCACTTCAAAATAGTAGTTAATATTTTTTAAACTGCTAAAATGGAAAATCAATGCTATAGAAATGATGAGAATGTATATTGACATGCACATGAGAAATACACCCAGAAGATATAATATATGTGTGTGTGTTTATGGTGGTGGGTGGCTTCCTTTGTTATGGTTTTAATGAGAATAGTTATGTTCTGTTTGGCATTTTGTTTCATTTTGTTTTCAGTAATATCTCACTATGTGGCCAGTGCTGGTTTGGTGCTGATTTTGTGGCTTAGATTAGATATGGCCTTGTAATCAGTACATTGTTTTAACTGCCTAGGTTCTGAAAGCACTGGAATGTTCCACTGAAGGCTGACGGCAGGTCCTCCAACTTCTCTATGTTAATCTGTATCTTAACAGCTCTGAGACTCTGAAATTATTTATCATGGGAAATGCTTAATTTCAGTTGAAAACTTGATTAGATATGGAATCCATTAAGAGATTTGGTCTGAAATTAATTAAGAAACTGGGTCTGAAATCAATTAAGAGAACTGTAATCAATTAAGAGAGACCTATATGAGGCTATCTCTATTAAAATAGATTATGGAAAAATTGTGATGGATTGATCAGGTCGATTAAGAGAGAGTAGAATTGTTAATATGAGTGGTCTTTTCAGTTGTCAAACCATATAAAAGGAAGTTTAGGAAAAAAATATTCTTGCTTTCTGTCTTCTTGTCTTCAAGTCTTTTCGGTGAGTTCATTTACCGTGTTTGTGAGTTCATCTAACTTTACTGTTGTTACTAATGCCGTGAGTGTTCAGGATACTGCTGTTGCTGTTGCTGCTGCTGCTGCTGCATTTCTTCACAATATCAAAGTCCAGTTTCTTTCCATGTGCATCCAATGCGGACTGAAGACCAGTGGCTCTCCAGGTATTAAGGACAAGATAGGAACGGATTCTTGGACTCTCCATAGTGAGAGAACCAATGTTGTATGACTCAGATCTATCATGTAAGCAAATATGAAATAGTCCTTCAATATATACCCATTTAACAGTTTTGTTCCTTTAGAGAATACTAACAAGCTATGGTTATGAAATTATCAAAGCAATGGAGGGTTTCTGTATTATGCACAAGGTAAAATTTGCTTATGTTACTGATTTTATAGTATGGAAACAAGAGTTGAATGGTTCAAGGTGACCATAAAAGGAATGAATATTCCTTCAATCCCTGCCTTCTTTATCACAATGGAAACCTGAAAGAGTGTATTACTAAGTCCTGTTGCATAATACATATTCAATATGATTTTAAAGTTAGATGAACTTTATGATTTTTATAAGAAAATGTTAGAGAAACACTATGAAACATAACAATTTATCCTTGTCTATAAATCTAGACCTTGGAGTACATTCAGTGACCTTCAGATTGTTAAGAAAGCAATTTGTGTTGTCTAGTGACTCTTGACCTCATATTCTGTGTCTTATTTGAGCTTGTTAATTTATATATCAATATCTATGAAAGAAAAACATTTCTGTACAATGGTAGCTGTTTAACTTATAAACATTTTGAATCAATTCACAGAAACTCTCAATTATACAATAATCATTGACAATTTATTTTAATTTATAACAGAATTATGATAAAATATATTATTTGGCACATATTATAATAGAAAATTCTAAGTGTATTATAGTGTGGTAGCATTAACTGTAAATAGTAATATAGAACGGGCTTCTAGATGTTCTGCTTGCAGTACTGGAATTGTGTACTCAGGGCAAACTTTCCCATTCCTCATTCCCAGAAACTACACTTCTTGGAGCTTACTTTGAATCTCTGATACCTATCATCAGTAATGTTGTCTTTTTCCTGTGATTTTATCTTTCTCTCTAGTATGTCTTCCAGCTTCATTCATTATAAGTATATCACAGAATTTTTTTATTTTAGTCAACAAACAAATCTATGTATGTGTGCATGTATGTATGATTTAAAATTTCCTCTATTTCCTCTCAAGAGGAATTTCTTTGTGGTTTGGATTGTACTGTGAGATAAGCCCATTAGGCCTTAACCTTCCCCTCATGAGTACCTTTATATCAGGAGTAGGTCTGTCTATTCACACCATCATCTAGCTTTGTCTTCTCATTATTTGGTGGCTTTCAGCACAAACACAAACATCCACATCACATGCCAGCTTGCCAAGCCTCTTGACCTTAGATTGCAATTGCCAAATGCAGAATAATTCACCCTGTCATTGTAATCACTCCTGACTAATAATTCTTTGTGTGAGCAAAACAAAAGGAATAAATCGCCCTCTCATTCATACACATCTGTACGTGTATGTCTCATTGAGTATATGTTATTCCATACATATATGATTGCTTTTGCTATTGTAATAAAGCTATAATCAACATGGAAGTCATTTTCTTTATTAGTTGCAATTTTAATTCTTTTAGATAAATATCACAGTGTGGTTATTGTACCATAAAAGTTGTAGTTTCCATATTTGATAAAATTTCTTACCTGTTTCTTAAGTCTAACATACCTAATCAATTACATAGCACATATGGGATCAGCTTCTTCAAATGGTTTATCAACGCACTAGACATAGGCACTTTATTTTTTTTTCTTTACATTTTTAAAATTTTTATTGGATATTTTATTTACATTTCAGATGTTATCCCCTTTCCCCATTTCCTCCTGGCCCTGCCCAGGAACTCCCTATCCCATTCTCTCTCCTTCTGCTTCTATGAAGATGTGCCCTCACCCACCCCACCCACTCACACCTGACCACCTTTGAATTCCCCCACACTTGGCATCCAGCCTTCATGGTAACAAGGATCTTCTCTCCCATCTATGCCCAACAAGGCCAGAGCAATGACTCCCTCCCTATGTGCTCCCAGGCTGATGGTTTAGACACTGGGAGCTCTGTTTGGTTGGTGTTGTTGCTCTCATTATGGGTCCGCAAACCCTTTGAACTCCTTCAGTCTTTTCTCTAACTCTTCCATTGGAAACCCCTTGATCAGTTCAATGGTTAGCTGTGAGCATCCGCCTCTGAATATGACAAACTCTGGCCAACCTCTAAGGAGACAGCTATATCAGGCTCCTGTCAGTATGCACTTCCTGACATCCACATCAGCATCTACCTTTGGTGACTGCACATGCGATGGATACCCAGGTGGAATGGTATCCAGACGGCCCCTCCCTCAGTTTCTATCTCACACTTTGTCTCCATATTTGCTCCCTTGAGTATTTTGTTACTCCTCCTAGTAAGGACCAAGGCACCCACACTTGGTCTTCCTTCTTCATGAGATTCATGTGGTCTGTGAGTTGAATCTTGGGTAATGTGAGCTTCTGGGCTAATATCTAATTATCAGTGAGAGAATACCATTTGTGTTCTTTTGTAATTGGTTACCTCACTCAGGATGATGTTTTCTAGTTCCATCCATTTACCTAAGAATTTCTTGAATTCATTGTTTTTAATAGCTGATTAATACGCCATTATATAAATGTACCATTTTTTGTATCCATTCCTCTATTGAAGGGCATCTGGGTTCTTTCCAGCTTCTGGCTATTATAATAAGGCTGCTAGGAACATAGTGAAACATATGTCCTTGGTATATGTTGGAGCATTTTCTGGGTATATGCCAGGAGTGGTATAGCTGGGTCATCAGGTAATACTATGTCCAATTTTCTGAAGAACAGCTAGACTGATTTCCAGAGTGGTTGCACCATCTTGTAATCCCACCAACAATGGAAGTGTGTTCCTCTTCTCACATCCTCGCCGCATCTGCTATCACCTGAACTTTGATTTAGCCATTCTGACTGGTGTGAGTGGAATCTCAGGGTTGTTTTGATTTACATTTTCCTGATGACTAAGGATGCTGAATATTTCTTTAGGTGCATTCGAGTTTCCTCAGTTGAGAATTCTTTGTTTATCTCTGTACCCTATTTTTAATAGGGTTATTTGGTTGTCTGGAGTCTAATTTGTTGAGTTTTTGTATATATTGGATATTAGCCCTCTATCGATGTGGAATTGGTAAAGATCTTTTCCCAATCTTTTGGTTGCCTTTTTGTCCTATTGACAGTGTCCTTTGACTTACAGAAACTAAAAGCAATATACATCAAACCAGTAGCCAACATCAAACTCAAAACAAAACTCAAAGAAAAAAACACATGATCATCTCACTAGATACTGAGAAAAATTTGAAAAAATTCAACATCCCTTCCTGGTATAAGTCTTGGAATTCAAGGCCCATACCTAAACATAGTAAAAGCAATATACATCAAACCAGTAGCCAACATCAAACTAAATGGAGAGAAACTTGGAACAATCCCACTAAGATCAGGAACGAGAAAAGACTGCCCACTCTCTCCCTACCTATTCAATATAGTACGGAAGTCCTAGCTAGAGCAATTAGAAAAAAAATAGAAGTCAAAGGAATACAAATAGGAAATTAAGAAGTAAAATTTCACTATTTGCAGATGATATGATAATATACTTAAATGACCCCAAACTTCCACTAGAGAACTCCTAAACTTGATAAACAATTTCAGCAAAGTGGGTGGTTATAATACCAACTCAAATAATAAACCTCCTATTCGAAAGATAAACAGGCTGAGAAAGAAATAAGGGAAATGACCCCCTTCACAATAGTCACAAATAAAATACCTTGGTGTGACTCTAACCAAGCAAATGAAAGATCTGTATGACAGGAACTTCATGTCTCTGAAGAAAGAAATCAAAGAAGATCTCAGAAGATGAAAAGATCTCCCATGCTCATGGATTGGCAGAATTAATATAGTAAAAATGGCCATCTTGCGAAAAGCAATCTTCAGATTCAATGCAATCCCCATTAAAATCTGAACTCAGTTCTTCACAGAGTTAGAAAGAGAAATTCTCAAATTCATTGGGAATAACAAAAACTCCAGGATAGCAAAAACTATTCTCAACAATAAAAGAACCTCTAGGGGAATCACTATATCTGACCTCAAGCTGTAATACAGACCAATAGTGATAAAAACTGCTGGTATTGGTACAGAGACAGGCAGGAAGATCAATGGAATAGAATTGAAGACCCACAAATGAACCCACACACCTATGGTCACTTGACCATTGACAAAGGAGCTAAAACCATCCAGTGGAAAAGGACAGCATTTTCAACAAATGGTGCTGGTTCAACTGGAGGACAGCATGTAGAACAATGCAAATCAATCCATTCTTATCTCCTTGTACAAAGCTCAAGTCCAAGTGGATAAAGAACCTTCACATAAATCCAGATTCACAGAAACTAATAGAAGAGAAGATGGGGAAGACCCTCAAATACCTAGGCACAGGGGAAATATTCCTGAACAGAACACCAATGGCTTATGCTCTAAGATCAAGAATTGACAAATGGGACCTCATAAAAATGCAAAGTTTCTGTAAGGCAAAGGACACTGTCAATACGACCAAACTGCAACGAACAGATTGGGAAAAGTCTTTTAATCCCCACTTGATAGAGGGCTAATATCCAATATAAACAAAGAACACTAGAAATTAGACTCCAGACAACCAAATAACCCTATTAAAAATGGGGTACAGAGCTAGACACTGACCACTTTAAATTGCTTTTCTCCTTCACTCTGTTTCTCTTTCCTTCCCTGGTTAATCGTACCTTCTTTCTCATTCTTCTCTTTTGTTCTAAGTGTTCTAAAATGTTAAATTCATGGGGAATTTATATTTCTCTTCCAACTTTTTAATATACTATCAGTCATTTGTATCTCTTTTAAAATCAAATACTATCCATGCTTTGTGTATTTTAATTAGGTACTTTGTGGTTTTGCTGTTAATATTCCCTACACATTTGGGTTCTAAGTTTTTTTTTTTTTTTTCAGTTGTATGGCTTTAAAATGTACTCTCCTATCCCACATTCTGTCTTTCACTCTATTGATGGCTTGTTTTGCTTTAAACATGCATTTTAGTTTGATGTAGTTTCATTTGTCTGACTTTACTTTCGTTTCCTGTGTTTGTCAGGAGGGCATGCCAGGTCAGCACAGTTACTTCTATTCCAGAAGAATTGTCCTCCTTTATGGATTGGATAATATAATTTTAGAAAAGATGTACATGGGTAATAAGGAAGTAAGACAGTCTTACCTCACAATTCAGATCAGCCTTATCAACCCAGGTGATCTGTAGGAGGATGGATGTTCTAGCCGTTCACTCTCACATTTTTTTTCTTGTGATTTGTGTATCACTTCCATGTTGAGAAGATTCCTAGTAATTTCTTCTATGTGTTTTACATTTCAACTCTTATATTGAAATATTAATTACATTTTATTTATTTTTGTTAATGATATAAGGTATATTGTAAAGATAAGAGCTCAGTTGCCAACTTGAGATGAGTATCCAGCTTTCTCAAGGACAATTATTGAAAATAGAATTCTTTCTATATTGTGCATTTGCACATAATAGCATCACCCATTGTGAAGTTTTATTGACCTGATTTGATGCAATTAATTATCTTCCTTTAGTCTACCTTCTTTCTCCTCTTCCTCTTCTTCCTTTTCTCCTTCTTTGATGTTTTCAAAAAGTGGTTCTAGAAGAGAGTTCTACCAACTCTCCAATTCATCCAGAATGTTCCTTTGTTCTTATTCATTTTTCTTCCACCTGATAGTCCTGTAGGCACATAGAATCAAGAATGAATCATTTGGATAGTTGTTTACAATAAACTAAGGAAAAATAATATGTTATAGCCTTTTATCTTTTACCGAGACAGATTTGGGGACTTCTTTTTGGCCATTCATTGCTCACTATTGAGGAGATTTGGTGAGTAAAGGCCACAGTTTACCTATATGTCAGGACAATAGAGCTTCTTTTATAAGAGCTATACTGCAAGAATTTCTGGATTTTTTTTTACAAGGAAAGATAATCTGTGCATTCTCAAGTTATTATTGTGGATGACAGATGGCCTCACATATTAATTTCACCCCACCACAAGTAGCAATGCTTTCCAGATTTGATTTCACTTCAAGGAATATTATCAAATTTGTTTTATTGGAAATTATATGGCATAGTAAGATTCTGTAATGCTACTTTTTAAAACTTATATGTGATTTTTTGTTTCACATAAATAAAGAGAAAATAGTTTTAATCATATGTGTGTTTGTGTGTGTGTGTATTTTCCTAAAACCCAACTTTTTTATTCTCTAGGAAATATATCCAGAAACAAAAGTTTATAAATCTGATAGCATCTTAAATCTTAAGTATGCAATTACTAGGATAAGAACTAGCACACAGTGTAATTACCAGACAAATTGACTTTTAACAACATTTGAAGAGACATATTTTCTAAGCTTTTCTGTTTGCTATGCTTCCAAAGATGAGTTATTAAATGTATATTGGTAAAAAGAAATAAATTGGGTTTTTTCTTCTGTAATGTGTTTTATTTCATTGGGCTATCTATAACCGTGGCCATGGAAATAAGAATATTAATTCACTTGCCCTTTTTATGTCTAAGGAATACTAATTTCTACATAGCTAATGATGCAGATAAACATTCTAGTGCCAGAGAAAAAGCGATCATTTTTAATGACATTCATTTTGGAATCAAAGAGAAATTAGTTCCTAAAAGAATCAGCAGGTTTCTTTCTTTGAAGCATTTGTTTTATAATATGCTTCCTCTTAGTTCCCCATCACCATTCACTGTTGATGGTCAGCATTACTTGGATAAGGTATGTACAAATATTAGGGTTACATTATTAAGACATCCTAAACTATTAGCTTAGTATTTTCTTAATACTAAGTGCTTATTGTGAGGTGTGTGTGTGTGTGTGTGTGTGTGTGTGTGTGGTGTGTGTGTGTGCAGTGCTTGGGAGAGGATAGGTAAATACCTGACTCCTTTGTTAAGTCACTAGACCTTTTCTGACATCTTGAAGACCATTAGTGTCTGAGTCAGCCATGTTACTGGCATTGGCTTGAAGAAAACCCAAAATATATCTATGTTTGAACAAAAGAACTAGTTTGTTGAATGAATATTCAGAAAAAAGTAGTCAGCTAAAATTTTGAACTGTAAAACGAGATCTGAGAAGAGAAGCTCATATCTAAAATTCACACATACTTAGAAAAGACCTGTAAACAAAATTAGGGAACAGGGACAAAATTTGAATGTCACAGGGCTAATAATACTGTCTTTTTCAGCTGGCCACAGTAACTGGTCTCAAAGCTGGAATAAAGCATTCAGATTCATATACATATATTGTTTGGGCTTGAGGGTTATTTATAATGATCCTATGGTTACATTTCCCAGGAATCTTCAAACAATGGAAAATACTTGATTCATGATAGCATATTATAGCAGAATGTTGAATTCCAGGACACATAGAAATAGACCTTACATGGCAAAAGATCACTTCTTCTTTTGAAAGATAGTAATAGAATAGATTCAAATGCAAAGACTAATATCATTGCAATTATCTTCTTTCTCAGATAACAAAGTATCCAAAGGGTTAAATGCTTGAAAAAATATGTGCCCTAGCACAAATCTAAGGGATATTTGGTGACAATAACACAATTCATTGTATATTTTCGATGTCATTTTTACTGAAAGCGCAATTTATTATTGTCATTTTCAAGAAGATAGAACTGCGAGACTGACTTATCTGTTGCACTGGTCATACTAGCTTTCTGGGGCACAAAATTACCTCCCTGGACACTGTGCACAATATGCCAGGCTTTCAGAACATTTGTTTGCTTTGATTTTTAAATGATAAAACTAATGGGCCAAACAACCTTTTTGGAAGTGTTACAAAGTTTTCTTGGCATATTAAGAATCCATTCAGTACCAGTGATCATGAATTCAATGTTTTCTTTTTATTTTGAGTTGCTGTTGCTTGTTTTATAAATATCCATATATGCAACAGGTCCCCAGATCTCAGCATAACTAAGTCCATGTTAGATGTACCATTCATCAGAAAAGTTAGCACTTGGACAGCACCACTTGCCAAAATGGAAACAACCATCTATTCCATCAAATCCATAGTTCTGGGAAACTCTCTAAATGTGCTATTCTTGCTTTTTGGTTCCTGTAGTTTCACTTCTGGATAACTGTTCATATTTACTGAAGTATATCAACCCAGAATATGTTTCTTGTGCTTAAAAGTTCACCCCAAGAAAAGCTCCATTCTACAATCAGATCCTGAGAACTTTCTATTGGATTAAATCCATGTCCACGTACTCTTCTCTTCTGGACACCCCACAACATATAATTGTAACCTTTTGCTATAATTTTTTTTCCTTTCCCAGAACATGGAGCAATGTAGGAATCAAAGTTGATGTTCTCATTGTTTGTTAAGTAAGCAAATGATTCAGATAAGACACATATATGGAAATATGGAAATAACTTTTTTCTACTAAAGAAATAGAAATTTTATCACTAGAGCAGTAGTTCTCAACCTGTGTGGTTTGATCCCTTTGGGATGGAGTGACCTAGTACAGGGTCTCTAAGACCATGAGAAAACAGAGATATTACATTACAATTCATAACAGCAGCAGCATTACAGTTATAACATACACATACATATGTACACATTCTCATAAAATACATCAGAAGACTAATGTTTCAATGTTGTTATTAATAGATTTCATGTGAGATCCCCAGTGAGAAACATGCAGAGGTTCTACTGTATGAATTTTCTACATAAGAAAAATGAGTTTTTATGACTGTTTAAAAAATATCTCTTTATTTCATGTACAACTCTAGAAGTGATGTAACAGGGGGAAGCCCATATACTCTGAGTAAAGAATTATTAATGTGGTACCCTTAAGAACTTGAAGAAAGAAAATTGAACTACTTGTAAGAATTCATTGTAAATTCATCATGCAATGGGTTGGCATGGAGATAAGAAGTCAATTCACATGCTTCCATCAGACGTATAATTTGAAAAGGTCAGGTTAACATGTCTGAAGGATGACTGAATGAATCAGAAATGGGGATTCCTGAGAAATGAGAACAGATGAACCCAGCAATATTAGGCACAGATTACAAGTAGATTTTGAAGGACAGTCTTAGATACAAACAATGACCATCGAACATTCAGTATATAATACAGAAAGCAAATGCCATAATGATTCCAAGTCTCAAATATGTACAATTTCTCAATCCACAGATATTCGGGTTTACATACTATATACATTATATTATATGCCTTACCTCAACTTAATATACCCAGTAAGTGCCAGAATCAAATTTTCAGTGGTTTTGTAATTTTACAACTTATATTTGTTTACTCTATTCAACCTAAAATTATTTTCCATATTTATATGATAATTTCAATGAGTTCTTTCACACCAGTTTTGTTCAAAAGAAGATTTTGTACTTGCTTTGGAGACATGCACTGAAATAGGAACAATACTAAGAATAATCTGGCTCCTGTAAACAGAAATGCAAATTCATAAAGTGATTATTATTCCTGGAAAAAGAGAAGAACATCTTTGGGTTCATAGAGTCATTACCATGTCTGAATGCAGAAATTATTATTTATTATTGTGAAAATTTAGATGTGTATTTTATTAAATTATAATTTGACATTCAAACATTAAATTTCTCAAATGCTTGTCTAAATAGATTAAGGTAACCAAAGGATAGAAAAGCCTTCTAACTTCAAAATGTAAATACTATAAATTAACAAATGTTTCAACATATCTATTGTAGGAAATACTTGGTTACGTTGACTATGGCACCTAGTGAAAATTTACCACAGTAGTCTTTTATGAGAACATGAAATGCTCTCAAGTCTCTAAAACAAAGTTTCTCTATTATCTGCAGAAAATCTTGAATCCTGCAATAAATGTCTTACTTAACATTTCTCTCTTTTACACAAAGATGACGCTTCTGCATTATAATTTTTAAGATGCCTTGGCAATTATTTACTATTTGTAGTAGACTTTACCCTATGATCACATGGATTTTGTGAGATAGCATATTTTAACATTGTTCAGTAGAAACTCTCTTTACAGCAAAAACATTTGAGTCTGACAATTTTAGTAGACTGTCATCTCTAGGTGTATATATTCTCATCTAAAGCTTCTATAGGTTACTATTCTATACAGGATTGTTACTAGGATAAGAAAGTTCTTGTCATGTTGACAGCATGGGGCATTCCATAGAGTGATGCATACATCTGAGACCGCCCTTTAAGAGCTTAAATAAGCCAAGAAGTCTATGAAGCACAGGAGGCAAATGTATGCTTGAGGTCTCTTGGGGATGCTTAATAAGCATAGGGATGTTTGGCAGCTATCCATTAGAGCTGTTCTTTTCCTCAGCATAACTAACTATTATTTTAAGACAACTATAAAAACTGCAAAGGGTTTGAGCTGCTTGACCTGATTATTATTTCATTCCATTTTTAGCATATTAACTCAATATTCCCAATATTGGTTATATACCTGGATATCAAAGGCTGATAGGAAATTTGACAGAATCAGTGAGAATCTGCAATAATATACTTGCTCCTTGGGCTCACAAATCTACTGTGTATTAGTGTAGAAGGCAGAAAAACTCTTAAAGTGTTATGCTTATATTTGCCTACAATACTATAAATGACAGTTTTTCTTTAAATTTGGTATTTAATTTCTTTTGACAATTTATTAAGATACATTCTTAATGGAGGATTATTAATCTTACTGTAAGATTAATCTTATGGTAGTCTGAAATTTTGTCACAAGAAAAAATTTTTCTTCTAGAATCTTTTAGGATATTATTAAATGTTCAGTTTCCTCAAGTATGATACTAAATATTGACACATTATTTAATTATTTATTAATGAATAATTATTAAGTTAATCTCTCAAAAATATTTGGGAGATTTTCAAGTAATTTCAATTATCTTTTCCTATTTAATTAGTGAAAAATTGTAATTTTTTAAAAGAAATACATTTTAGTGTCCATCACTAACCTTTTTATTTTATAGTAAAGCAATCTTTAAAATACAATAATATAAATATTCAAATTCTAATATTGTTTTTAATATTCTTAGTAATATACACATAATTAAAAAAAATACTATATATTTCATAGACCCCTGTAAGCCCTCTGCTAGCTGCTTCAGTCTCTGTGAATCCAAATTAACCCTTAGTTGATCTGATGGGCCTTGTTCTCCTGGTGTTCTCCATCCCCTCTGACCCCTACAATCTTACTTTCCTCTCTTCCGTGAGCTTCCCTAAACTCCGAAGGTAGGGACTACATGAAGCCCTACAATTTAGACACTCTCCTCACATAATGTCTAGTTGTGGTTCTCAGCTCTCACTCCCACCTGCTGCTGGAGCAAGCTTCTCTGATGGTGACTACACAAGGCACCAATCTAGGAGTATAGCAGAATATCATTAGGAACCATTGCATTGTTTTGTTTCCTTACTTTGAACAGTAGAGTTTGGTTCTACTGTAGGTCTCTGGGCTATTTAATCTCTACTAGAGCACTGTTGAGAATGGGCTCCCTCTATGGAGTGGCCTTGAGTTGAATAACACATTGGCTAACTATACTCACAAGTTCTGTGCCATCATTGCCCTAGTATTTCTTGCAGGTAGGACAGATTATAGATCAGAGGATTTGTGGCTGGGTTGGTGCCCACTTATATATTTGGTAGCCCACAGAGTATCTTCCTGCCTTAAAACAATTAGACCATAGGGATGAAGGCTCTATCAGATGGAAGGTTTCTTTCTGCATACTGGCAGTGGAAGAGGAGGGAATGGCAAAGACAGCATCTACAAAAGTCATTGATGTCTAGCTGGTGCCCACATGGAGCCTTCACCGCTATAACTTATTTTATTAATAGCACAATATTTTTATTAACTCTTTAAGAATTGTGTATAATATATCCTTGTCATATTAACTTCTTAATGCTATCCTCAAGGTCTATAAGGTCTACCCCTGCTCACTACTAGAGGGCATATAAACAAAAATAAAAATATAGGTTAGTCATATTTTGCATAATTATTTTAATGTGTCAGTATTTAATATCATATTTGATGAAACTGAGCATTTAATAATATCCTGAAAGACTGTAAAAGAAAAATTTGGTCACGTAATAAAATTTCAAACTACTATAAGATTAGTTCTTACAATAAGATTAATCTTAAGTTTAGAAACTAGAAAAACTTTGAGATCTACAGTAATACATGAAGATGTTAGGCAATAAAAAAGAGCAGATTCTTAGGTAGCATGGTGGTATATACCTGTGTCCTAACTTATTAGAAGGGAGAAGTAAGAACACTGCTTAAGCCCATAACATTGAGAGCTCCCAGAGTAACATAGAGTGATTTCATTTTAGAAAAGCAAGAATTCTGTTTTTGAAAATTGCCAAGAGATAATGGTTAACAACACAAAAATAACATAAAATAGTCTGAACTTACCATTCCATAATATCTGTACTTCATGTGTTATACACTATGAATATATGCAAACACGCATATACACACACAACACACATATATATAATTTTTAAATTAAAACAAACATTCCTTAAAGTATTAATATTATGCCATCCTAACATATATTAATTATTTAAACTCATTCAAGACATACAATGGCTGATGTATTTAATTTGGTAATAATTTTAAATTAATTAAAATCACAAAAGTTAAAGAAAACTGACAAGTTTCTTTGCAACATAAAATCGCCTAGATAATAAAATTAATTTGGCCAGACATTAATAAAGAAAAAGTGTTTGCCTTTTGTAATTACATTTTCATTTTAAAAATAGGTCACCACATAGTAAAAGTGTTTCAGACAGAAACATTAGAGCCACTACTATAGCAGAAGTAGACTCTTCAGAATGTCAAGATAGAAGATGCTTTGGACTTTCCTGTGAGGATATAGGTCATATCAGAGATCCTTCTGTGGTGCATTTCCATCTTTATGGGGAAAAAGTCTTTGCAAGCAATGTGGTAAAGGTTCTTTAGCAATTGTTACGGCACAGCACAATGTATGGCATCAAACAACAATGCACATTTTAAAAAGTCTCAGGCAGTCTCATTGTATACATGGAGACTCCCTCAAATGCTTCAATTTTGTTGCACTAGGGACTTGGAAATAATCTTATTTATAGTTCTAAGTATATAAAACAATGCTTTGTTGACTCAGATAAAATCATTATTCTTAAAAAAAGTGAAAGGCGAAAATTGAGTTTGTAGACAAGCAAGAGCACTTATTTCAAGTAGTAGTTGTCACTAAGTCTAGAGATCTGTGTTGTCACATTCAGTTAGGTAGTATGAGTATTAGTATTAGTAGTATTAGTATTTATTAGTATTAGTCATGTCTTTTAAGGGACAGAGTAGAGAGCATCCTTTAATTGCAACCATTACCCAAAGAAACACACAACCTCAAGAGACTTCTGATTATGATTAATGTCTGGTAATGCCAGCATGTATTACTTTGTTTCTCAAAACACTAATCCAAGTAATCTCCTCTTAACTGTGGCTTCAGAAACACAGCACTAAAAGCTCTAACCTGAGGCGGTATAAAAATAAACTCATTATTGCTAGTGGAACAGACATAAGGCTGGGCCTTTATTTAGGTAATCTGAACATGAGTTCAGCAAGACAACATCTGGAGCTTTGGAAATTCCATAAACACAATACTGCTCTATGATTTAATTATACTCACTTTCACCCCTAGCTCCCCACTTTCATTGTTGCCTTCATAGTAGTCAGTTTGAATGCTTTCTTGTGTTTATACAGATTATTATAAATTGTGGTTATTTTTATTTGAATTGTAGAGAGTAGAAGAAAGAAAAGCCTTGTGTTGCTAGGGAGACCTGACTTGGGAGCTTTAGTGACAACGTCAGATGGTGTTGTACAGCAAAAGCTGTCAGGATAAGCATAGAGAAAGGGAGCCTGCTGGTGCGAAGAATGAATTTAGAATGTTAGTCATTGATTCTACAGTGATCCTTATAAAAGAAGTAATGCAGACTTTGCCTTTTTCTAAGAAAGAATTATCATACGATAATAAAAAGAGCCTTCAGAAATTTATACCATTGAAAGGCTGAATACATGGAATCTCAATTCTATCTTAGAGTTTGTATAAAGAACAATGCTATTGGGTGGCTTTAAGTTTTGTCAAATTAAGATTCCATTAGTACATGTTGAACGGGTAGAGATAGCTGAATAGATGCCACAATTTACCTTTGTATTTCCAAATTACAATTAAACCTGAGTGAATTCAATTGTAAATGGTACCACAGAAAATATGTGAAAAATATATGCTATAAATATGGTACTGAAAAGTTTATAAAATCTTATAAGATAGAAAAACGTTACTGTAGAAGAATGTTGATGGCTATTTACAGAGAATACAGAAATTATAAATTTGTATGTATTTAGAATGGTTTGTTCATATATACAATATAAGAAGAGCTTCAGTGAGATATGGAACACTCTGCTAAGAACAGCAATTTGGAGAATGCTAAGTAACCAGAGGAAATAGTAGGTCAGAATATTTTGGCCACTTTATAAAATTTTAGTTTACTTACAACACAAGAGAGACCTGGAAGTGTAGCTGGGTGGCAGTGTGTTTCCTTATTATGCACAAGACTTGAGATTGAATGGAAGTTTTTAGGGAGAATTTGAGCAAAGGAAAGGCATAACTTGACTCATAGCATTAACTGATAACTGTTGTGACTGTATTGAGAGTATAGGTAGACTCTGAAAGACAGATTCAATGCTAGTAGAATCTCAAGTGCAGCTTAGTGGAGGGGTCAGTCAAGATGGAACCACAGGAGAATCGAGGTATAATATTAAATCAAGTTAATGATTGACCTGATAAACTTACTGTGAAGTGAGATAGAAGCATAAGCTATATTAGGAGACACCAAGCATAAACATAGTCAATAGAGAAGCTGGGTAGGACCTCATCCTGGAATTACCATTTCAACCATGCCTGGACCTATAATCACTCTGTTCTGGGCTGACCTTGGACTCAAGAATCTGCCTGCAGTTTTATCTGTCGGTCTTTGTATCTTCCTGAGAAGAAAGCTCATAGTAACTGCCTCTTTCCTCCAGTATTTGCCATTTTGCTGAAGATATTAGTCACACCTTCACCTCCCTGACTCTTGGCTGCCTCTGGTTATCATGGAGTCATTAACCTTAAAAGGGAGGACATTCCTTGGAGGACCATGAAAATATATACAGTATTATACAAACATGTCTCTTGCTCACAGCAGCCATGGACACTCATGAGGCTCATATCCTGTTGATGGAAGGAGATGGTGTTTAGGCAAACATAATCCCCAAGGTATGCCCTTAGTACTCCAACAATTATTAACAACTTATTTCTCCAACAATTTCCTATTTCTACTTCTACCGTACAAACAATATCATCATGCTTTGAATTCATCAAGATATTTATTAACTGAACAGATCATTGTTCTCCTCAACGATCTGTTAAGAATGTCTTCCTATGTACAACCTGAGAGAAGCTTTACTCTTCCTCTGAGTATTTCTTAACTAATTATAGTGATGGTCATTACTGTATACTATAAGTCTTTCAATTTACAGATTGACATAAAGTTCATCTTCTTAAACTTTAAAATAAAATGCTTGGACTCCCAAAAGCTCAAGCCCATTGCATAATGAAAAATGCATTCAATACATACACATGGATGGATCACAATAGTCTTACCCAGTTTAACATTCTTCAAAAGTCCTAATTCAAAACATTCTCTGAATCTAATGGCAAACTATTAGCTAGAACATTATATCAAGAACAAATAAATTTAAAGGTTTCAATATAAAGTACCATGTAGTAAATATATCTTTTCTGAAAGGACTAAATGAAATACAGTAAGCAAGGACTATAATAAAGCAATAGGTCACATTTCATATTGTGTAACTCTTGTATAATATATTGTATAAAGATGTGAGTTCCAGAAGGCATATACAGCCTTGGTCCTATTTCTTTGTAGTTGTAGAAATGCATAGTTTCTCTCTTAAACTACATTGACTCATTCCCTACAGATTTATTTGAGAGACATTCCACATTTCAAAACCTTCAACACAGAGAGCTCTCCGCAGCAGCTTATTCATCACCCTTAAAGCTTTATCCATTTTACTTTAGGGGGAACTTTCCAGACAATCCCACATTGCTACAGATTGTATAATCCTCCAGGTTATCCTCTGAAGTCCAGTAGACGCTTCCATAGGTCTGGAAGATTCTTTGAGAACTACTCGTCCTTAATCTATTTTCAAAGTTATTCTAATATCAATGAAGGAATCACAGCAGCAACAGAGTAGATGAAGTTTCCAGGGATAGTGAAGAAGAACACAGGATTAAAGTCAGAAGATGCTCTTCTCGAATCATGTGTCATATGTGAGTTGCTACCTGAAAATGCTGTCTACACTAAGAGAAGTCCTCTCAGATCAATGAAGGCAATCAAGATAATCCTTCTCAAATGTACATATAATAAAACTAGCACTGGCAGGCAGGCATTCAGTTCTAAAATTGAAGTTTATCTAACAGCCACAAGCTTTCCCTTTTCTCGACCAGCACGGGGGAAATATCATTTAAGTACTTCAGTTGACAAGTTTTATTTTTATGTCAATTTTTTTATAATACTTTAAGGCAATCATGGGTCAGCACTATGTAAATAATTGTTTAAGCAAGGGTAGGCATAAGCTCTGAATCCCATTCCAGGAATCTCTGAGTAGGTGACAGTTTCAGGATTCAACAGTTAATGGACTGCTTTTTAAAAAGGGTGAGTATATTACACACAATTAAAAAAATCATCCTTCCATGTATGTTGTATCCAGATAACAATAGTGGGCCCAATAACTATACTGGTTATAGTGGGATCTCTATTTGCAACTTTGTAATCCACATTTTTCTTTTTTTCTTTGTAAATTTAATTTTAATTTTTAATTTTGATTTAGCCTTATTCATTATTGTTGTCACTATGATGAGCTTTAAACAATGTCAAAATTCATAGTGGATTCTGAAGGATTAGACTGCTGGCCCAACCCAAACCCAAGGGGAATAATGGACATTCTGCTGCCTGAGTAGACTCCTGCTACTAGAGTTCGCAGGGTCTAAAAAGCTTACATTCAACTCAAAATATATTAAGTCTCCATCAACCACAGCTGTAACCTCTCTGGTCTGGTACTCTCTACTTTCATATATTTCCCCGTAGAAAAGAAATATACACAGCATACACTGGGGAAATAATAGCCCACACCTAGGATACGTTTAATTATTTAATCTATACTGCTATATTATTATTTATTCTTTCAAACCTTTGGTAAACTGTTGCTCAGACTTTAGAACCATTCAGAGCTCACTAATATCATTTGGCTCTCTAACAATGATTTTCAAACAGAAACACTGACACGACACAAATATTGCCAGATTTGCTTTTATGTGACTACAATAGATACTGTTGTCTAGTCCACACCCTTTCATAACTCCTCTTTATTGCTTTAACACATTATAAACCTGATTTATATTCTAGTCTAAATCACTAACCACAGCATATTCTACCTTGCAAAGATCATGTCCAACCACAAGGCTCATAAAAGGTACTAAAACCCAAAATAAGTGCCAATATCCCCGCTAAATTAGCTTCCTTTCTTCTCTTTCATCTGAACACAGTTCCATCTCCCAGTGCTCAACTAGGCAACAAACATCACTATACTCATGCTTAGTTTTTGTGGTGATTCTTGTCCTTACTCTGTTATTGTCTGCATCCTGATTCTCATGAAGATTTAATTCCCTGGTAATCAAGTGTCCTTAGTAGCTTGAATGAGCAAGTTCATCAGGGAATATTTTCCTTTCAATTAACTCAGATTATTCAACTTTTGTCTCAAGGATTTTCATTACCCTTTCTCCTTGCTCAGCACACAGACTGACTCCATATACTCTGAGTTCCTAGAAGTTTACCAGCCATGCTCTGAGGGGTAATTCATTTATTATTTAGAAATATTTTTAAGTCCAAGCAGTTTAGAGGCAGAGTTGCCCTAATTTTCAGAGATGACAATAGTGAATCATTAATAATTCTGCCATCAGCATATTGAATTATAGAATTCCCCTTTCTTTGCATTAAAGTTGGGAACCAAATGATAACTTCTGTTACTTTGTCCACATTCATTCCACCCTTCTTATTCAGTTCTACCCATGGTCTTCAATTGTGGAATCTGAGTATCCTGGTTTGATTTATGTCTCCTTGACAGAAAATGTAACCTGAGAGGAGGAAATCTTGATTGAGAAATTATGTCCATGAAATCAGGCTGGGCAATTCTTTGTTAGCATTTTCTTAATTACTGATTGACAGATAAGGGTCAGCCCATTGTGAAGGGTACCAGCCATGTGATTGTGATCCTGGGATCTATAACAATGCAGGTTGAGTGAATCATTTTGAGTAAGCTAATAGCAATATCTTTCTATAGCCTTTGTATCCGCTCCTGCCTTCAGGTTCCTGCCTTGTCTGAGTTTCTGTCCTGAACTCCTACATTGATAGACTACTATATGAAAGTATAAGAAAAATTTATTCTCTCCTCCCCAATTGTCTCTATGATCATCATGTTATATATATATTTTTTAATAGCAATAAAAAACCTAACTAAGACAAGTTGGTACCAGTGTAGTAGGTATTTATGTGGTAGACTTGATCATGGTTTTAGGAGGATTGTAGAAGGATTTTGGAACTCTCATCTCCCCAACAATTGTTTACTAATTATATGATCAGCACCTAGTATATCTTGTAACTTTGATGAATTCTCTCTCTATTGTAATTTTCCAGAATTTTTGAGTCTTGAGAACTTTTCTTTTTCCTCACAGGAGGAAAAGTATAGAGAAAATATAGAGAAGATGCCGACTATATAGAAAGGAATTGTGTTGTCTGAATAGAACAATTAAAACTTAAAACCAGAGACAATAGGTCAAAGAAACAACTCAAACAGAATAAGTGACAATTTGAAGTCATAAATTTATAATACCAGGCAATAGGTACCATCTGTTCAATCAGAAAAAAAAATATCACCATCTTGCACAACAACTGAGACACTTAAAGTCACTAAACTTTTTAGGGTTTTGCTAATTCTTTAAATTCAATAATTTTTTTTAATTTTATACTTCTAGGATTATGAAGTAAGGTATATCTCCAAATTCTTGATAAGAGTAAATTGGCATGTCTACTGTTTTTTTTTTTTTTAAGTGTTTTGTCTTACTAGCTTCTGAAGCTCCTGAAACTTACAAGAATAACAAAGCCCTTACCTAAGTTCATATACGCATCAAAAATTGTTCATGTAAGTAATACTTCACTGATATTCCTTAATAGACTCACTAATTCCTTAAGCTATATTTGAGTAAATTGCTTCCACTACATGTATCCTAGATGGGATGAAGAGAGATCTGTTCATTTCTCTCCAGGAAAAATTTCATAACAATTGTGCACACTATGAATATAACAACATATAACATCTAATGGATATTATATATCAGCGCATGTGTACTCAAATACAAATGTAGCATATTTTTATACGGATATAGTAATGAGCTTACTCTATTATTACCAACACATATATCCCACAAAATGCAGATTTGGAGACTCCAAAGTCAGAGTAAATGTTCTCTGTTATCTCATAAAATGAAATCATCTTGCCACAGATCTGATAATGTTCATATATTGTAACTTAAGTAGTGAAATCCAAGCCTCCAAAGAACTAAAATTCCAACACGAGCTATTATTCTACTTCCTAGACGTTTAGAACAACCACTGAAATTTAGAAAATAATTTACTTTTAGAGAAACTCCTTTTATTCAGCTTTCCTCTCTCAAACTAATGATATACTTCCAATGAATTTTTGAAATGTAATAGAAAATAGATAAAAAGCTGGCATCTACAGTTGCATGTTTTAGAATTAAAGCTGGTTCTTCTAGTTATATGTATTATGCCTTGATGGTGTGCAGCTTTTTAATATCCTAAAATTATTACAATACAAACACTTATATTTGAGCACCATTAAGAAGGGTACTTCACATCATAAGAAACGAAAACAAATGCCCTTAGTACTTTACCAGTATCTCATATATGATAGCTGTTATTATTCAGTATTCATCTCTACTGCCTTTATGTAACTATGCAGATGACTTTATAGTTTCTTTAAAGTGTGAGATGGAGATGTTTATTTGTCTATTTCTTTCTGCACTTCCAGTTATTTCTTTAACAAAATAGGATGCTTCAGGGGTGCAATCAGTTAGCACACGGTACTTATAGAACAAAATATGTGACACCACACACACACACAAACACACACACACATACACACACACACAAACACACAACTAGATATTACTGTAATAATAGAGGTTTTAAACAAACAACAAATATGAGAATTCAGGAATGAGATTTTATTCCAAACAAAATTAATCTTTAAAACTATGTAAAAGTAATTTGTGGAAGAACAAAAGTTGGGGGCTACACAGGGGATTGGAAAGAGAAAACGAAGCGAGGATAAGATATAGTTATATTTGAATTTTTAAAAATTAAAACTCCTAAATTAAGAATTAAGGACTGCATCTGTTCCTTACAATTCTGAAGCTTTACAATTTCAGAGCAAAGCATTCAGCTAAACTTTCCAGAACATTCCATTTTTTAAAATGAAATACTCTTTGTTTTCAGGAAAGAAATAAGTTTGTTAATGTAAATAAGCACAAGAATGTTAGGAATTTAAAAAAGAACTTACAATTTTCTTTAAGATACTAAAAGTTATTTTAACATAGGAAACCCAAAATTTCAGCTAAAACAAGCCATTAGTGGGAATTAGTTTATGGCTTTTGAGACTAGACTCCCTGCAACTGCCCATTTGCAATGTAATTCTTTCCATCCCAGGGCATCTTGCCTCTGACACCATTGATCCCCTGGGGTAGTCATTTTCCTTTTCTCCTTCTTAACTCTTAAAGGCTAGGCTCCACTTTCTCTAGATCTTTCCTAATCTCCCACAGGTCTCCACACTCCTCCCGAAATGACGTCTTTGCTAGTGATTATTAACCACTTATGACCACTTCAAATGTCTATATAATCCCTTTCTCTAACATCTGTGGTTACATTCCACATCCATCTAGAGTGACCTTTGGCATATTACCTCCGACATTTAATGGTTCTTCAAATTTCACTTCTCAGATTGATTGTCATGACATGTTTATAACATATCAATGAGCTCCTGAATCTGTCTGTTCTAGTTTGCTTATCTTTTGCTGTAATTATAGCACAGAATAAAAGTAGCTTTAGGGGGAAATATTTTGTTTTGTTGATAAATTGCAGTCTATTGTTGAGGAAAACTAAAGGACAAACTCAGGCAGGTATGGAGATGCAAGAACAGAATCGGAGGTCGCAGGTGAATGTGAATGCTGCTTCAATGACTTTCCCTTTAAGGTAAAAGCTCCTTTATATAACCCAGGACCACATGACTAGGAATGGCACTGCTGACCATAAATATGGCTTGTTTTATCAAAGAAATAAGGAAATGTCCCACACCCATACATGCCCAAAGACTAAGCTAATGGAGGGAATTCTTCAAGTGAGGTTCTGTTGCTCCCCCTGGTGTGTCAAGTTAACAATCAATAATAAACATCACTACCTCTTTTCTTTGAGAATAATAAAGGCTTTCCTGAGAATCTAGAGTCCTAGAAAACCAAGCAGCTACCTTAGCCACAAGGAGTCAAAGGCAGTTGAGTTCTTGTCTTGAGAATTTGAAAAATGAAATTCACAGACCACAGAGGCTAGTCTTTGTGAGATGTTGATTTTAACTCCATAGGAGAAATAGTAAGAAGAGAGAGACATTGGAGTACCTGCGGAGCCAAGGGCTTCAGTGAAACAGGACTTTATCAAGGTACTAGTCTGAGGGTGTTTTAAAGGACATATAGCAGAAACCGAGGGAAGTGTGATCGGGGTAAAGGTGCTCAGTCCTATGGCCTTTAACTTCTGTGTTGTGGTTTCTCCTCTGAGCTTCTGTCATACAGTCAGGCATTGCCAACAGGTAGACATGGTCATTTTAGAGAAACCAGAGAAGAAGAAAGTAAGACTATTTTCTGTCATTCGTGGTCTCCAAAGAAGATATTTTAAAAATTGCTTTTTGGAGGTTGTGTTTGTCAAAATTCACATAACAGAAAAAGCCAATCCCTACAACATCTAGTAGGATATTTATCTACTTTTCATGGTGTAACACTGTCCAATCAGGATACAGGTAACATTAAGCATCAACATCCACATTAAAAATTCATGGTAGTAAACCTTCTAATATTTACTATTTATGTAACATTATCTGTCAGAATTTTGACTCCTAGAATTTTCAAATTGACCGAATTTACTTCAGTTAAGGTGAAGTCTTTATTTTCCCCTAGAGATACCTTGTTCATTGAGTTATGTTTCAACTTACATATTCATAATCATATATCTTACTATTTAAAATGTACACTTGATTACTCCTTTTGCTTGAGAAAGTCCTGCAACTATAACACACAGTTACAGAATTACTAGCTTGAACATTTGAAACTAAGGAATATTGTGTATGAATACATTAAAAATAATGACAGAAAGATGAATTCAAGACAGTCATATGTGAAATACTGTAATATAATAAAAGGTTTGAGATATCACTTGCAAGCTGCAGCATGCAGGATTGCTGGCCCTGTCCCTTACCTGGGCAGTATGAGAGAGCTGACCATGGTAGTATGGGCACAGAAGAGATGGCCCCCAGTGTGTGAGAGGGTAGAGCTGGTACCACCCTTTACCTGCTGCTGCAGGCAAGAGAGCTGACCCCACCCTTTCCTGGGCATAGCAGGAAAACTAGTGGAGGAGATCTCATAGGTTGACCAAATTAGCTACCAACAAGGCCAAGATCTAGGACTTTTGAGTTTGCCCATCAAAATGTCTATCTCATCAGAGCCAAAATTTTTCTGTGTTGGTGTGGGATGAATTCCCTTCTTTCCTTGCCGGTTTGTACAGCCAGAGAAGACTGGATAATATGGACAAAGGAAAGGAAGCTGATCGTTGTCCACCAATAAAGCCTCTTCCTCACAACCCACCATCCTGGGAAGAATCAGGAAATCAGCCACCTTATATGTTTAATTGAAATATCATATTAAGCTACATAGACCCTCTTCTTCTTCTCTGTCTGCTGAGAAGCTATCTACTTCCTATGTTTCAAAATATGAATTCTACAAAAATAGTTATTGTACTGGCTGGGAAATAATGACAGAAATGAAGCCAGGAACATGCTCACTCCAGATAGGTTATTGGCCAAATACTTTTGAATTGTAAATTAAATCTATACATTTATTAAACTCATTATATGAATATTTAGGTAGAAACAGTATCTTAGCTACATGTGCACACTGATGTAAGCTTGTCGTGGTAACTCTCTGCTTTAAGTACCTGTTATAATTGCTTGGGCCTTCATATATTGGAGAATTAATATCATAGGATAATTTCATTGTGGTTATCCAGATACAAAATAAGCATTTTCTGTGCACTCTCCCTCCCTGTTTATCCCCACTTCTAGCTTTCTAAATTACCAATATCTTTCTCTGATTTAATGCCTTCTGGAATTATGCTTCCAGATTACTTGGGTAGGCAGCCTGTGTTATCCCCATTTCTATCTTCAAATACTAATGAAAGACAATTGTTCACTTGTCAAAATAGTGAACAGTGAAGAACACAGTAATTAACACAGGACTGCAATGTACACACAGCAACTTCGACCTGCGTGCTTGACATCCAAAATTAGTGTTTATATTTTACTGACCAGGTATCTTGGTTGGTATAAAAACTTTTGTTTCCTGATTTAGCTTTTTAATTCTTTTGTTTATAGAGTTACCTAGAAAATAAATACTATTATTTTGCTGTGGATAACTCTCATATTATATTTAGTCCTATGTAACATAACCCCTTAGTATCTTTACATCTATCAGCAAGAAAAATTTCTGTTGAATTCAATCATTTACTCTATAGTTGAACATGCCAACTATCCAGAGAATATCAACAAGTTGGGATTGACTTAAATAATCATATAAAAATTAATCATTGACTTAAGAAAAACAACCTCATTGGATGTACCACTTATAAAACTTTACTAGGATAATATATACAGAAAAAAAATTCTTTATTTTTTGTATTACTCAAAATATACCTCTACGAAATAGGTCAAATTCAATAAAGTATATTTAATGCTGGATTGGTATTCGTAGATGGATAACTGGAGTCCTTTCTTTCGTTGTTTTATTTGCCACTATCAAGTGTGGTATGACAAATGCTGGTATTACAATTCTCAAGGACACTGAGGAAGCAAGCATACTCTCAGCTTCCACAATCTTAATGCTATGACTCTTTAATACAATTCTTTATGCTGTAGTGGCCTCCAGCTATAAAATTATTTTCTTGCCACTTCAGAACTATGATTTGGTTATTGTTACTAATCATAATGTAAATATATGATAGGCAGGATATCAGATATTACTATTTATTATAATTTGAAAACTTAAAACTCAACTGCAAATTTTCTAATGTAAACCTTTACAGGACTGGCAGGATGTGGTTAGAAGGTGCTATAAACCTTTCTAGAATTTAGCCAAGCTGAGAGAAACTTAAAGCCAATGTGCTTACATATTAAAAGAAGAAGGAGGAGGAGGAGGAGGAGGAGGAGGAGGAGGAGGAGGAGGAGGAGAGGAGGAGGAAGAGGAGGAGGAAGAGGAAGAGGAAGAGGAAGAAGAGGAAGAGGAAGAAGAGGAAGAGGAAGAAGAAGAAGAAGAAGAGAAGAAGAAGATTATTACTGAGGCATGATTATAAGTGACCTTACATCCTTACATTTGGGAGGAAATTATCTCACACGCTTAATTTTCAACTAATTCAAATTTTACAAAATATCATAACCACCCAAACTAGCCACATAATAATGATTAAATTAAGAATGACTTTAAAGAAGCATTTTTTATTTTTTTTATAAACAACCACAATTTATTTGTGAATCACTCCTCCATTCATTTTGTGAATCATTTAAGAAAATGTCCTATTACTATTCTTTAACCCATATTTAGCTTGTTTCTGGCTATCAGCCCCCAAATAGGCATGTAATTAGCAAAACATATTTATATTCTAAGAAAATTTTCTCATGCATAAAAACTAATATTATGGACTTTATATTTGTAAAGCTAAATTAGCATAATCCAATTAAATCTATGAAGCTTAATTTAAAAAGTACTACAGTTCAGAGCAGATGTAAATATTTTAAGAATTCTGAACACCTTAAGAGCTGTTAATAGTGCAAAAAATGTGTATCTTTGTAAATGAAGGTTCTTGTTATTTTTAATTTTTTAAAAAATAGTTTATCATTTGATGTGCTTTGCCTGCATGTATATTTTGTACCAAATGTGTGCCCTGTTCCCACGGAAGACAGTAGAGCGCATCAAATTCACAGGAACTTGAGTTACATGTCATTTTTGAGCTGCAATGTGTATGTTGGAAATCAAACTTGGGCCTTTAGGAAGAGTAGTCAATGCTTTTTAATAACTAAACTGTCTATCCATGGGCTTCCTTTTACTTTGTTTACCTTATGTTTAATTAAGTGTATGTACGTGAATGTTTGTCTGAGAACATATGCATGTAAGTCCAGTCTACTCAGAGGACAGATGATGGTAAACAAATCCCCTGGAACTGCAAATAGAGGGCATTATGAACTGCCCAGTGTGGATGCTGGGAACTGAACTATAGCTCTATTCTGGTTCATAAAAACTACAAATGTTCTTAACTCTTGAGACATCTTTTTAGATCCTGATGGGAGCTCTCCACCCCACCCTTTTTTTCATTAACTTGTTTATTTATTCACTTTACTTGTCAGCATCTGTCTCCCTCTTCTTCCCCCGCCCCCAGCTCCTCCCACCACTTTCCCCTTTGCTTCTCTTCTGAGAATGGGGAGGCCCTCCTGGGTATCACCTTACCTTGGTTCATCAGATTATTGCCAGAACTAGATTCATCCTCTTCCACTGTGGACAGACAAGGCGGTCCAGTTAGGGAAATGGGATTCACAGGCAGGTAATAGATTCACAGACATCCCCCATTCAAGGCGAGTGAGGTAACCCAGACTAAAAAAGGCCTGAATGGTATGTACTCACTTATAAGTAGATATTAATACAGGAAACCCATACTACAGTTCATAGAACCAACAAGCTAAACAAGAAGGCAGGCACAAGAGAGGATGCTTGAATCTTAGTTAGAAAGGGGGATAAAATAGTCATAGAAAGCAGATAGAGAGAGGGAATTGGATAGAGAGACGGTATAGGGAGGGGAGTGGGGGTGAGGGGTGAAGGATCAGATATAGAGAGAGCAGGGGAGAGAGAATAAAAATAGGCACGGGGGGGTGGGGTGTGGGTGGGCATCTCTATGTCAGAGACCTGAACTAAGGGACAGCGAGCGATTTCACCCCAGAATGACTCTAGTTGTGATTCCTAGCAGCGGAGAATATGATGCCTTGAAGTAGGCAATGTCTGTAGCTAGGCAAGACTCTCAACGGAAGGTAAGTATTCTTAGTACATTTTGATTTAAATGAAACAGGCAACAAATTTGCAAAGCTCTGGCAAATATCAGCGATGCAACATGTGATAGGTGTGACAGAGCACCGCTGATTAATTCTTCCTCTCCCATTTATATGTAAGTCCTTGTTGTTTAATATTGATAAAAAAAGAAGTAGCTCAACGTCGTGCTAAATTCATTTCAATGATTATCTAGATAACAGAAATAGTCTGATTTTATGCCATTTAAACATTAGGTTGCAAAATTTGTAAAGTTAAAATAACTGAAGATTGGTAATTTGCTTGGTTTTACTCAGTGAAGTTCTCAGAACAAAATGAGATATAGGACTACTCTATATTTGTAAGGGGAGAAGGTAAATTTATATAATTTTAGGTTTAAACAGGTTTTTTTCTATTCCTGTCATAAATTTGGAAATTGAACTGTGCTTATCACTGTCATGCAGATGTAGCAGAATCCTTCTTCCCCTCCCCAGTGATGTGGGGGATAAATCGCTGCAGTTCCTGAGATGTCTGTTAGATAGTAAATCACTGATGGCAGCTGCCAAGGCAACTCACTTAACTCAAGACAGGAAAACTTGCCTTTAGATTCCTTTTGTGTATTTTTTTGTTTCTTGTACCAATTCTGGCCAAACTGCTTGCTTGTGAAAATTGATGAGCACTGTTTAATGGGCTGGATTTCTTTTGTGGGTCCTGAAATTTATTTACCCATCACCACCTAAACTACAAGTTATAGAAGCAAATTATCCATCTTGAGCTTAAACGTTAGATCTTGAAAAATCATCATGGAACTACAAATTACTATTTTTATGTTTGTTGGTTAGTTTGGTCTAGTTTATAGAATAACTCTAATATATATGATAATTTGGTTCAAAATAGTTGATAGAATTAATGTTACATTAAGATAATAAGAATGAATTTCACAGTTAAATTTTCACATTGCCTACTTCCTGGGAAGATGCACAGATTGTTATTGCTTAGAATAACTCCATTCCCAGGGGAAAATTATTTCCAAAGTATACCTCCATTGTACTTACTTTACACTGAATCTAAGGAATTAAATCTCTTGATCATTGGTTCTCAGTCTTCCTAATGCTGTGACCCTTTAATAAAATTCCTTGTGTTGTGGTGACGCACAACCATGAAATTATTTTCTTGTTACTCCAAAACTATAATTTTGTTAGTTACAAATTATAATATAAATATCCGGCGTGCAAGATATCTGATATGCAGTGACCAAAGGAGTCATAACTCATAGGTTGAGAATCAGCGTTGTTGTGTTTTTAATCACAAGCTGCATATCCATAAGCATATATGGATATACTATCAAGATGGTTGTCTTTGAGATCAACTGTTCTTGGATTTCAATTTTGTCTGATATTAAGTTTTAAATAATTGCTTTAAAATGCATTATCTTAAATAATAAAATAGTTATTAAAGTCACTTACTTTGTTACTTTATAATCCAGATATGAATAAAAAGTTTTTTCTCATTGATTCTATTATGAACATGGCCATAGGAATCATCTCCAATCACACTCACCACTTCTCTTATTTGATACAGGTCAAAAATTCTGAACACAATAGTTTATCAAACATTTATTAATACAGTGGCTACATCTAACAGTGACAAAGAATAACTATTTCAGATAAAAGTAACAAATAAAATAGCTTTAATAAGGCCATTGCAATAAAAAAAATGGTAGCATAATATTATCTGAAAAAGCAAAGCAGGAGGACATCTCTGTGTGGTGATGCACCTTGAACGAAGCCAGAGAGATGAGTTGGGCACACTGTATGACTCCGGAAATTGAAAAGTGCATGTTTTTCTCAGATTTGAGGCATCTTGTTTGTTACCTGGGAGACCAGGACATCCAAAGGGTACTGTCTTCTTTCATGACAATGACTCATAAGTTCTTAAGATATTCTTAGATTACAAAGCTGGATGATAGTTCTCAGGAATATTTAATCTCAAAGGAGCAGAGACAGAGCCTAAAGCTACAAATATTCTAATGAAAACCTTTAAAGAGTTCTTGAATTAGAATGTGGTACAAACAATTCTAGAATTCAGTCAAGCTGAGAGAACCTTAAAGCTAACTTGCTTATGTATTTAAAAAAAAAAAAAAGAATATTGAGGCATATTTAAATGTGACCTGACTTTTGGAGGGCAATTATCTCACAAGCACTTAATTTTTAACTAATTCATATTTTGTAAAATGTTATAAGCACCAAAATCAGAATTTATTTTAAGTTTTTTTCAAATCACTAGAAAATTGGTAAACAAGTATTTGGTTTTCTATAAAGTACTGCTGAATAAAGAAATAAATTAGTAATTCTTGTTTTGGTATGACAAACAACAAATCTACAATTATCAGTTATTGCTCCTAAAAGTACCATGGCCTTTTGTTTTACACACACACACACACACACACACACACACGTAAATGTGTATGTATATATATAATATATATAATTTATAATACATATATAAAATTTTTATATTGTAAAATATATTACTGCATAGTTACCATAGTATTCTACAACATAGTCAGATAAGGTAAAATTATTTGTAAACACAATTAATAGAAAGAAAGAGGAGTACAAACAGAGATTAAATATATTGAACAATTTGTGAATAATATTTAACATCTCATCCTGTTTTACAAACCAATAATTTACTTTGCTGTTTCCCTTTTAATTATTTATTTTCTAAAAATGTTGTTATGTTTATTTATTTTGTCTGACTGTACCTGTGTGCATACCCCTTGGCTTATATGTATCAGTTAAAGGGTATCTGTGGATATCTGTTTGCTTCTTCCAAGATGTGGTCCCCTGACCCACAAGTATATCTCTAATAAAACTTATATCAGACTTCTTAGTACCTTTCTTAACTCCAATAATAGCTACAGAAGTCTCAGGATGGTAGTGCTTTTATATTTATAGGTAAAAACTAAAGTACAGAAAAGTAAATTCCCTGAAGTTGTATTCAAATGTGGTTCAATATGCTGTTTGATTCCCTTTTCTTCCCAAAATTCTAGCTAAGCTGATGACGTATCTCTGCCTTACTCAAAGATTTCTATTGTCTTGAAACACAGGTAAATTCTTTCCTGCCTCTGGTGGGTCATATAACCAAGTGCTGCTACTAAGAGAGCTTACACTCCAGCTATCTTGCTCTGTGTATGTGCTATAAGCCTTTCTCAAGGGTCATTCATGTGACTTCTTTAGCTGCTCAACTTCTAATCCCTCCCTTCATCATAGCTCCCTCTTCTCTCTTTACTTTCCCTTATCTAATCACAGTTTGTAAATATGTATTGCTGATCTTCATTTATTTTCTCATGCTCTGTTCTCCAAAATCAGTTACCATATTACCAATGTCTCTCTTGTGTTCAGCATTATAGGACATCAGTAAATGCTTATTAATGAGTGAAATATGACCAATTCAAAGGAAACTCACAAACCAAGTATAACTACACACACACACACACACAAACACACACACACACGCACACATATATCCACACTTTATGTAAAGTCTGCAACATTGATGTCTTGTTTTCTGCTTGGTTACAACTGATAGGATGCCTTGAGGTCAGAGGATGACAGTGAGCTTTTCACTTGGTTTATTATTACCCACTCTCAATTTCATTTCCAAAAAAGGTGGTTTTGCGACAGGGTAATTCAGCATGGCCTTAGATGTGGGGTACAGAGGAGCTTCATCTGAGGGGCTCCTGTCCCCGATGCTGTGAAGTACAGGGCAACACTGATCAAGAGCTGCTGTTCTCATCAAGCATTGATTTGCGATTCCTTCCTTTTATCTCTCAATACTTGCACAAGCACTGGTTTTGGGGAGCTGTTGCCTCTGGCCTCATTTATGTGCTGTTTTCTAACCCCCAGCTCCATTCACTTCACTGAACTAGCAGCTATTAGGTTTGCTGCTTTTGTTTCTTCTCTAGACTCAAAAGCCAAACAGACAAATAAAACATAAAAAAATACCCTTTTTTTTTTTCTGTACCAAAACCTGGATCAGTTAAATAATTCATTCCAGACAATAACTCACTGTAGCTCAGTGTTGTTCTATGGATCTTTTTATTCTTCTTTTCTAAGGGATTGACATGAAGTAGATTGGTGCTTGTGCTCCTGTTTCCCAGTGGAGAAAACCTTTAGCAATAAGAACGAAAAATCAGTCTAGGTTAGCAGGCCCCTGGCTGGACACCTATATTCCTATATTTTCTTTGCTGCTGCTTATCCTGGATGTTTGTAATTTAAATATCCCTTCCCTTTCTAGATATTCGCTTCACAATCACTGAACAGGTATCCTAGGATAGTCCGCTGATAATTTAGAGTTTAGACATGGACCTATAAAAACTTTCTGAAGTTAAATCCAAAGACTGAAAAACAAAGACAATGAATGAAGTCAGTCTCCACAGGTATAATGACAGCATAGTCAGAGAGAATAAATGCCCCTTGTATAATGATAAAGCAGTGAATGCAATAAAATAGAAGGGATCAAGGATAATAATTGCTTTTACCTTACATCATCATGGCAAGAATTCTGAAATGATTTTTATTGTGAGTTAAAATTGTGATACTCAGTCAACCAGTAAGTCACACTGCTTGCCTCTGGCTTGCTAGCTTTCTGGCTTTAGGAAAAGCCTTGAGCCCTATAAGGTCTGAATTGAAATCACTATGCTGTGCACTGAAGGGTGAGAAGGAATAGCACAGATTTGTCAAAAGATTACAGCTATAATTATTAATCAAAGAATGAGTTACATCAATGCAAATGTTCCTGTGAGATTTCAAACAAGTCTTCCAGAAGAAAACATCATCTTGGTAACATTATGCTGAATGTCTTAGTTAGAGTTTTACTGCTGTGAAGAGGCACCATGACCATGGCAACACTTATAAGGACAACACTTAGTTGAGGCTGGCTTACAAGTTAAGAGGTACAATTCATTCTCATCAAGGCAGGATCGTGGCAGTGTCAGGTAGACATGGTGCAGGAGAAGCTGAGTTCTAAATCTTGTTCTGAATACTGCTAGGAGAAGATTCAGACCGGGCAGCAAGGATGAGGGTCTTAAAGCCCATGCTCACAGTGACATACCTACTCCAAAAAGGCCACACCCCATAATAGTGTCACTCCCTGGGCCAACCCTATACTAATGTCAGTATATGACAAAAAATTATGTTGTTTATGCCTGTTTGTACTAGTATTCATTGCTATTATTCTAAGCATTATTATTTAATCTGAAGGCTGAATGAAAGCATCTATATTCCCCAAAAAATGCTTTCTTTGAACTGGAGACACAAGTATTACAATAAACAGAAATGACATCATTGATTCCATATAGGGCACAAATATACAAACATCAAGGTCCTACACAATCCAGAGCTAATACACTTAGCATAATTTTTACTTCATACAATGTGTTTAATTCGATGCCATGCACTGAAGTGTGACTAGGATAATAAAGTTTTGTCAAAAGGATATGGCCATAATTTCTAGTTGAGGAATGAGTTATGTAAATGCAAATGTCCCTTTGAAAATGAAAATACATGTAGGATAATCTGTTTTTAGGATAAGCTTCATAAGGAGATACTATTTGAATAGGATAGTAAATAATGATGTTGCCAAAATAATAAAGAGATGATAGGTCCTCCATAGAAGAAAGTAATATAAGCAGATACAATTGATATTTTGTAATCATCTTCCATTGTTAGTGTATTTTTGCAGGAATTGAAAAGTCATCAACCAGGCTGAGTGAAGATTTTCTAGCATGGCTCTACTGGAGTCACTCAAAGTTTTGCTAGTTTCCCCTTACAGACCTTAGGTAAATAAGCACAATAAACTCAGTTTCAAAGTTTGATATTTGGTAAAAATAATAATTTGGGTTGTCACCAAGTGGTTATAAAGACTGGTAGGCTTTATTTAAGGCTCCTGAGAGAAAGAAAATATCATCAACATACATAGAGTTAAGTATCATTGACTTGAAAATCAGAAGAAACATGCAGCAAACATCAAGGTCATATTGTCAAAGCACTGTCATAAGTCAGACTTCAATAACAATATACTAATTGACCTGGAGGATTGATCCAGAAATGTTGTGGGAAACACTTTTGGGGAAACCAGAATCTAGGAAGTCATAGATTAGGATAATAAATAATTTATACATTGAGTAAGAACATGATTCCTGGCTAATTTTTTTTTGTTTGGATAATTTTTGTTTAGGGGTTTTGCTGTTTGTTTGCGATGGGGTTTCATACTCTAGCTTGGGTTGTCTTGAAGTCTATTATAAAATAGCCCATACTGCATGTATATTTGTGAGATTTTTGCTTCAGATTCCCTGGTGCTGTGATTTCACATGTGTAACAACAAGTTTGTCTCCTGGCTTACCTTGTAATCACTCTACTGCATTGGTGGGAACAAGGAATAGAAAGTGGAAGGAAGGGAACAGTGACAGACTCTATCTATCTATCTATCTACTATCTATCTATCTATCTATCTATCTATCCACTCTCTCTGTCATACACACACTCACACACACACACACATACACACACACACACACACACAAACACATAGAAGATAGAGAGAGAGATCATATAGTATATGAATCTTTTACCAGCAGTTTATTATAATCACTTATTTTATTCCCAAAAGTCTCCATTTCCTAATCACATCTCTTGGATTTAAATTTCAAAATATTAGCTATGGATGTTAGGGGTACATGTTCTGTCCCTAGAGGGAAAAAAGGATGAAATTAATTTCTTTTGTGATGAAAGTATTCAACTACATGTAGAATGATTAAATCACAAACTGTTCTGTTGTAAATATAAGCCTGAACAGCATCATTGGAAATAGCATTAGAGAGGAAACCAAACCCAATGTAATAAATACAAAGTATTTATCAGAAAAACTATGATTCAAGTACTTTGTAAACAATGTCAGATTATCATCCATATGAATCTTTAGTTCGTGATTTAGATACTAGCTATTCTATGAACATAGTGCATTCTAAGTACAGTGAGCAGAAATTTAAAGTGTTTGATTCTCAGCTTTTCTTCTTTATGCAGGAGACATTAGTGCACATATGTCTGAAATCAAGAAAAAATTTTAGACTGGATGTATATTTAAAAACCTTTCAGAGATAAAATAAGGCTCACAGAATGGACTGTCACAATAACTTTGCAGGAAGAGAAAAGCATTAGACAGGATCAAACATAGAAGGACACAAGGAAAGACATACTTGATCTCCACAAAGAATGTTGAGAACAGATGCTCAGAAATAGGAGAGGGAAACTTTGTGAATGATGATCAAAGAATAAGGGATTGTTGCTTTCCTCATGGTGTCTCGAATCCTCTCAACTCCTTCAGCCTTCACTCTATCTTCTCCATTGGGAACCCCGTGATCAGTTTAATGGTTGGCTGTGGGCTTCTGCCTCTGAGTATGTCGGACTCTTGCAGACTTCTAAGGAGACAGCTATATCAGGCTCCTGTCAGCATGTACATCCTGACATCCACATCAACCTCTACCTTTGGTGACTGCACATAGGATGGATATCCAGGTGGAATGGTCTGTCTCTTCTTCAGTTTCTGTCCTGCACTGTGTCTCCATATTTGCACCCTTGAGTATTTTGTTACTCCTTCTAAGAAGGACTGAAGCCCCCCCTACTTGGTCATCATTCTTCATGAGCTTTTTGTGGTCTGTGAGTTGAATCTTGGGTATTTCAGGGTTCTGGGCTAAAATCCCAACCAACCAGAGCCCCCAGGGTCTAAACCACAAGCCTGGGAGCGTTTAGGGAGGGACCCATGGCTCCAGCTATATATGCAAGGGAGCTATATATAAGTGGGAGAAGAGATCCTTGGTCCGATGAAGGCTGGACGTCGTGGGGGGGATACTAGAGGGTGGGGAGGTGAGGTACAGGGGAGGGTGGGTGGGGGTACACCAACGTGGAGACAGGAGGAGGGGGGAAGGGATAGTGAGTTCCTAGGAGGGAGGGGGGAAATGGGGTAAGGAGAGAACATCTGAAATGTAAAAAAATTTTCCAATAAAAAATTTCCAATGGAAAAAAAAATAAAGTTAACAATTATAAATTCTAAAAAAAAAAAAAGAATAAGGGAAACATTAACTTGAAGTTGACATGAAGACTGCCAAGCATACTATAGTACTCCCAAAACTACAGAAGTTAAACACTGTACAATAGAGTTTGTGACTGGATAACAATTCATGCAATTGAAAACTGGTTTCAGTGGGTAGTAGAGTAGACAATGGGGTACAATCAGATATCTGAGTAACAAGATGAAGGGAAAAAGGGAGATTGACAGAAGATACAGTATAAAAGTAATTAATTATGGAGCATGAATAAAAATGCCTTTAACCGGAGAAGTACCAAAGAAAAGTCTTGAATGTGAGAAAGAGTAAGTGTACTGAAATTATTTAAGATGAGGCAACACACAGTCCCTCAGAAAACAGAAAAGACTGCATCACCAAAACCTATGTACTCTGGTGTTCTTGAAAAATCTAGACATTTTACTATTGTTCTGAAAAATGAACATTACGGGAAGGATTTCCACATGCTCCATGATTAAATCCATTTTCTATACCATATTTCTCTTTCTTGTGACAACCCTGTGATAAACCAATGTCCAGGATGCTGCTCACATATGGAGTCACCTGATACTTCATAGGCACAACCTTCCACCCTATTCACTTTTGGCTGCAATATTAAATCCTTTTCTTTATCCCACTAGACTATTTCTAGGACAGCATACGTATTCTCCCTTTTATGAAGCATCAGAGATCATTATCACTTGTAGCTACTTCATTACTTTCATTTCTTTGCTTTGTTTAAAATGAAAGCAAACAGGTAGGGTATTCTATTGATTTTCCACATCCCTTCCTCTTGTGGTCTTTGGAACCCTCTACTTTCAGGTTTTATCACTATGTTTGTACTGACTGACCCCTATCATTAAAAGGATTATTAAATAGAAACTGAGGAAAAAAGAGATCTGAAATCTATAAAATGACATCCTTGATAGAGTGTTTTCAAACATCCTATTTTCTGCCTTTCTTGTTATTTTATTCTTTTCTATGGATTCCAAAAGTGCCTTACATTGTTTTGAAGTTCACAGGTTCTATCCTTCTATTTGTTTAGCCATAATTTCTGTTGTAAATACTTATTGAGCACTTATATTTTTTTATCCTATTCTTACTAAGACACTATCAAGTGGGTGACATTATTGTGTTTCTTTCGAGGTAGATACAAAGAATTCTAGAAAAAAATATTACAAATAACTAGTGCCAGAGCTGAGAATCAAATCCCAGGTCTATGTGGTACAACAAAGATACTCTTATTTATTATTCTATTAAGTTCTCATAGTCAATGCTGTAGGTTCAATTATGACTTATATACTTATATTTTCCATATACAATTCCAATGTCTATTTCTTCATGGAGCTTCTGATATCACCATGCATCCCTCACTCAGAGATCTACATTGTATCTAATAGATATTGAAAAATCAATATTATTCAGTGTTGTAGTGGTAATAATAATGGCTACTCCTAAAGTCCCCATTCTGGGATATTTCTATGACATTTATAGGACAAAGGGACTTTGAAGGTACAGCTAAGATAAAGGTTCTTGTATGGAAAGGCTTCTGAGCTATGACTGGTGGATTCAATGTTGTGACTGTTTATTTAAGAAGGATCCAGGATGATAACTGTTGGAAACCAGAAGGCCATCAGCCAAGTATCAGAAGTTGCCATTTCTGGGAAGTTTCCATAAACCAATGGGTATGGATGGCCCATAGAAGCAAGAAATGTGAAGAACAGATTCCCCAAGAACCTATATCAGAAGTGCTCTTCCCATAAAGTCTTTCTTTGGGTGTGAAATTCCACACATATAAAATTATGTTTTTATAGTTACAAATGTGATCGTAATTTGTTGTAGCAGCAACATAATACTTACATAAACAGAATAGGTTTTTTAGAGTAAACTAATCATTATTCAATGTCTAAAATTTTAATATATGCAACTACTTTCCTTCAGACCATCCTGGGAGAATCACAATTTGATAGTGAGTTAACTTGAATAATAGGACTAATAGCTTACAAGCCTTATAGCCAAGTTTTATTGATAAGTTAATGTAATTGTAATCCATCAGAACTATTAGATTACTGTGATAAAATTGGAGGAGGCCCTTAATGGAAACCTGACCACACTGAAAATATGCCAAAAAAAACAAAAACAAAAAACAAAAAACAAACAAACAATCAACAAAAAGTATATGGATCTGTCATTTTAAGAAACTTCAGTAAAAGCTTTTTTTCAAGGAGCACCAGAATATATGGTCTCAAAAAAGCAAATAGGCTTCTAGAAAATGCCTTTCTGTGTGAACAGGGGGTGCCTCACTTGACACTAGGAAATGGCTTTGCAATTTGATTCAAAATAAGTTGATGATACTCCCTTAAGAGGTAATAGAAATGCCAGAAAAGTCTTGGACAGATAGAGATCTGCTGTGGACTAGGTACAACTGTGTAAAACACTTATTTACACTTTGAAATGAAACAAAGAAAGGCTAGACAATCCCAACATGATGCAAGAGGGAAGAATGGGGCTGAAGATAGCTTCACAGCTTTAAGCAAAATGTTCTCCAGCAATCTTCCCAAGGACACACAGGAAGCTGCTTCAGTAAACAAGAAACCCCTTAGAGAAAGATAAACTGTGTATTGTGTAAATGTGATTTCCGAGAAATATTATTTTCCACCATAAAACATATCTCTATGTATTATTTACTTTACATCCCTATCAGAGCTTCCCCTCCATTCTCTCCTCTCAGTCCCTCCCTCTCTCTTCCTCTCTTCTTCCCATCCATCCCTACTTCCTTTTATCTAAGTAAAGGGCAGGTATCCCATGAATATCAACCAGCCCTGGGATATCAAGTTGCATTAAGACTGTGATAAGCTTGTTTTATTGAGACTAGATAAAGCAGGCAGTTAAGGAAAGAAATCCAAATGCAGACAATATACACAGAGATAGCCCCTGCTACTGCTGTTAGAAGTCCCACATGATGACTCAGCTGCATAACTGAAACATATGTGCACAGGGCCTAGATCCTTCCCATTATGTCCAGTGCCTTTTCTGTTTTGCACGGGAAGTCTTCAACAGAGTTTGTCCTAGTATCTACCCATACCAGTAGTAAATGGTTTTACTTCTTCCAGTTATGTAAATATATTTGCAAATCTTCTCATGGGTAGTCTCTGTCCTTGTATGCCAATGTAAAGCAAGTGATTGTTACAGAGGTCTTCTATTGACAGATTTCACATTCTTAAGCCAGTGGGTCATATATGATCTTTGATATTTCTTTCCCTCTTAGCACTTTAATAAGTAGCAGAAGAGTTTCCTCTTCCCAGAGGGTACATTTGTTGAAATAACTGTAAAGTCTTCCAGAGTGAGGACAGAGACAACCATGAGCAGCCTTTAGATAAGAGTCTCTGTCCTCAATTATCCAGGATGCAGGCCTGTCCTTGGGCATTCTGTATCTTAGAACATGTAGAATAGGCCGGTCAATAGGAGTCTTTCATAAGATTGGAAATATTCCTTGTGTCCTAAGTAAAACTACATTGGCATCAGTATCTCATAAATGGTTTGCGAAGAATATCACACCCTCTCCATTCCCTCTCCATTCTTGATCTCAGCAGTACATTACTTTAATGCCTTGGGGAAGGAGGTCTCTTTAATTGGTCCAAAGTGCCCTTGAAATGTTTGATGATTATATCCAGTGTGATAAACAATCTTTTTGTTCCTGTTAGCCATATGCAGTATCAAGCAAACATATTTGAAGTTTGTCTAAATATTTTTAGCCTTTATAAATATTCACCTATATTGTGCTCCTTATAGTTAATCATTTCCTTTATATATATTACATATATAATATATGATATTATATTATGATATATATATAAATATATATATGTATATGTATATGTATATGCATATGTATGTATATATATGTGTCTCTCTCTGTGTGTGTGTGTGTGTCTTTCTTTTTAATGTTCTTTAATTCAGAGTGCAAGAATTCCCTAAAATCAAAATTGGGGGCTTCTTTCCCTCTTCTAATTTCCTGAATATGGAATATCCTCCATAACTCAGGAGAAGGTGAAGGAGCATCTACTTGAATCCTTTAAGTATCCCTAGGATATTGAAGATTTGTCCCTAAAAGGGGTAAGAAACTAATGTTAAGGTTGAGAATGTATGGAGGGAGATAAGAGGCAGAAATAAGAGGTGGTGATGATCCTCAACTTTCAATCACATAGATATCAGCCAGCATAGCATTGCTTTTGACATTTACTGGTTATTTCAAGGTGACCCTGGAAGTAGGATCCTTATTTGCACATAAGTCACCTCTGGTCATTTTTCCTTATGGAATAAAGATCCATCTAGAAGATATTGTCATAATTAAAATTCCTCTGGGATACCCATTTCTAATTTTCCTCCAGGAGAGTATAAAGGCTATGCTTCTTGGAAGGTAATGATGACAGTTGCCTATTTGAAGTTTTTGGAGGATAATTCTGTCTAGTTTTCTGAGAAGGAAGCTGAGTGATGATTTCAAATAAATCTTGTATCTGGTTTGTTTTATTTTTAATGAGAAAGAGAAGTAAAACATGAAGGCCTAGGCAATGGTTTGGCCTTTTCTTTCCTGCATTTAGTGGCCTATCAAGAAGAGTGTCTAGAGCTAATGATAAAAACACTTAGAGCAATTTAGTTGGTTTCCCTGGAGAAGTTGAAGCAAGCTATGGGCTTCCTCCGAAATACTGATGGCACTGTTCCTACCATCTACTAATTTCCCATCTTCTCCCCGCTTTGCATCTTTTGCTCCTAGGCTCTTGTCTGCAATGTTCTAAGTCTTGGTACCTGGTAATTACTCCTCTATTCCAAATATCTTTAGAAGTACCATCACTCAAACCAATCATTTGCAATCATATGTTTTGAATGACACTTATAAAGCTTAGATTGGCTAAAGTCTGCCTCAAAGGGTATAACTTTTCTCCTTTCAGTTCAGAGCTATATAATAAAAGTAAAAACAAACAAACAAACAAAAAATAAATAAATAAATCAGTAAATTAAAGAAAATAGATGTTTTGGGATCCAGGTGGTCTGCAGGTCCTTTCTCAAGCACAAACTCTGATCCAGATGTGGCCCTGTGGTTTCAGAAAAACTTAATTCGGGAGATAAAGCCTAGGAGAAATGTCCTGAGGGACCAAACAGGGCCAAAAGAGAAGGAAAGTGCAAAAGAACTCAGATAATAGGCTCACAAAATACTGTTGATCAAGCTCTGCAAACAATGCTCTCTGTAGTATCTATCTAAACAATAGATAAACAGAAGTTAAATAAGCATTGTTTAGTTTTGAAGTATAACAGTGTCTTATGTTTCTGCCTAATATTACCTTCCTTTCCAAGACCCTGGTATGGCTACATTGATCAGAGCAATCATGGCCACTACTATTAACCAATACTGGAGAAAGAATGAAAATAAATAAATACATAAACTATTGTATATTGAGGTAGCTTTTCTGCATTTACATTTTCTAGGTCATACTGTCCAAGAATGGAAAATGTATAGAGAATGTAAAGAAGTGAGAGGGACAAAAATTATTAACAAAAAGAGATCAAGAGTTTTGATGTCTTAGGGTTTCTCTTGCTGTGATAAAACCCCATGACCAAAGGAGCTTGAGGACGATGGGCATTCATTTCAGCTTAGAGTTCCACATTACAGTACATGACTGATTGAAATCAGAACAGGGACTCAAATAGGGCAGGAACATGGAGGCAGTCACTGATGGAGATAGGACATGAAGAAATGCTTCTTACTTGTTTTCACCGTATAGAGTGATCTTCAATATTTCTTATACCATTCAGAATAAGCATCCTGGAGTGCCACCACATACAGTGAGCTGGGACCTAGCACAGCAAAATTCAATCAAGATAATTTACCACATGCAAATTTGTTTGGGATATTTTCTTAGAGTCTAGCTTCTGTCAAGTTCACATGAAACTAGCCAGTGCAACAGATCCCTTGTCAACTTGACACACAACTACATCACTATTCAAGGACAATCTTTTCTTCTTGTCTGTTTCCAAGAATATATATTAATATTAATGATATGATCTATATAATTTCAACTTTTAAACTTCTCATAATATTTAAAAATGTCAATAATATAAAATTTCAGTCTCTTTAAAACACCCAGTCTATTTAATGTTACAAACCTTTTTAAAATATTCAAAGTGTCTCTAAAATATCTAGTCTCTTTATAGTTCCAGTCTTTAAATGGTGTGCTCTTATAATACTAAATTAGGTTACATAACTTCTTTTTTCCAAGAGAGACCAACCAGGACATATTGACAATCAGATCAAACAAAGTAAAACTAACAGTCTGTATTATAAAATGTTTGGTTCTTGACATCTAGAACCCATATCAGATCTTTAATGCTACAAAGAACTTACCACAGCACAAAAAGTGTCTCACAAGCTTTGGCCAACTCCACTCCATCTACACCTTCTGCTGTCTTTGGCATTTTTATAATTGTACTTGATTTCCAAAATGCCGGGGTCTCTTGCAAATCAGCTGCATCTTCACCAGAGGCTCACCCTTGCTCCCAAAGTATTACTGCCCTGCAACATTGTGCTAAGCCTTAAGTACGTTCCATGGCCCTTCCATGCCTTAAAAACAACTATGACCAAGTGGAACTTGACATTTCACCTTCCACTGACAGCAGGAGACACAATCCTGGCTGTTTCTGAAATTCAAGTTCTGTGTGGTACCTCTCATAAAACGTTTCTCAGAAGTCTTCACCTTGGTCAAAGCAGCTTGCCATTATCAGTGGTTCTGTGAAGTAAGAGTTTCACTTCAATTGTTCACAAATCAAAACACCAGTGGCCCTGCTATAGACTTTAAGAGACTCTTAAAACTTCATCCTGGAACGTCCCAAGCCAGTCCTTCATCGTTTGCCATGCCATCAGCATACCTGTATTCCAAGGGATTATAGAACAGCTTGCTGATCTCTAAGAACAAAGATCCACTTTCCAGGTAAAGGTCATGAATCCCTGCACAATCCTCTTAAAACACATGGTTGGGTCTGTCACAGCAATATGCCACAACTTGGTGTGATTTCTGTCTTCACTGGGGTTTCTGTTCCTGTAGCAAAACAACATGAATACCATCCAGAAGGGTGACTTTCATTTCATGGCTCTCGGATCACACTGTATCACTGAGAGAAGTCAGGAGAATAATTCAATACAGGAACCTGCAGGCAAGTACCAAAGCAGAGACCTCGAAGGAACACTAAGTGCCATGTTCAGCCTATCTTTTGATATAGCTCTTGGGACCATGGGGTAGCACCTCACACAATGAACTGAGGTCTCTCATATCATTCTTTGGTCCAGGAAATGAACTATGAACTTGTTTGCAGGTCAGTTCAAAAGAAGAATTTTATTAATTAAGGACTCTTTTTCTAAGATGACAGTGGTTTGTGTCTAATTCATATAAAAACTAGCCAGGACAGTAGGAAAGAGCAGCAGTGGCAGCTATTAGGGTCTGGTGAAGGTTATAGGAGGCAGAAGTACCAAGTGTGTGTGCTTTTAAATTAATTTTGCCCAGAATCCTATAAAGAAAGGTATCCAAGATTCATAATCACAAAGAGGTCTGCCTGAAGTTTTGGAATAGGATGAAGCCTCCTCAGTTGGGAGAAATGACTGGATTAACTGTCTCTTAGCTCAGGAGTGGTGGTAGAAGCACTCCCCCCCCCCCACCCCCGTTTCTTACTATAACAAGTGGGAAATTAATATTTGTTTGTACAAGTTCCCACCCTTTCATTACCTATCAAGTTTTATTAAGCCTGTTATTCTCCACATTCTCCCAAAGAAAGTAAAGAGCATCTGATAGGATTCAGCTATAGTAGTTATGGCCTTTGGTAATCTTCACTTCATGATGACACCAGATAATCACAGCCATCCCAGAATCCTCTATTGGAATTTTCAGTAAATATAAACATAAGAAATCTTATGAAACTGGAAACTGTAAAATAATTAAATGGAAGTCATAGAAGTTAAAATACAACCATAGGCAAGATGAAAATATAATTTGGCTGAAAAGACTCAATCAGGAAATTGATTTTATGCAAATCACAGATGAGTCACCATAGAAGTTGCAGGGATATTGAGATTTGGGATAGTCATCAAGAGAAACAGTCAAATTTATTCTTTGGGTTAAACAGAAATGTTTAAGTCCAGGTAAGTTGAGAAATCAGATGAGAAAGGAAAGGCAGTGCAACTGGAGATATCTAAACAACAATTCAGTACTTGAATTGATGAGCCACAATCTGAAAGCAAATCACAGATGAGTCACCATAGAAGTTGCAGGGATATTGAGATTTGGGATAGTCATCAAGAGAAACAGTCAAATTTATTCTTTGGGTTAAACAGAAATGTTTAAGTCCAGGTAAGTTGGGAAATCAGATGAGAAAGGAAAGGCAGTGCAACTGGAGATATCTAAACAACAATTCAGTACTTGAATTGATGAGCCACAATCTGAAAGCCACACACACACACACACACACACACACACACACACACACACAATCACAGATATGTACATACACACAGAAGCATACACACACATACATGAACACACACACACACACATAAACACACACACTCACACACATATGTATAGACATATACACACACTCACACACATATGTATAGACATATACACACACTCACATGCACACATATACACATACATACACATATTCACACACATGCACATAACAGATATCAGTTATACTTAAAGGTGATACAAAACTTGTTTACAAGATTTCCTGTTTGTTTTCCAACTGTGCTTGCAGAATCTATGGATCATATTAGGTTTCTGAATTTTTTCCAATAATATCAGAGAGGTTGTAATTTTCTAACACACAAGGAAGAAAGAATCAAACTAAGGACATGTTTATTTTCAAATGCAGGAAGCTGAGCAAAACAGTTTAGTGAAGGAAGCCATTATTAAATGTGGATTAAAAATACCCCACTTTAACTCTAGGTTTAGGGGGAAAAAAAGGACAGGAATACCAGAATCAGTTTCTAACATCATTCTTACAGTGAACAGACAGTTCTGCACAGAGCTGAGTGATAGTAAAGATGTGTGGAGGTTCCATAAATTATAAATCAGATAGCTGAACATACACAGAGAAAATATGAAACAGAAAAGGATAACATCCACAGATTTGAGAAACCCAGATTCCACACTGTAAGTTTGGCTTAGGAAAAAATCTGTCAACTATTTCCTCGAGATGTGTTAACTGAAGGAGAAAACGAAGCCCCGGGGTGTGTGGTATTGTACCATATCAACTGGAGACTTCTAATTGTGGCCACTGAAAAGCCACTCTATCAATCTTTTCAACTCAAAAAAGTTGATGGTTTGTGACCAGAGGGCAACTTGTGCAGATTTGGAATTGTATCATTGCTTGCCTCCCAGGATTGGACCTCACTGGCTTTACACTTGCCTTAAGTCCTGTTTACAAAGGAAATGAAAAATGCCTCTTTTCCCAATACCAAACATTGTAAAAGTTGAAGTTTTCACCATATTTCTTATATTTTTACCTACCTTGTTTTAAATTATGTATAACGTGAAAATGCTTTCAAAGACTCTAAATGGATATAGACTCTGCTACATTGATGTAAAGAGTCTTGCACTGAGATGACTATAAGATACATTCCATTTGTTATTAATGTAAATACAGAGAAAATCAGAGGGAAGATATTGTATATTTCTATATTGTCATAATAATCCGTGATTGTAAAATGCACGGCCCCAAAACGGAATGTGTTGTGTGTGTGTGTGTGTGTGTGTGTGTGTGTGTGTGTGTTATTTCTGAACTTTCAGAACATTGATGTCTCCATTTGGTTTTCATTTTCTTTACTTGTAAAATTTTGAGTCATACAAATCATTGAGGTTTCCAATGTGAAGTGGAAGTTTCTCAAAATATTTACCTTATGTTTCAGTTTTCAGTGTGGATAACAACTTCAGAGATGTAAGTAGTATTTTCATTTCTTTTGCTTTGAATGGAAGTTATAAAAATTTCCCCTGTTCCTCCTCAAAATCTAAAAGCTAGGCTCACCTGGGTTCTTAGTCAACTGCACACTTACCTTAAACTGAAATCTGCTTAACCTACATATTTGGAATTGTTTCAATTCTAAGGATTAAAAAATGTATTTTGGTCTGAGGATATCACAGTTCCCCAATATTACTGAGTTTTGGAAGAGCCAGAATTGTGTTCTTCTTATGTTGTCTATTTTGAGATCATTGGTTTTGTCTTAACTTGTCCCATGCTTGTCTGTTTGGCATGCTTTGTTCTAAGCTTCTAGGTTCTTAAGGAGGACATCTAAAACATTCTGTCTGTCTGATTTCAGTAGTTAATATGGTAACTTTCTTGTCACCACTCAAGCTAGATGTCCTATATTTTGTTGTTATAATTTTATGTTCATTGTCTTATACTATTTCTAAAACTGTATAGGGTGAATTCATCTTTGATCCGTGATTACGTAGAAGTGCTTGATTTAGTTTATATGTGAGAAATGCCCCTGCTGTTTTTCTGCTATTGTTTTCAAACTAGAGAACTCTATGAGTAGAAAATATTTTGTTTAATTTAAAGTATTTTGATGATGAGATATATTTTTTCTCATCTTAGAAGGCTTAGTTCTTCTTGTAGTGTTTGATTTCATTGATTTTTTGCCTAATAATTGGTAGATGTTGGAAAAGAGGCCTAACTTATTTTGTCTAGTAAAGTATAAATGTCTAGGAGCCAATGGGAATTTTTTTTAAAAAAAGGAAAAAACCCCAAAATAATAAAAAAACAAAAACCAAAAAATCAACAACAACAACAAAAAACCAAAAACACAAACAAACTGACAGACAGACAAAAAAAGATGGATGGGATTCAGAGAAATATCTGGGACATAGTAGTCCTTCGATAATTAAATGTTGACTAACTGCACCAAATGCCTGGTATGTTGAATGCTTTATGTAAGGTTGAAACTACCCTTTTAAAAATTCTCTTTTTACAAACTACTTTCTTTAACACCACTGAACTTTGCTTCTACAGGATAAGAGAGAATTCCCAGTGGTATAGGCCATCTAGTAATACATATTTCCACTGTAAACAAGAGAGCCAAGAGGTCTTCTTAGGCTCCCCACATGACAAGAAATCCCAAGTAACTTGTAAATATATATATATATATATATGTATACACACACACACACACATATATATGTAATATACATATATATATGTATTATATATATCCTCCTTTTCACTTCTCCCCATTTTCCCCTTCTCTCCTTCCTTCTTCTCCCCTACCTCTTATCCAGTCTAGTCCCTGCCCATCTCTTCCTCCACCATCACTTTCCTTTTCCTACTATCCATTCAACCTTTGCCATCTCTTCCTTTGTCTTCTCTTCCTCCTTCTCACTCCTCTTTGACCTTCTCCTCTCTCCCACTGTATCTCTTCATCCTCCTCTTTTCTGTATATTCTGTGGGCATTCTGATGGCTTTGTAAGCACTGCTCTTGGGGAAAAGAATAATAAAATGGGCAACGACCTCAGATCCTTACATGAGACTGACATTGACTCCAACCTTGAATTTCTCTCTTGGATTTTCTTGCTGGCAAGTAGCTCTCATCCTAACTTCCCAAAACAAGTCTTGTTTTTCTTTCAAGTGAACTGACCCCACATCACTCAAGACAGGCCTTGCTGAAACCCGCAGGGAGTATTAAAACAGACTTTGCTATATAAGTTTTTAATATCTGGGTATTGATTCCTTCCTATTTTAAAAATATAAACATTTTTTAATATTTGTTTTGATAAAGAAACTGATTCTATTACAGGGAGATTTTTTTGAGAAGAGTTTTATTTTGAATATAGCTAGCAAAGTAAACAGAAATGGGAAAATCTGCTTGCTTGTTGAATGAGAATGAGAGTGCTTAAGCTTTATTTTTTTGAGTGTGTATAGTTAATACGGCTCTTAAAAGATGATACAGATACAGTCCTTTTCTATTTTTCATATTTATTCATTTATGTTATTGAGCACAACCTGCCATAGTACAACGGAGTACAGGGAACCACTTGTGAGAATGGCTTCTTTCTACCCCGTTCTTTCTAGGGATGGAATTTAAGTCATTAGGGGCAGCAGCAAGTGCCTTTACTGATGAATTGTCTCCCCAGCTGGATCACACTGTTCTTTAAAGAGTTGTCAGGTTCTGTGTGACACAGTCTGAATTTATGCTAATAGGTAATAGGCAAGAGAAGCTGTTTTCTTCTGCAGATATCCATTCTTCAAAAGCTGAAACCAACACACCACGAAATGGATTCTGCATGGACTTTTTTTCTGTAAAGAACAGCTTTATTCCTTTTCTACTTAAGAACTATATGACTCAACATATTAGAGCTTAGATATCTTTAACACTTTTAGTCTGACACATATTTTTAATTTCAAGGAGCAAGTAGCAACCTAGACTCTCATTTGGAACATCTCACTCCTTATGCACTGTGTTTTTTATTTACTCATTTGGATGTAAAGTTTTCAGGATAAAAGAATAGAGAAATTAGTATTCTAACGACTGCTATAGGTGGACAGATCCATGTAATTCAAGGTTATGAAGATTTTTGTTGGTGTTCCAACTCTGCTATATTTTCAGAGTTACAGCCTCTTTCCATCTTACATCCTTTAGATCTTGTATACACATAAGCAAATGGAATAAATAGAAATAGGAGTCTCAGAAAATAGAAAAGGGGACTTAGGAGCAACTACCCATGGATCATTTATAAAGGCAATTTTCAGAGGATGAGAATTGTGTATATTTTAATAGTATAGTGAGACTTTGTTGGGAAATGTTTTATCATAAAATTCCATTCCTTTGCATAGTAGCTAGAATTTGATTTTTGCTCCTGAAAATGATCTCTTGACATATAAACATAAGTCTTTGTGCTTTAGCATCTGTTTTCCACTTCTCTCCTGTATGGTTGTTTTACACTCCAATATAAATGTAATACTCTGAATGAGAACATGTGAAGCTCTGACAATTTTAGAAACAAGTATTCATAAGGATATTATTTCTCTCATATTAGTGTAGTAACTCTTTTAGTATTAAAGGTAACAAATATTTCAAAATAGCAAACTATCAGGTCTCTCTTTTTGTTTACAAAGCTTTACTTTGTGAGATTTCTTGTCTGGGCTATTATCCACACAGGTAATGTGGGTTTATAATGGAGCAACAGCAAGGCAAAATGCAATCAACAGAGAATCTATGCAACTGACTCCACTGTAGATTTAGACCCAGGAACTAACACTTCTTTATATTCAGTGAGCCAGAGAAGAAATAGATGTTGTATGCAGGCTCTCTACAAATAAACTAAATTATAGTTAGCTTCACCATGATTTATCTTTGCCCTTTTCTTTACCCACTCTTGCTGCTGCTGCTACCTTTTTGTCATGACAAATACTGGAAAAATTGAAGCAAACCCGTATGGGTCACAATGTTTTTAGAAAACATGAGAATTAAAAATGGCAACCAAAGTCATAATATCTTAAATGACAGACTTATTCAAATGTAAGGTTAAGTGCTGTATGTGATTAAATATATTCAACCCACTGATTATACTCAAGGAATCTATGTTTTAAAAGCCTCATAATTTATAACTTAAAGAGATACTATAAAATTAAAAAAAACATTTAAATGGATATATGAGAATTTAAAATTCATGCCATCCATCCAAAGGCATACCGGGTAAGAATGTGAGACCAGTACACAATGTTGCAATTCATAGAATGACCATGTTCACAGGTGAGATATAAATGTGGGTAGCTGGTGGATATGTCCATAAACATTAATTTGGGAAACAATTATCTTTTCCATTAGCATTATTTGCCTATATGATTTTCAGATATGATTTATTCACTGAGTATGATTTGCTTATTCACTTTTGTGAAATTTTCCTGAACTTAATTTTTTTTTTTTAATTTTTATTTTGTAAGTGTATGTATGTAAGGGCCCGGTCCGTTCAGGTCAGTCAACAGGGTCTCTAGCGCAGGAGTGAGAATGCATGCTTCTAGTTCCCCCGGTGTCTTTCACTGTATCCAACTTACTGGAGCTCAAATGTTGAGGCGCCACTTTGTAACAACCCATTCTGCACCATGTTTGGGGGCTACTTTGTCCCGGCCTGAGGGCCTGAGCTGCTGCTTCAGTTAGGGTCTAGCAAGAGAGAGAGTGGGGAATGGAAGGGCAAGAGACATGAAGAATGGAGACAAGACAGGGTATGATAAAGTCTCTCCCCTTTATTGAAAGGAAATTCTAGGTATATATAAGCACAAGCAGGGGAATGCAGCTGAAGACACTTTACCACGTGCACCTTGCAGCTGGGGGCACTAAACAGCAAAACAAGATATGAGAGAAAAACATGATGTTTATCAGAGTGTGCTCAGCTGTTGTGGGCTGTTGCAAAAAAGTCTCTTATCAGGGTATATGGCCTGAGATGGCTGCAAAGATGATAGCCGCTTTCTCCCAGGAGTCGGCTCCCAACATATGTGCATGTATGCATATGTGCATATATCTGCTTGTGTTCATGTATTTTTGTGCCTTCAGAGGACAAAAGAGTTCTTCAATTCCCATGGGTGGCTTTGATCCACACAATCTGAGTGCCAGGAATTGATCCTTGGTCCTCTCTGAGAGCAGAAAGTATTCTTAACTGCTGAGAACCAAGTTATCATGAATTTTGAGGAAAAGACAAGTACCTCATTTGTCTCATGCTAATTCTTGACCTTTAAAAGAGGAGTATAAAAGAGGAGTTGTACATATTTTAACTGTTTTCAGCAACTAGTCCTAATCTTAGGTTACTGAAATGACTAGGTACTAGCTGTTTTCTCCCTTATATTAAATAGCTGCTGGGTTTTCCAGGTTCAATTCCCCTGATTACTAATTAATGACCTTGGTAATTCATTATGTGTGTGCCTTCAATTCTGCATTGGACTTATGAGGTAGGGTCTCACTATGTATACTATATTGAGTAAAATTCAAGATGGTTTTCCTCACTGCATCTTTGCTGAATCTTGTAATATTGGTGCCAGTTACCATACCTGGCTTTCAATAACATTGTTCTGATGTTTAGCACTGATCATTGACTTGATAGGAACTAGAATCACCTAGGTGACAAGCCTACAGTCACATAAGTTACTGGTTTGTAGGTTTGGTTTACCTCTGAGAATGCAATCAACAGAGAGTCTATGCAACTGACTCCAGTGTAGATTTAGACCCAGGAACTAACACCTCTTTATATTCAGTGAGCCTTCAGAGGAAAAAAGATTTTCTTGTAGGACATACTTCAGGAAGTGTTCTTGGATAATATTTTGAATTAGAAAGTAGGTAATTCTTGAAAGGAAATATGGTAGCATAACGAGCTTGAGGGAACAAGCTTAGAATAATTTTCAACTACAATCACCATGAGAAATGGCCTAAATGGTGATGAGATTAACAGCTATGACATCTTCCTGTTGATTATCCATGAGCAATGCTGAATCAGGAAGTCCTTATATAGGTCAAAGCAAGGAATATAAAAATTGGGCTTCACAATATGGCTGTGTGAAGAATGGAGTTGCTTCTTGCATGGACATCTGAGCATGAATCATAATCCCAGATGTAAACTTCTCCTAGTTCTATACTACTTCCTCCTCATAACCATTCAGCCTCCCTTTCAAAATACTCCACATTTCTGTTTCTGCTGCAATTGCTAAGATCACAATTGGAAAGTCAACACCTGAGACATTTGTTATTGTCTTTTGTGCTTGTTTTCTTGACACAGGATCTAAAGAACTACTTTACCCTGGTCTGGAACTCACTGTATACAGCCCATGATGGCCTCAAATCCATGTTAACCCTACTGCTGCAGGAAATAACTACCACACCATATTGCTAGTCATTTTTGATTCTTTTCATCTTTTACTTATAACAAGATGTCACACCCAAGGGTACTGATATTTCAGTTACCACATCCTGTTATGTATAGTGGACCTAAAATAAAAATTCAGTTATCAAAATGCTTTAACATATTTTATTATTACAACTTCAAAACTGTATGAATTAGGAAGTACTTGATGCCGCTGGGGTGGATACCAAGACACTTCTCCAGGGTGGGCAAGCACAATCAGCATATAAAATTTATGATGAATGTTTCATTTTAAATTTAGACATTATTATCATCACTATTATTAATGTTATTATTAAATTATTTTATGCTTTACACATGTGTAAATGCAGGAAGGATCATATCCTATTGCCCGTGTGGGGGCAGGAAGACAATTTTCAGGAAACTGTTTTCTCCTTTCACCTTGGAATCTAAGAACGAATTTCAAATCAAGTTTGCACAGCACAGTTCTTTCCCTGATGCACCTCTTCTGACAACCTAGAAACTAGGGTTTACTTTTGAATAGCTACATTAGTAGCAGTACCACACTTACTTTAAATTAGTAACTCATTGCTCCTATTATTTCAGACTGTTTAAAGAGTTTTACATTTGACTACTATATACTCCTCAGAGATGAAACATCACATGACTAACTCCCTGAAATGCTGGCACAGATGGAGAATGTGATGGTTAGTGTTATTTATCAGCTTCACAAAATCTGCTATCAGTTACCAGGGAGATGGGCGTCTGCACATGCCTATTAGAGATGGTCACGATAACTTTAATCACTATGGAAATTGCTATCTTACAAATGGGTGGCACCTTGATATTGGCTGTGGTTCTGGACTAAATAAAAGGAGATAGTGCTTGCTTAGCTCACACATTCAAACTTTCTATTTTCTCATTGTGGCTAGGAAGCATGCAGCTCTTGTCTTGGTAATTTTCCATGATGATGGAATGAATCCTGTGAGTGTTAGCTAAATACATCTTCCCCCCCCCCATTTAGTTGTTTTTAAATAATTTTTTTTATAACAGCAATGAGAAAAGAAACTCAATCAAGAGGAATAAGAAATTGTTTGCATTATTTGTAGAAATGTAGAATGTCATCAACTTAGGAGTCAATTTGGCCAATTCTGATAGAATTAAAAATATTTGCACCCTATATTGCAATACTCATTCTTCCTCAGAATTATCCCAGTGAGTCACAACATGAGACTACAGAATAACCTCAACACAAATATTTATAGCTGCTTTATTCACAATTTCCAAATTAAGCAGTGATCAAGATGTCCTTGAGATATATCCAAGCTATGGAACATAACATTATGAAAAAGCTATCATGTCAAGTATTTGAAAGAAAAGAAGGGTTTTTAAAGGCACAATGATGTATGTGCCCAATTACAACCATATCACACACTGTAAAAGACAAAACTATGGGATCCGTAAAACCATCAATGACCATCAGGCATTTGAATGGGCTGAGTAACTAACTGGAGAGCAGACAAAGCGGTGGAACTTTGTTGCATGGCACTATTTGGATATTTAGATGACAGCATGAATTTGTCAGAATTCAAAGAATTCTCAACACAATGGCTGGTGCTTAACCTATGATAGCAAGTTATAATAAAGTCAATGCTGTTTTTTTGTTTTTCATTAAAAACCACGCTTGAGTAATTGGCAGAGTCAATATTTGTGAAGAAGAGGTCTGAGAGCAATCTGTACTTATGTTGTAAGATTGTTTAAATTTAAAACTTTTCTAAAAGTGAACTCATTAAAGAATAAAAGCAAGAAGAACATTTTGATTTCAAAAATCATCAGCTTGAGCTGGAACGTGTATGGGGGATTGGCATGGATATCTGCCCGCATCTTCCTCTCATGTTTAGGGGTGAAAGGCATCATAATACCACAATAGGAAGTTAGAAAGTTGGCAATGCAGGCTTATGTCATTCAAAGGTGGACACTGGAGTTAGTGGATCAAAGCAAACATTTTAAGTGAATTACATGCATTTCATATTCTTTGGTCACTTAACATGGCTGTCCATGCTGTGTGTGTGTCTTTCCAATATTTATGCTTAGGCGCTCGTATTAGAGATGGCATTTCTATCAAGGAAGTTATAAGGCCTTTCTCTTATGTTTCTTCTTTTTTTTATACAGGCTATAAAACTGTCTCATTATCTATAGGAGATCATACAACATCTTTACTTTTTGGTATCATTTCTTTTTTATTATTATTAAAATTATTTTATTTTTTTATTATATTTAAATAATCATTCCAATCATTTACATCTCAAATGATATTTCCCTTTCCAGTTACACCTCCACAACCCAACCCCAACTCATACACCCTTTTCCCCTATCCCTTTGCCTTTATAAGTGTGCTCCCTAACCCACCCACCCACTCCCACCTCACCACTCCAGTATCCCCCCAATGCTGGGGCATCAAACCTCCAGAATGTGCAGTAAAGGGGAGATAGAACATGTAGAGACCACCTCCAGTAGATAAGTAAGTCCCCAGTTGAGGGATGGGGTCACCGACCTATCTTAAAGTTTTTAACCCTGACATATTCTTGTCCAAATGAAAGACAGGGACCAAAAAAGGAGTAGAGACAAAATATACAGGCCATCCAGGGACCGCCCCACCTGGGGATCCATCCTGTCTGCAGACACCAACCCCTGGCACTGTTACTGTTGCCAACAGGCGCTTGCTGGCAGGAATCTGGTGTGGCTGTTTCCTGTGGGGTTTTTCCAGCACCTGACCAATGCAGACGTGGATGCTAGCGGCCAACCTTCTGGACTGAACTCCCGGAGACCCCTGTGGGGAAGCTGGGAGAAGGACTGGGGGAGTGGAAGGGAGATTGCAACCCCATATGAAAAAGTGTTGGCTAGTCAGACTACCCAGAGCTCCCAGGGACTAGACCACCAGCCAAGGATTGTAAAGGGAGGGATCCATGGCTCCAGCTGCACATGTAGCAGAGGATAGCCTTGTCTGACATCAATGGTAAAGGTGGTCCTTGGTCTTGTGAATGTATCATTTCATATAAGCTTACTGCATGCTACTAGTGTTTCAAATCCAAACTTGACATAGAATCAATATTTAATCTTATTTCTATTATTTAATTTTTCATTACTGATGGATGATTACTATTAGTGAAAATCATGAAGCATTTATAATAAATGAAACTATTGAGAGACAAAATAAAACAATGTTATAGCAATAATGCAGTGTCCATAAAAATTATGGTATTGATTATACATTTCTAAATTTATTGTAACTGTGTATATATTTTTGCTCGGAGTTTATTGTTCATTTATTTAACAAAATGATATAAGCTAACAGATTGATTCATGAATAAATGTAGTTGCTCTTCATTTTGCTTTTACTATATTTACATAGTAATATTTATTATTAAAATTTTAATATAATATGTTGATAAAATAAACTCCAGTTAGGATTTTTCTTCATACCAAATTAAACTGCAATGAATAGTAATTAAATTCTAATTATCTAAAATGACTGTAAATCTTACTGTAAAAGACTCTGTGTTCTACAGCCAAGAAATTATCATGTTGTTCTTAATACATAGGAAAGCACCATTTTGTTAATGAGTAGTAAAAGTCTGTACAAACTGCTACTCAGCAAACTACAGGTATCAAATTATCATCAAATTGCTTACATATTAAAAAATAAATTGTATCATAATTTCAGTATTTTCTTACTAGTCACCACAGAAATTTAAGATTATTTTGTTATGAGCCTTTCTTAGAAATATATGCTAGTTTACAGCATAACTCAGATTCATTTTTTAAAAAATATATTTCAATAATTTGCATGAAATAGTTCTTTCACTAATTTTAAAAATACTAAGAGAAGTCAAAAACTTTTAAAACTTGGGCTCCAGAATTAACAAAGACTTATTCACCTAAAGATTCAAGTACTTCCTACTTCATACAGTTTTGAAGTTGTAATAATAAAATATGTTAAAGCATTTTGATAACTGAATTTTTATTCTATTTTTTATTTTTTATGTTACAATTACATTTACCCTTTCCTTTCCTCCTTTCAAACCCTCTCATATATCACTCCTCTATCACTTTCAAATCCAGTCTCTTTTTTAAATTGTTATTGCATAATATTTATATATATATATATAAATATGTAAATGTATAAACATACATATTCCCAATTATGACCTACTCTGCCTGTATGATCTTACTTGTATGGGATGGCTCAGAGGTGAAAAGCACTGGCTGCTCTCCCAGAGGTCTTGTGTTCAATTCCAAGCAACCACTTGATGGCTTACAACCATCTATAATAATATCTGGTCCCCTTTTCTGGTGTGTCTGCATACATGCCAACAGAACACAATATATAGTAACTGAAAATTTTATAAATTATTCAATTATGAAACTATTTTTAATTATATTTGTTTGTGTTCATTAGACCTAATAAATAACTTCCCAAAAGTTTCATAAAAATATCTTGTATTCAGCCAATTTCCTAAATTTATGTGGGTGATTATTTTCTAAAACTATTGTCAGGGTATTTTGAATATAGTGACATATTTGGATCCCACTAAAGTGAAATACACACACACACACACACACACATACACACACATACACACACATACATTGTAAGTATAATTATTCTGTTACATTCTAAATAAATGTAGTCATGAAAACATGGACACATTTAATAAGCACCATGGATATACATTGCATACTAAAACATTTTATCTTTTCTACTCTGGTATGTCATTCATTAATGGAGATGGCTTTCTAGTGTATAGTTTGACTGAATTGGACAAAGTTTTCTATACTCTTCTTATCTAGCTCATTTTTAGGCTGTCATTAACTACAGACACATTCCATGTTTCTAGGGGAAAAACACATTATCATGTTGTTTCAAGGACATCATTTAAAGCATAGTTGTAGTAAAGTTAATAGAACTATAAATCTATATTTTACTCACACGCATACATGTTTATGTCTGTTCACTTGTAATTGAGTAATTTTTCAGGGCACATCCCTAGAGATGCTAAGACTGATTCTCTGCTCTTGTCATCTGTTAATGACTTACAGCTCTTCTTCTATGGGTGGAGCTTTGTGAGGTGTTTCTCATTCATGTTGAAATGTCAGGTGGTGTTTCCACTGTTTGATAAGTGACTATATTGTTAGGATTTCATAGGTACAGCTTTGCTACAACATACTGAAGTTATTGTCCTGAAAGTATGCCTGGGTCCTCCGATTCTTTTAATGCTTCCTCCCTTGTGTCCTAATTATCCCTGAGCCATAGATGTTGGAGTATTCCTGCAATTATATTAATGGAGCCTGGACAATCCATGATCATTGTTCCTTCTTCCCATTTTACCAGTTGTGACTTTCTGTAATGGTATCTGGTGAGAAAAATGATTCTTTGGCTTCTTTGATGAGGGATCAGAGCTAGTCTTATCGATGATTATAAGAGTAATTATTTAGAATGCAATTATATATTATACTGATTTAAGAAAGTGAAAGCAGTAGGTTTTCCTCTAAGCTCCACTCTCTGACCATCCATGGAAAGGACTAGGTTAACAGTGCCAGGCAGGGATTCTTTCCTATTGAGCAGCCTTGAGCCAAATTTGATACCTTTTGTTAAATCCTAGGGCATAAGTGCCACCATTTCACTGATGACTTGTCAAAACTGGTCAATGTTGTGGTCTATAACAATTCAATTTATGGAACAGAAGGTGACCATAGCGTATATTATGTTGGGAATCTCTTGCACTCTACATTCAAAAAGGTGTTTCCCAAACTTCTTACTAGGGTTTTTGTTGTTGTTATATAACTTATAGGTTTTGCATGGTGTGTTTTCACTCTTAAGTGGGTAACATCTTATGCAATTTTAAGTAAACATAAACTAATACGATACCAATTTCTTTTCCAACATCATTGTTCTTTGTCCTTATTTCCCCCGAATCTCTATCATAATCACTTCTCAACACACATAAGTTATGGATGAAAGCCAAAGGCTTTAAAGGTTCTATGTAAACATTATTCTTCAGAGTAAAGTTACTGTGTTATAGATCATGAAGAGTATTTAATAAATTGCAAATATTGGTGAGGGGGAACTTTCACCCTTTGTTACAAAGTGTAACACGAGGAAAAATGCTATTTCAACATTTTTTTCCAGTTTTTAATTGGTTATTTATTTTTTTACATTTCAAATGTTATCTTCCTTCCCAGTTTTCCTTCACAGACACCCTATCACCTCCCCCCTCCACTGCCTCTATGAGGGTGCTCCCCAAAATGCTTACTCACGCATACCTCAGCATCCTAGCATTCCCCTTCCCTGGATCATTGAGCCTCCATAGGACCAAAGGCTTCCCCTCCCATTGATGCAAGATAAGGGCATCCTCTGCTACATATGTAGCTAGAGTCATGAGTGCCTCCATGTATACACATGGTTGTGGTTTGGTCCCTGGGAGCTTTGGAGGGGCCTGGTTGGTTGATATTGTTGTTCTTCCTATGGGGTTGCAAACCCCTTCAGCTCCTTCAGTCCTTCTAGCATTTCCACTGGGTTTCCAGAGCTCAGTCCGATGTTTGGTTGCATGCATCCACATCTGTATTGGTCAGGTTCTCAGAGAGCCTCTCAGGGGAGAGGCTCCTGTCAGGAAGCACTTCTTGGCATCAGTAATAGTGTCTGGGTTTGGTGTCTGCAGATAGGATGGATCCCTAGGTGGGGCAGTCTCTGGATGACCTTTCCTTCAGTCTCTGCTCCACTTTTGTCCCTGCATTTCTTTTTGACAGGAGGAATTCTGGATTAATATTTTTGAGGTTAGTGGGTACCACTTATAAAGGTTGGTATGTAACTGACAAGTTACATTTTAAGATAGTCAGTTCCTGAGATAGACAAAGCTTGAAACCCAAGTCACTGACTGGGTTTGAGACAACTTTATGAAATATGTTGGGATGTAAATTAGACTTTGAATTTCTTTAGATTTGAATAAATATAATTGGATTTTGGTGACACATGAATGAAAATGTGGAGTGTCATAGAAGTCAAAAGAGCATAGGAATGTCGGAATGGAATTTGTTTCATTGGGGCAGATATTGTATAGGAACATATTAGAGTATACAGATTAAAATAAAGAATGGGGAAAAATGTCAGTACTTGAATAATGAACTAGATGCAGTACTAGAAACAATAATCAGAAAATAAAATATTTTGAGTAGATGAGTTGTAAAAAATGATTTTGCTGTTGGATAATACAACTAGTTACTTGTGATGCAAGGATTGAATAAATCAATTCACCTTATGGGTTGCTATTATTACAGATCTGATGATGCTATTATTTTTGAACAACTTTGGAAAGTTGTCTGTTTTGAGAATATAATATTAATAGTTAAAGATTTGTGGTGGCAGTTCACCTGTGGAATGAACATTCTCAAAAAACAAGAGTATACCATACTAGTGGGGAGCAAAGCTTTATAAAAACATTAGAATATTCTTATTAAGTGAATATATATAAAAAGAGTGAATAAGAGAGGAAAATAACTGGACATGCTCCACAATATTCTAGCTAGAACAATAAATGATTAGAATAACATATAAGGAAAATCCAGTATTAAAAAGATAGTTGTAGGAGAAATTATGGCTGCTTGACAGGATAGTATGACTAGAGATATTTATTATGGGGAGTCTGCTCTGAAAATACAGAAGAGCCAGATGATTGCTAAGTGAAGCTGACAGACGGGATAGCCCTAGGAATAGGATGGCACAGCTCAGAGAGAAACAGCAGTTGAGGGGTGCTGAAGGTAGAGTGAGCCTTTAAACAAAGTTTGCTAAGATAATGCACCATTCTAGTAACACATTAATCTAACGAGGCCCTCAGGTATAGTTTATAAGCAATTGGTAAATGTTTTTCTTCTAAGAGAGGATTCCTTGATTTATATTCATTACAATGCACTGCAAGGATGGGATGCTCCAGTTATTGTAATAAATTGCCTCTAGAGCACATTGAGCTTCCCATTTAATTAAATAACACCATAATTTATTTCTTTCTATGTTTTAGTATTTTCCCTGGTGGGATCTAAGACATCCTAAATATCACGGTCAAAATCTATAGTATGCTTTTTGCGTTGTGTTAACTCTTTCCTGTTTGTTTATTGTATTGAAGGACCTAGTACACCAAACATATTATTGAAGCACAAATAAACTTGTTTGATCGTTTGTTGATTAAACACAATGACAATTCTATATTAGAAATCAGGTGAATTTTCTTAGTGGATAAATCATTAGTTGGGTATGATATAACCTCTGGACAATGCCAATATATGTAGGTTGTCATTAGTTACTGACCTAGGCCACTTTTTATTATACTCCTGACATAAACTACCAGGAGATGAACGAGCATATAGGAGCATGCACATGGGAAGAATGATGTGAATGCTATCTTCTCGACATGAAACGATTATTACATTTATAAAATTACAGTAGTAGTTGGTAGTGTACAGAAGATCATAAGATCAAATCAAACAAAATGCTAACATAGGTAGGGTATATCACCTTCATGCCTCACCCCGCTGAGGCAGTGCTGGGAGATGAGATAGTCTCTGGAGAATAGAGAATTTGTTTGTTTGTTTTTGTTTGTGTACATGGTATGGGGTCATCTACTATAGCATGGAATCTTACCATGGATTTGTTTAAATGAGGGTGGTAGAAATATTTACACTTTGCTATGCGGTTGCTGTAAGTGAGAGATGCTCTTTCCAAACATATAAAAACTGTTTATAGAAGTGAACTCCAAAGGGACAAGTAGAAGATTACTGTTATTTGTTGCTTGGTTATTTTTATGAGTTTTACCTCAGGGCTTTACTTTCATGTTTTGTTTTCCACTCCCCGAAACAGGAACTGCAGATTCAAGTACAGGAGGAGGTAAATCATGTGGCCAAGGATACCTATGCTTTTCTAATTATCTGAGAAAGATGACTGAGCTAAGAATAGCATCTTCCCAATAACTCTGTGAAACTCCTTGTACTGGATACACACACTCACCGCAGTGACTGTATTTGAGATAATAACCTTGGTACTCTTTAGATAATATGCTTAGAGCTCTAGGCACACTACACTGATTTAAAGGGAAGATGATGATTCTCCTTCTTATAGAGTTCATATATTTGCAGAAGAATATATTTAAATGTTAAAATAAATATACACATACATATCTTGATATGTATATAACTGTGTTTATGCAAACAGATTTATCATATTTTTCCAAAGATCAAGATTAAAATTTTTAAGTAATAACATAATGTAATTGATACAGTGATGATTACATGTATTGGTAAATTGGGGAGAGTGGAGACAGAGTGTCTTCAATGCCAATAATATCCTATTTTCCATATAGAAAGTTCATGGATATAGGCACAATAGGATATGTTAATGGTATATTTTACATTACCAACTCAAGAGTCAGATGTATCAGTCTTATGAGCTAAAATTGCAATACGTTCTCTGTTCTTCATTTCCTTGTCTATGAAAAAGGACAATGATGATCTCTCTCTCCAATGTCTACAGACAGAAAGCTGCGAGCTTGATAGTTTCTGTAAGTCAATTAAAGCAGACCTTAGCACCTAAACACAGTTCAACATGAATTTTCTTATGGCTATTATTCTTAGGTTTTTTGCATTTTCCATGTGTGTATATGTCTATGTATAATAATACAACGCAGTTACATTTTAACTTATGAATCTTGAAGGTTTTCCTATGTAAAATGTTAACTATATTACTTGGAAATGTGAGGGAAAAAAAACGACACTTATTTAGATTAGGCTAAAATAAGCTAAACAAATTGGTTTGGATACACAGTTGTCTCTATTGACTAAGTCATAAAAGTGGGTAATTCATTTGAAAACTGCACTCTCATCCATTTTCCAACTCCAAATAGACACCTGGGCTGTGCCCTGGGTCACTGTTGCCCTACAGGTTTTCTGAGCAGAACGATTAGTATTCTATACAAGACTCTTCTGTGTGTGAACAGCATTATTTATGCTGTAAAGATAATAGGCCTGTAATGGACTGGGTGATGCTGATCAGCACTGAGGGCACAATGCCATGATTCCTGAGGCTTGTTAAGATCAGTGGGTGCTCTCAGAGACAATGGGATAAAGGAAATGATGAAGCAATTATTATGTGTTTTAAGCCACAGTTAATTATGCAAATTACACATATTAAGTGAAAGAGAATTAACCACACACTTTATACATGCCTACTTGTAGCAATAGGTGGTTTGGTAGATATTGGAAAACAAGAAATGAAAAGGACTTCCAATTTTTCCGACATCACAAGATGCAGATAATAAAGTTTAATATGTAATCCATATGTTCATTGTAAAGAGATGAGAAAAAATGTGAGTAAGCAATATAAAAGTTAAAATGTGCCTGACAGAATTTAATATAAAGACAGAGTATCACTTTACTACAAGTTATTCACAATCCTGAAACTTAATTATTACTTCTTTGTTCTCTGACACTTTCAATAAGCACCTTAATAACTTGCTAGAACTAAATTCTACATTAATCTATCTAAAAACTGCACATGAAAAGGTTTCACAAAACACTCAAAATGTAGCAGGTTTGAGCAGGGATGTGCAAGGAGCTTATTACTATTATTATTATTTATTATTATTAATGACATTGTGGTAAGTAAGGAAAAATAGGATAGGATTCAATATGGGAGCTATTATTGTCTGTGAATGATTTATATATAGTATCTTAATCATTTTAGAAGAGTAAGCTAATTATAATTTCTAGCAGTATGTAAGAATTTTTCAATAGCATATATGTATAATGCATGTAATATTGCAATAGTTATTTTGCAGTCATTTTAATATATTTACTATTATATTACAAAAATAATAAATCTAACTAGCTAGCACCCATTAATGCAATTCCTAAATTGAAGAAAACTGAAAATTTGAGGTAAGCAAACAATGCCAAAGGAGTCAAACCTCAGGATGATGAAGAAATTTGTTTTGAACTCACATTAACCAATGCATCAATATTTTACATCAAATTTTACATGGTCCAGAAGCTAGACCCCAGTTGCCATCCCCTATCCTGCTGTGAGTTAAATCTTTTAACAATCTCAGTAGAACAAGGTACCCTGATATTGAAAAAGCTTTATGATCCATACTTCCTAAACTTGCTTGTTCTTCAACAGAACTAGCAACCATGGCATTCAGGCACATCCATGGACAGCTGAAAGTGATTCCAGGACAATCAGGCACCTTTACAACCAGCTTTCAAGGGACCTAGCCACAAGACACCTCATTCTTAGCTTCTCAAGAGACAACATTGTCACTTTTATTGCATGTCCCTTTGCATATGCACCATGGCCCCAATAAAATTTCTGTTCTCCTTGCCCCTACTCTCTTCTTTCCCCTGTCTTTCAGAAGCTGCCTCTGTACCCTGCCCTTTTAATAAACCTTCCCATGAGACCTGTAAAACACATTACATACCATACACACACACACAGTAGTTTTCCTTGACTCTGCTAAAAACCACCCAATGTCAAAGGCAAGTAAGAGGGATGTAAAATATTTAAACTTTCTGGACGATGTAACCACCAAGTCTTGCTGGGCTCCCTCAAAGGTGCTCAGACCAACTGAGTTGGTAGTAAAAAACACTCTTAACCTGAAAATTCTGTAGTATGACCCACATTTCCAGCTTCTTTTGAATTTTCACTGATGAAAGTGTGGCATTCAGTGATGTAGCCATCATTGAACCATTCTTTCTCCTGTAAATAATCTATCACCAATACTTATGTAAGTAAGCCCAATTGAACTCATTGGTTCGCCCCATTGGCTGTAGGTAGTATCCTTAATATGGGTTGTTTTGGTTTCCTAACTTGGATGAGTACATATTTGTTCATATTTCTCCAAGAATAATGTTGCAGACACACACACACACACACACACACACACACACATGCATGCACAGAATTAACTGAGGAGTTATTCAACATTCAGAGTAATATGACAGACCAGATGGATGAATACAGATGCCTCCTCACTGTAGAATACACCTATGTTTATTAGGAGTTGATTATTTACCTAGTAGAGTGTGATCGTGAAATTTCAAAGAAACTTCAATACTGAAGGAATGTTGAGTAACCTAAGAGAAACTCTGTTAATAGGAAAAGTACATAACTTCAAAATTGAGTATCAGTAAAACAATTTACAGAGTGCTCAGCAGACATTTCTGCCTACGTCATAAAGGTTATTGAGTTCCAGAGTGATATTAGTGACCAAGACAAAAATAAAATCCTATGGAATTTAAATGTTAATCAAATTAAGGTTTTACAATTAGTATAGTGTGATGTTTTCTAACACTCATTGTTGGAGATTGGTTCTAAAGTATTGATTTAATCAGGAATCTGCTCGTCCAAATGCTAAAGGTCCTGGTCCTGGTCTTTGATCAGTCAATAAAGATGCCAGTGACCAAAGACTAGGCAAAGAGAGACTGTGCAGGACCCTTAGAGTTACACCGGCTAGGGTCCATGGTGGAGGAGATGAGGAATCACCATTACTCAGGGAAGAAGGATGGGACACAGGAGGAGCAGAGATAAAGCCAACCAGCCATGTGAGATTTCAGTTCAGTGCCCAATGACCAATTCCCTTACTGGGCCTTGGGAAGGAGGGAAAGGTTAAGGGTGCCCAGCCTTTGAGGTAGCCAAGGCATTTAAAAAATAAGCTAATTGTGTATCTTTCATTCATGGATCTAAAGATAGCTCCTGGCCAGGTTTGCATGTGTGATCTGCTGGGAGCTCAGTGGAGTAGCTCAAACTCACCACTACAACACATGAAACTTTGACATACATCTTCTAGGTGTAAATGACTAGACAGAGCATGAAAAATTGAATTAAATCTTTTGGCTTAGGTAATAAGATATTAGTAGCCAGGATATTTTGACTCCTGACAGTAAACATAGGTTATTTCTGATGTATGCTACTTTTGTTTCCTTTCTATTATGACTGAGGAAACAAAGTCTACATTAACACATATATAATAATATCATGGGAATAATAGAAGAAGATAAAAAATTGAAATATTGCTATGTTAGAGATAGTCCATGGCTGAGTGTGGGGTGGTGAGCTGTGAGATGCAGCTGGGTACCTAGTCAAGTGCAAGCCTCGAACCCCAGAGACCCTAAAGGGAGAGTTAGGAGTTTAGCTTGCTCCTGGGCCCTGGTTGCTCTCACTTAACTTCAACCCTCCCCAGCCCCTCCCAAAGAGAAGTTTGTGGCCATCAGTCACTAGTACAGGTAGAGGGTGTGACTACAGGATGAAAAGCCTCAAGACATCTCCATATCATGAGATACCTAAAGGCCAGAGGGATAGCCAATTAAGCATTCCTTCCCAGACCCTCCTCTTTGCAAAAGGTATTTAACCTTAGGCCCACCCTGAGAACACCCGATATAGCTTCACCAATTTTCCAACATGACAATTAAGATCTTAAGACCTGGACTACCTCTCATCTTTGGGGCCTACTGTGGGGGACTCTAGAGAAGGTCTTCAATTACAGAGCTGCTATCTAACCTCCTGCCAACGACCTCTCTAAGTTCCAGCCACTGAGACCCAGTCAAGACCCGGCAAAGCAAGTCGACAAAACCAAGAGTCTCATTCCCCAGCAGGTCGCTGCTGGAGTTTGTCCCTCTTGCCCATTGGCTCTGGGTCAATCCGGCCGTATCCCCCCACCAAGTTCTCGGTCCCTCCATGGCCTCTCAGCTTTGCCTGAGAGCCCAAGGGCTTGAAACCATTTGGTCCCCAGACGCCCCTTGGCCCCAGGATCCCCAACTCAAGAGCTCCAGCCCCCTTGGGGGTCTCAGACAGTGTTCTCCCATGCCCAGAGTGGAGCCCTGTGGCTTCTCATAGCCCAATGTCTGCCAGTGCATGTGGAGTCGAATTTCTGCGCGCCTCTGCTTCCCTGAGCTTTAGACCCAGCCCCTTGGGGCAGCAGACACTGGACACAGAATTCAGCCCAACAGGACCCAAGCTCACACTCACACTACAGACCAACAGCTGAGAAGCTGATAACTCAGCTGTGAAAATTAAACGTGCAGGTCCTCCAAAAAAACTGGAGCAGTGGCTGTCTCTGAGCATGTTGCCTGACTGCTGGCCAGCTAGTAATTGCAACACTCCTAAATGGACAGTTTTGTCTGGCCTCAGTAAGAGAGAATGTGCCTAGTACCTCAGTGACTTGATGTGCAGGAGAGGGTTTAACACTCACCAAGCTGACTTCCCCTTCTCTATAAAGAAGAGTGAGGGGAAATGGAGGTATGACTTCTGTGAGAGAGTACTAGGAGGAGAGAATAGTCTGATAATCAGATGTAAAGAGAATAAATGAATAAATTTAATAAAAACTAATGAAATTAGGGCATGCTAGACTTATGAAATACAATTTTAAAATGTTGGAAATTAAGAAAAAAAGAAATGGTTAATAGATAGAAAATAGGAGGAACAGATTATTAAAAAGATATTTGGGAAAAAAAAATGTTGCCCATGTAGACATTGATGATGTAGCTGAGGAATGTTCTTCCAGTTTGGAGGTGGGTAAAATTGGAAAAGGAAATTCATTTTCTCCTCTAAGAATAACTGCATTCAATGTTATGTCATAGGAATGTGTGAATTTTTCTGAAAGACAACTTTACTCGGAAGAAAGTCACCAATAGAAGTAAAGATCCTTGAACTGCCATCTTTTATTCTTGTCTTCAAAATCAGCAAGTGAGGACCATTCTCCATGGCAGCTCTAGCTGGCTCCAATCACAACAGACATAGACTGATGCTGTAGATCATGACCTTAATTTTGTCTGGTTGCTTTGAGAAGAATAGACTGCCCGAATTTGACTGAGAAGCTTCTGTTCATTGAAGTACTTTGAAAGCTACTTCAGTGTATAGCACATTTTCCACAATAGAAATCCCAGGATCATTTCTGTCTCAGGACTGTCAGCCCCAATGACTTCAAGCCCTTTCACTTCTTCTGTCTATAAGGGACAAATTTGTTCAATCAAGTTAAATCACTGAACTTGCTCAGTCAGGGCTCCAGAAGCACGCACGTTTTACTTAACTATTCTCATTCCAAGGTTATCAGCATCGGAAGTTCCACATTGTCTCCTAAAACTTACAGATATTATATTGGCACAGTATATTAAGAAATAGACATTTAAGAAGGCAAGTGTATTTGGCCTTCTTCTTTAATCAAATTTTAATATCCATTTCAAAGTAAAATAATTACTTTCATTTGTTGAAGGTTGATAAATATACTATGTTTGAATATGTTGTATTCTCTGCTGCAATCACTTATATGCACAGACACTGCTGCCATGTGAACACACACCTAGAAGCCTCTGATCCAGCTCTTCTTTATAGTTTCCTGATAAATTTTCCCTGTTTGTTTCACAGCTACTGTTAACATCTGGCTTTCTCCATTTCTCCCTATATGTATTCAGTGACATTTTCCATTACTATTTGTTTCATTTGTCTTGAATCCTTATAAATATACTCACTCATTCCTTCATTTCTTTTCTAAATACCCTTCCAGATGGTCACAGTAATACTTTTTATTGCTCATTTATTGGCAATACACTAGAAAGTCACATTTTAAAAGACATGAGACTTGAATGTAAGAAATATTCTCTCACGTGTTTAACTTTACAATGTAGAAATGTAACTATCTTTCGTTATTTACATTTCTAGCATGTACTATCAAATGCAGAGTTTAAGAAGGTGTGTCAATATTTAATGAAGGAAAATACCTATTTTCACATTTCATATATAGAGTTTTTTCAATAAACCTAGTAGGGATCAATAAGATATATAGTGATCAGATATTAAACTGGTTATCTGCATATAAGTAAATGAAATTGTATCATGTGAATAGAAAATCTTTGAATGTATATGTGATGTAGGTATATAATCTTAAAGCCATGTATACTTAATAAACTAGAAAAAATACATAAATTGATAAACAGAAAATTAAATTCTAATTTAATATCTATTAGTATTAGTGTATATTCCACTGGGATTCCAAGAGAAATACAGTAACAGGGGAGGTTTCAGAGGCTCTCACAGGAACTTATATTTGGTTTCACAAGATTTAAGCAGGTAAAGGAAAAATAGAGTATTTAATATCCAAGATAGATGCAGACAAGCTTGGAGGTGAAGTTATCCCCCTGTATGGTTTGAATTCGTTAGGATATATTAAGGCTATAACCTCAGAAACATATTTCGTAGGGCACAGAGAGATGAAGTAAACTAGATTTGAAACTTACTTGGAAGTACAGTAAGTTACAGCTGGAGATCATTTGGCACTGGAGTCACAGATCCACAACAGTGAATTCCTCTTGTGTGATTTGAACAGCTGAGTGGAGGTGTGAGCATGCTGAACAGAAATGGAGAATGTGTAGGATAAAAACTTGGAGTAGAAGAGAAAGAAAATTATATGATATTTGGAATTTTTGCTATCAGCATTCAGGGGTCCACTAGAGAGATACTCAAAGGCAACCGATATCCCTGCGAGTCTTTTTGGGCGTTCTTTCTTTTTGAGAAGTGCAGTAATGCTTTGTCCTATTTCTGTATATTCAGACCATTGTCTTCATTCTGATTTATCTGATATGAAAATGAGCTTTGGAACAAGAAGAAGCAGTTCATAAGACTGACTTTCATGTGACAGGGTAATGAAGTCTGCTAAAAAGAGGTTGAAAGGAACATGAGCACCTCTCTACAAAATTGACTCACAAAGTGTCCCAAATTCCCTACCTCAATTAGCCCTGTTGGTCAATGTCACTAGAAATTTTCATTTACTAAACAATCTTGTCCCCCTTTGGGAACATTTCTTGGTTTTAGCCTTTAGAAGTCTAGATTGACATGGCATGTCACTTTGCTCCAGTGGCCATCACCAAAGCTATGATAGATTGGCTAAAATGATTATTTTAAAATTACCTCTAAGAGTAATCTTTTTATATGAAAATATAGATGTATTTTTTTCCTCTTTTAAACTGAAAAAAAATGTTCTGTCTTACATTAGCTAAAGAAAAGTAGCTTTTTCATTTCAAATGACTTTCACACTTTGAGAATACATGCAAAATGCTGGTAATAATTTAGCATTAATATATACGTTGATTCTACTTTGGGATTTTTGTATGTTTGTTTTTGTTTTGTTTTGATCTTGCACTGTTGAGAAGAACTTTTAGTGACAATAATTCCCCCCTTGGTTTTGCAATTGTAGTGTATTGAAATACCCCTCAGCTCTTCCTAAATATTACTAAGAAACAAAAGATGGAAAAGTTATCGTGTCATTTATTCCTAAGCAGAGTGGTGGAAAAGCATTGTCTAAGATGATTTCTGCCTAGATGCCAGAGAAAAAAACAGTCCATGGATAAAATTGAAAGTTCTGAGAAAACAGTCACTTTCTATTTTCAGTTGAGTAGTCTTAATCTGAAGGCCTGTGTGTTCAGGCTATAAAGGTTAGAATGTTTGCATATATATATATATATATAATGAAATCTTAAGGATGAGACTCAAGCTTTAACATCAAACTACTTCATGTCCCATATCCTATATAACCATATCACTGAAGTGACTGCATTCAATATTTTGAGTAAACTTGTGATCCCATGTGATCATCTAAAGATTTTCCACTTGTGGTAGAAACAATGTGTCATTACTTAGAGCTTTTAAAATTTTGTAGTATTTCAGATTCAGGTTTGGATTAATTATGCACTTATTGCATAGATATGAAATGGCCCTCAAAAGCTCATGTAAAGTACTACTCAAAGTTGACTTTTTGGGTAATTAGAGGGTTCTGATCTCACTGGTAGGTGAGTTGATGTATCCATAGTTTGATGGTGTTTCTGGGAGTATTGTAAATAACTTGAAGTCTATATAAAAGAAACTGAACAGTGGAAGCAGGCTCTAAAAATGTACATCAGCTCCCAGTCTTTGCCTCCTGTCTTCAAGAAGTGTGAGTGTCCCAACAGAAGCCCATGACTTTTTGATATTCTTCCTCTTTGGAAAAAAACCCAAAAGTCATGCAGCAACTTCTGAAACATAAGCTAAAACAATTCTTATTTTCATTAAGATTGTTTAGAAATATGGTCACAAAAATGAGAAATGGCAAGTGAAATGAAGCTGTGTCTTGAGTACAGCCAAATTCAGCACAGATTTAGTATTATTTGTAAACTTAAGACTGCTATAAATGAATATTGATATAAAATCTATAAAACAGACTATTTTTCAGTTTTGGATATATGTATATGAATAAATGGTGTGTTTATGTGTGTGTGTGTGTGTGTGTGTGTGTGAGAGAAGAGAGAGAGAGAGAGAGAGAGAGAGAGGGAGGGAGACAAAGAGAGAGAGAGAGACAGAGACAGAGAGAAATGACAAACAAGAAACTGGAGAGTTGGCTCAGTGGTTAATGGTATTGCTCTGGCTGATGACCTAGCTCAGTTCTCAGCCTCCACATATATGTCTAACTCCAGTTCCAGGGAGTCTGATGCTTTCTTATAACTTGTACATTTATGGTATATATGTGGGGCACATAAATTATGCAAGCAAGAATTTATACTTGTAAATAAAAATAAATCTAAAAAATTATAAATCTCAACAATTTGAAAATATTTAATTTTTTTTTCTAGTTACAAGAAATGTATTTATTTTTGTTCAGTTTTTGTTTCCATATCAGCTCTAGAATAAAAGCTCAGTTATAACATCATAAATTTCAGTTATAGCAACATAATGCTGGTTTCTATTCATAGCTAATACATTCATTCAGATATAGCGGTTGAATACATACTAAGAGATCTATTGAATTTTCTTATATATGTCTCATTAAGTTGCAGTTTAGGTTTTATTTTGAATTTTCTTCTTGTAAGTGGATTACAGGATAAAGTTCTGGTACCAATCCCTTGTTTTTCATCATATCAGTTAGAAATTATGTCTTTGTAATACTAATTTTGGCATGTAGTCATAGACTATTTAGTTGTTCGTTGTATAGCTATCTTTCTTCTACAAAGACATAAAAGCCTAGAAATGGAGGCTATGACATTGTCACAATACCCAATATTTATGACTTGGTTACTTCCTAACGTGTTTCTAAAATTAATAATTTCTAGAATTATATTAGCAGATAGATACATGTGCGTAATTCACTGACAATAGATGTAAGGGTAGGGTTTTTCTTTTAGATTCTTGTATATATTTATCCATTTTATTTTGTCTATATTAGTGTTTGGTCTGCATTTCCATATGTGTAGTGTGTGTGTGTGTGTGTGTGTGTGTGTCGCGTGCGTGTGTGTGTAGTGGCCTTTGAGGTCAGAAGAGAGCGTTGGATCTCCTGGAACTAGAGTTAAAGATTGTTATTAGCCATGATGCATGGGTGCTGGGAATCAAAATGAGAATTACTCTACAAGAGCAGCAAGTGCTCGAAACTGCAGAGCCGACTTACTATTCCCTACCTTTTCTTTTTTATTTATTTATTTATTTATTTATTTATTATTATTTATTTATTTATTTTTGCTTATTCACTTTATAACCCGTCCCAGTCACCCCTCCCACAATCCTTTCCCATCTCTTGTTTTCTGAGTACCCCCTCCTCCTGTATCCCCCACCCTGCCACTTCAAGTCTCTGAGAGGCTAGGTGCTTCCTCTCCCATTGAGGCCAGATGAGGCACCCAGCTAGAAGACCATACTCTATATACAGGCTGCATGTTTTGGGATAGCCCCCACTCCAGATGTTTGAGACCTACATGAAAACCAAGCTGCACATTTACAACATGGAGGAAGACCACTTGTGGTAGGGGGGAGGGGGTCGATGGGTGAGAGCACACCCTCATATAAGTAACAGGAGGGGTGACAGGATAAGGGGTTTCTGGTGTGGGGGAATGGGAAAAGGGGATAACATCTGAAATGTACATAAATACAATATCCAATTAAAAACAAACACAAAAATATAGTTAATCTAAAATATATGAGCTAGATAGCTCTATACACACAGATCACATTCAATATTCATTAAAAGAAGAAATCAAACCAGAAGCTGTCCATGGTAGACCTTGACTCAGAGGAGCTGGAGTTTGTGGTTATAGCTGTGGTGCTTTGTAATGTGGGTATTTTTCAGCTTCATATGGATGTACCCTTAACTACTAAATAATAAAAATCAAGGAGCTCAGGGGCAGGTATGCCTGAATATTACATGAGATATTAGGACAATCAAATGTATTAGGAATTAGGTGTGAAGGTCTACAGATTATGTTTGTTCTCATTAATTTCCAGTATCCTTTTATCTCACCTGAGGTGTCTCTTCTAATAAGACACCCCTCTGCATATTGAATCTAATGGCACATGGGAAGAAGTAAATACAGGCATTATAAATTTATTTTTTCTACATTATAATTTATTTCAATTACTTTTAGTATTTATTCTTCATTATGACTATTGTAATTTTGTAGACCAAAGGTTTATTTATTTTAGTTCTACCTGAAACAAGTTATATATGTATACCATAATTTATGGTTTACCCATTTTCGGACACAAATATTTACAATAGTTTGAGCTTAGCCATGTAGATAACTATCACTAACCTCAGGTATATAATACTTTGAATGTTTGGGATCAGTAATGAAATATTCCTGATATATCCTATGGTAATGTCTATAGGAATGCTCAGCGAGCTTATAGACTTAGCCTGGGTTCCTGTATAGATAAGTTTAAAAAGCAATATACTAACTTGGTTTCTTTCTTGTATTTTGTCTTAACATTTTTAAAACACAATTTACTATTCATAGTCTGAACTAATATATTATGTAAACATTCTAGAATCATTTTTAGTATTAAATTTTAATTACTTGAATGAGTAAAGTTTGAACACTTTTCTAATATTCCTCTGAAATTCCAGATGTCATTAATTTTGAAAATGTAATGTTCATGTTATAGAACTTTTATTTTGTACAGAACTTTTGACACTTTGTATCAAAATAAGTATGTTTAAAACCCCATCCTTTTCATATTCATTACAAGGTTTTACTGATCTTTAGAACTTAGAAGGGGCAAAAATTTACCCTGGTGATGAGCAAATGATTAAGGGTGTCACAGGCTCATTTCAGTTTGCTGCTGTGGTCTGCATAGCAGTAGGCACCACAGTGACCCAGAAAGAAGAGCAATGATAGACAGACACACAGGACTCTAGGTTCACTTCAGGAATGAACAATATTTTTCACAGCTAACTACAGAAAGCACTAAAAGCAAAGGTTGAACTAACAGTCCTTATGACCCTTTTGTCTTATCTCCTGAGTCTGAATTCTTTGTTCAGTTATTCCTTGTTCTTGTGGTCCTTTTTGTCCTGGAGAACATTTCTACTTGGCAGTTAACTCATGTCTGCCACTTTCCAGAGTCATGAAGTCACATGTTGGTCAGGGTTTATATCTTAGAAAAGAACTACAGACCATCTGCAGCTTAACAGTAAGCAAAGCCATGAGATTCTTAAGTCTATGCGAAATGACTAGGCTAACCACCCAGCAGGCAGCCTGCACTTAATATTTGCCTTGTTTCTATTGTGCAAACCCCACAGGGTTGTTGAGAATAAAATAGATGGATGCATAGAGTCTTCAGCACAGTGAGAAACCTTGAGCTAAAGCTACTCTAATCCTTTAAAGTGGTTACAAACCAACCTGATTAAATATCCTCCTGGTAAGTAAACAAACCTAACTTTGACTCTGAAGGGAGGCACTAACTACTTTTGAGAAATGCACATTGTGCAAGCATTATTGATGATGTGGTCCTTTAGGTTAGCAAAGGGTGACTAAACTGTGCCTACAGGAAGATATGTGCATATAAGCCTATCAGAAACAGTGACCTGAACAGATGCTAATGAAATTTACCTTGGATTGGTAGACTACTATTTAAAACCAAAAGACAGAGGTTACATTCTCATTGTTCATCCAACAATTATTTAGCAATACCCATTTATAGACTAAGTATAAAATGACATTTGATGTCTGCCTTCTCAAGTCATGTGCTGATCCCATAGAAGAAAATGTAAAACTTCTAAATGTGCAGGAGAGCAAATGACAGTCATAGGCAGGATTCAGTGTTTTTAAAACCAATCCAGTGATAATTTCTTTTTTTTTAACCTGCAAATTTTGGTGTTTATCTGATGTTTTTCTGTAGGTATTTGTTTAGATGTAAGGCAATAAAGTTTAGTGTCTATTGGGTATAAGATAATTTTGAATAGATCAGTTAAACTACTAATAGCAGTGTAATTATGTATTCATTTTAATTATCAAGAGTTTGCTTGTAGAGTTTGCAAGTTAAAGGTGGCTACCAAAATGATGAGTGAGCAGGGTCAGCAAGACAAGGTCAGATGTTGTCACTGCTTAAAAAGTGAATATGTGAATATGTGAATTCTTGCACATATTCTGTTTTCTTAGTAGCAACACTATGTCAAAACATATTTTGGTTGTGACATTGAGTTATTAGCTATTGATAGAGAAGATGATTACAGTTTCTGTTTAATTTGGCTCAAAATAAAAATGTGACTAGTATCTAATTGATTACTCATGTTGATTCTTCATAAACTCATTTTATACAGGAAACTACTGCATGGAATCGTTTGCTATTATATAAAATAAGATAATTGCATTTAAATCACAAATCCCCATTTCATTGCATGATAAAATATGATGTTATATATTGTATACCATGCACTATTTTAATAGTAAAATGAATCTTCATATATATATGTATATATATAAATATATATGTAATTTCTCATTTCTGATGAAAACTAATCAAGGTTTTCATATAAATTTCTAAACCTCTAGATACCTCTAAGAACTCATCATAATGCAATGTTGAAATAATTTTATCGTTTTAATTATTTCTAATCCCATTGAGAACTGTTATGATTCTTAAGTAAGACGTATAACAGTTGTTCTAATCATCTTGAGAAATGGAGATTCATTAGCAGTAGTTCAAGTGAGTGGAATTAGCTCTTGTCTCTCAGGGAATCACAGGAAGAAACATGGATATTTCCATACAGAGTCTGTAAATATTCCTAAAACAGCAAGTATAACAAAATATTAAAGTTGTTTTGCAATATTAAATAATTAATTTAAATTCCATCTTTGTTCTCTAGAAATACACGTTTGTTTATTTGTTTGTTTTTAGTAAAAATACAAGGCCCATGCTCCATTCTTAAATTTTCAGTTAATGAACACTATTTCTTCATGTACTGATATCATTCAAAACATTTTGTGACATGGTGTGATTGTTTGACAATGATTGGCCCAGGGAGTGGCACTATTGGGAGGCATGACCATGTTGGATTAGGTGTGGCCTTGTTGGAGTGGGTGTGGCCTTGTTGGAGGAAGTGGTCATCTCGCTCCATCTTCTGCTCCTCATCCCTATTCCCTGTCTCTTTTCACATGATCCTTTGTTTCAAGATTCCCTTATTTATCCATACTTATCTATTCTATTTCTTTCTTGGGAGATATCCCTGTCCGGCCCCAAACCCAGTCCCTTACTAACTTACCTCTGTGGTTCTATGGACTATAGCTTGATTATTATTGACAGAAAATATCCACATATTATCAAATCCATATTATATTTGTCTTCCTGTGTCTGGGTTACCTCACTCAGGATGGTTTATTTTTCTAGGTCCAAACATTCACCTAAAAATCCTTTCATCTTTTAATGAATGAATAATATTCTACTGTGTATTTTTTTCAAATTTTATTTGTCCATTCATCTGACATGGGACATTTTACCAACTTCCTACTATTATGAATAAAGCAGCAATGAACATGGTTGAATGAGTGTCTCTGTGGTACGATGAACCATCCTGTGGGTATAAACTCAAGTGGTATATGAGGAATTTGAGCTATTTTTACTTCCATTTATCAAGAGACTACCACATTGATTTCCACTGTGGCTACATAAATGATCACACCCATGAGCAACAGATGAGTGTTAACTTACTCTAAATCCTTGTCACAATGAGCTGTCACATCTTTTCTGATTCTTGACTATTCTGATTAGTATATGATAAATTTTGAAAATAAGTCTGATTTGCATTCAAATGGTGAATACCAAAGAATATGGAGGTTATCTGCCTTTTAAGAATTCTGTTTAGATACATACCAATTTTCTTTCTCTTTTTTTTGTTAAATTTATTTAATATTTAAATCAAATATAATTTACTTATTCACACAGGGGTTATAAACACAAAAAGGCAGGATGTGGGGAAGGGAATGACATCTGAACATAGGTGTTCTGGGAGAGTACAGATACCTTTCAGAACAGGGTATCAGCTGGGTGAAGGTTCAGGTGACAGGTCACTATGACTCTGCCTATGATTCACTTGTCCTTATCTAAGTGGGTACTGTCTGGCGAGGCTACCTATGTACAAGATCTATGACTACGAAGGCTGGTAAATTTCCACAAAGCTGCTGGTTTATAATAGCTTATAGCCATCTGTTTCAGTGTTTTTCCACAGAGACCCAAGACTTTGTGTTAGCATGACATGCCCAATTTTATGTTGTCTAGATATAAAATAATATATTGGATACATAATAGACTAAAAAAAACTGAAAAAGTCAATGAATTTTGCCACTTTATTTAAACAGCACTTTCTTTTACTATACAGAATCTTGTCAGTTTAATGAAGTCTGATTTATTAATTATATGCTTAGTGTCTATAATTTTCCCTTTGTCAATGAGTGATCCATATTTTCTCTTCTATAAGATTCATTATGTCTTATTTTATGTTGAGCTCTTCGATACATTTGGATCTGAAATTTTTGCAGGGTGAAATATATAGATTACTTGCAATCTTTAACATGAAGCCATCCAGTTTGACCAGAACAATTTGTTGAAGGTACTCTATTTTTTACAGTGTATAGTTCTGACTTTTTTATTAAAATATATGGCATCCATAGGTGTGTGTATTCATATCTATGTCTTGAATTTAATAAAATTTACTAATGTGTCTGTTTTGTGCCACAATGTGTTTCTGTGTGTACTGCTTTGGCATTAATATTGTATCTCTCTAGAACAAATTGAAATACTGGATAGTAGTACTTCCAGAAATTCTTTTATTCAAGATTGTGCTTCCATATGAACATGAAAATTTTACTTTAAAGATTCATAAAAATTGAATTAAAATTTTGATAAGGATTGTATTGAATCTGAATTTATCTTAAATCGGAAGGTTACTTCCTACTTCATTATTCCCACAAATCCATGAGCATGGATAATCTTACGATATTCTGATAATCTCTTCAATCTTCTTCAGTGTCTTAAAGTTTTATCAAACAAATGTCTCACTAGCTTGTTAAAATTTGGCCCTCAGATATTTTTTGTTAACTGAGTCTATTTTGAAAATTGTTGTTTTTTGGATTTTTTCTTCAGAAACCATTTTTATACAGGAAGGCTACTGATTCTTAAGAGTTAAGTTTTATCCAATTGCTTTTCTGAAAGTGTTTATTCAGCTACAGGAGTTCCTTGGAGGAATTTTAGATACACATACACACACACACACACACACACACACACACACATACATACACATACACACACACACATTTATATCTTCTGCAAATAAAAATTCTTTGACTTCTTTTCTAATTTATATCCCATTTTTCTTCTTCAGTTGTCATTGTTGTATTTATTGTTGTATTGATCTAGCTAATACTACTTTTGAAAGAGAGTGGACAACATTGTCTTGTTCCTGATTTTAGTGAAATTACTTTGAGGTTCTCTTCATATAAGTTGATGTAGGCTATAGGCTTGCTGTAAAGTGTTTTTATTATGTTGAGGTATTCCCTTTATCCTAGTATCTTGAGGACTTTTATCAAAAAGAGATGTCAGATTTTATCACAAGTCTTCTTTATCTAATGAGATGACCATATGCTTTAATTTTTGTCCTTTCATTATATTTATGTGGTACTTTACACTTATCATTTTACTTATATTGAACAAACCCTGCATCTCTTGGATGAGACTTACTTAATCATAGTGGATGATTTTTATTTGTTATCTTGGATTAAATTAGAAAATATTTTTGCATAGTGTTCATAAGAGAAATTGGACTTAATCATCTTTCTTTGTTGTGTCTTTACATTTGTATCACAGTAACTTTGTCTCATGAAACAAATTGGACACTGTTCCTACTGTTTCTATTTTGTGGCATAATTTGAGGATTACTACAATTAACTCTTCTTGAAAGTCTAGTAGTATTCTGCACTAACACCATCTGTTGAGGGAAATTTTTGATTGGGAGATTTTAATTACTACTTCTATTTCACAAGTGTTTATAGTTATGTTTAAGTTGCTTATCAAATCTTGGTTTAATTTTGGTAAGTATTGTGCATTCAGATAATGATCCACTTCTTTTAGATCTTCAAGTTGGTAGATTTCAAATTATACATGTATTTTCTAACAATACATTCAAATACAGTTTCACCTCTCTTTATTTTCTCCCAACTTCCCCTTACCTCCCCTGTTCCCCAGATCCACTTCCATCTCTCATTAGAAAACAGCAACCTTCTAAAGGACAAAACAACAAATATGACAAAACAAAACGCAATAATGCAAGTCAAAAATCCATCACAAAGAAGGCAACCTACAGGGAGAGAAAGATTCCCATCATCGGACACAAGAGTCTGAGACACACCCGCTCCTGTAGTTAGGAGTCCCACAAAACAACAAGCTAAGAGCCACATCATAAAACCTTGAGGACCTGGGGCAGACCTATGCAGTCCCCATGTTTGCTGCTTGAGTCTATAGAGCCCTTATGAGCCCTGCTTCACTGACACAGCATGTAGTGTTCTCCTGTTATCTTCTGTCTGCTTTGACTCCTAGAGTCCTTCTGTTCCCTCTGTGCTGAGATTCCTGGAGATCTAAGAGGAAGAATCCAATGGAGACCTTCGATTTACACTCTTTCCACATAATATGTGGACTTTGTCTCTGCATCTGCTCACCATCTGCTTCCTCAGGAAGCCTTTCTATGCCCTTAGATTTTCTGATTCCTCATTGTTTATTGCTTGTTCTTCTTTTCATTTTCAATTTTGTGAAATTTTTAGTCTGTCTCATTTGGTTATTTTGGATAAAGTTTTGTCTCTTATATTGATAATTCTCAAAAAAAAAAAAAAAAGAGATTTTTGCTTCATTGCTTCATTGAGTCTTTGTTTTCATTTTATTGAATTCTGTCATGAGTTTGCTTATTACCTTGTGATTAAATTTCTTGATTTTGTTATAGATATTTTGGATCTGCAGCTAAGGTACTAGTATGAGACATCTTCAACCACTTTTATTTATTTATTTATTTATTTATTTATTTATTTATTTATTATTTATTATCATTTGGGAATTTGGTGCTATGAACTTTGTTTCTTAGAACTGCCTTCATGACATCTTAGAAGATCTGGTAAGTTGTGCATTCATTTTCATTCAATTTTAGAAAATTTTCATTTCTCCCTTGGCCTATTTTTTATTCAGTAGTGAGTTGCTCAGTTTCCACTAGTTTGTAGCCTTTTTTTTGTTGTTGATTGTCTTGTTGATATTCAGCTTGTCAGATGAGGAGATACAGGGTATAATTTTAATTTTCTTGTATCTGTCAAGACATATTTTGTCCAAATATGTGATCAGTTTTGGAGAAAGTTCTGTGACATGCTGAAGAGGAAATCTATCCTAATGTGTTTGGGTTAAATGTTCAATAAGTATAATGTTAGGGGTATATTATGCATGTCAGGTAGTTCCAATGTTTCTCTGTATTGTTTTTGTCTGTATGACTTGTATATTTAGAGAAATTTCTTCTATGAAGTTGTTCAAAATGTTTTCTGTGTCATTAGGCTCGGGTTTCTTATTCTTCCTCTCTTCCTATTATTCCTAGAATTTGTTTTGTTCATAGCACCCCATATTTCTTGGATGTTATGTAACAGGATTACTTCATATTAAATATTTTCTTTATCTGTGGTACCCACTTTTCTATTGTATGTTCAATGCCTGAGATTCTTTCTTTTATCTCATACAGCGTTTTGATGAGTTTTGCCTCTACAGTTTATTTTTGTGTTCCTAAAATTATTATTGCCACATTTCCCTCAGCTTTAGTTTTTTATGGATTGCATTTCCACTTCTTTTCCTTGAATAGATTTATTAATTTCTTTCCATTTCTTTGCATGTGACTTTATTAAGGAATTTATTCATTTCTGCTTTATGGACCATTATTATATTCATAAAGGCCATTTTCAGGTGTTTTTCTTTGGTTACTTTTATGTTGCAATCCTTAGGGCCTACTTCGATAGGGCTGCCTTGCTTTAGTCAGGCTCTATTGTCCTGAGTGTGACTGATTGTATTTTTATTCTGCTGGAAAGACATATGTATCCAGGCATATGTTTTCAAAGATTTTAATTCTAGGTCCTGATGTCTGTTCTTGTCTTTTTGGCTGGTTATTTTCATCTTTTTATTTTTGTTGTCCTCTCCTCTCTGTTTTTTAGGTGAGTGTAAAGGATGTATGTTTCCTTCCTGGTAGGAAATTCTTCTAGGCTTTTGAGAGGAATGTCACAGGTGATTACATGTAAAATAGTTTCTGTCTATTGGGAACAGACCATTACAAATGGGAATGGACTGAAGAGAAGGAGCTGAGGCGTGGAGTTCAACCACGATTTGCTGGGAATAATCCTGAGAATGGAGATAGAGATTGAGGAAACACTACACGTAGTTTTCTACAGATCTTGGGATTAGTCTGGATTAAATTGTATATAGAAGAGAAGAGAAGAAGTGGAGATACGAAGCTTGTCTAACTGATTTGCTGGCCGACTTGCTTCTCTTGCAGGCTTGCTGGCAGGTTCCCAGAAAATGCCTGCCAAAGTTGGGTGATGAGACAGAGAATGACTGGGAGGAATGTTGGAGTAGAACAACTGAGTGATACCCTTGAGATGACCAGACACATGTTGAAGACCATGGGAGAGATACACTGGGATTAGGTTTGGAGGAACAGAGGGATAGGTGAGAATCACAATTAGGCTACTTGTTTCACTGGCTGGGGTGGCCTGTGGATTCCAGGAAATGGCTGCTGGAGATGGGGATTTTAGTAATGCAATAATCTGGAAGGTAGGGACAGAAAGTTCAGTAGAGAAGATGTAAATGATGTGTTGGGGGTGGGGCATAGAGCCAGGGGCACAGCAGTTTGTTACAGTGTGCTCTAGAGCTCCCGGTTTGGAATTGGAGGAATGAAGAAAAAGGAAAAGACCTGAAGTTATTTACCATCTTCCCTATTCAGAGTCAACCCTTTGCTTTAATTAATATAGTCTTATTTTGTCCTTTAGGATACTGTCTCTTGGAGGCCTGCTATTTTATGAAGAAGAGATGGAAGGAAGAATGTATCTGGGGTGTGAATATGGGGTAAAATAAAAGTAATTAATTATTTAATATTAATATGTTCTCATAAACTGATTTGTCTGGACATCAGAAATGTGACATTTTAATCTTTTTCACTGTTATGGTACTTAAAGTTATTTCTATGAATTTCTTTAAATATTTAAATATTTAAAGTTCTTACTGTGATTTGCTATTATTATATTTTAATCCATAGGTAAGTTTTGAGATAATTAAGTGAATTAATTATGTTGTATCAATATTTTGTTTTGTTATGAGACAGGGCTTTGTCATATGTCCCCAGATGGCTTAGAATCTCCCTTGTATATGAGAATAGGCTTCAGCTTGCCTGTATCTTCCTGGTTTTCCTCTGGAGTGCTGACTTACAGGGAAGTCTCACCATACCAATAGAGAGCTTTGCTGAACTTACCATATTATGATGATTGTACTATATGATTTGCTCAGATTTAGCACAGTCTCAGTAATGTTCAGTTTGTTTCAGGGCACAGAGTATACATATATTATTAGATTTAGCTCTTATGTAATTCAATGCTTAATAATCTGATAGTAAAAATAAAACCTTAAATTTTCTCCCATCATTTGGCTGTATTGTATGTGATGTGGCAGTGATTGTATACTTTGGCAGCTGTCATCACTCTCTTCTTCTACTATGTTATATATTGAAGAAAATAGAGAAAGTTTAAAGCAATGCCACTCTTCCCAGCTATGATCTTTGCTATGCAGACAAGATCATTTGATCATTCTTCCTAAACACTGTTATTAATTGAGCAGTGACTGAATTTTGATCATGTTGATTAATTTATAATTTTTTATATGTTTAATTTTTTTCTTTATAAATAACTACATTTATTAAAGGCAAGACATTGGAATTGCTTGATTGGAATTATGAGAGAGAGGACTCTGAATATCTCTTACCAGCTATGCTTGCAATAGCCAAGAGATATCTGGAAATTGACATTTAAAGCTCTTTTACAATACAGAAGTCAGCAAATGTAAAGCTCAGATTTTTTTCCATCCTATCTCTCAACAGTCTGTTGAAATAATTATCACATCAGTGGTTAAATTTTGAGGATCAAGCCTTACTTCATGTTCCCTTGAATTGTGATTTGAAATCAGCTGAGAAAGTGAATTTATCTCAATAGAATCGTTACGTTTTAAAATTTCAATGCTATTTGCAAGTTAACAAAACTTTGAAAGACTGCTGATATTTTTCTTCAAATCTATTAATGTTGCAATGGTCAGAAATTCTTGAAATCAAGTGACTAAGATTATGTTTCTTCTAAAATCAACTGTAAATGTTTAATGCTTGAAGATTGAGATCAACTTTCACCCACAGAGGTATCATGCATATATTGTCTAAATGCATACTAAATAAATACTAAATATATTGTCTAAATGCATATACCGGCCTAAGTTTAAAATATTATTTGAAGGAAGTATAATTTTATTGAAAGTTGAACAATATTAGGAATTGTACAGTCAGAAAATGAATTTCAAATTGAGAATGAAACAGTTTATATAAATATATTACAGGCTTTAAATTAGTATTATAAACTATAGAAAGTTTATATTTTGAGGATATCAAATAAATTTTCATTTTAAAACCATAAGCTAATGCTTGCAACACTATCTATAAAGAGACTCATTTTTCATAGGATGACAGGAGGAAATAGAAGCCTGCTGCTCTTTTTATAGCTCAGCAACTTTCTAAGTAGGACATGCATTCATGTATTTCATGAGATTCTTTTATAAACAAATTGTTTAAGACCTCTCAGATGTAACAATCTATATGCATCAATTGGCATCCTTCATGGAACGATGTTTTTATTGTGACCCTCTTAAATACTGATGAACTTGATAACTCAGCCTTTTACTCCCATTTATATACTACATAACACTATTTTACTAAATGGTAAAAAATGTAAATCACCATTAAAATTACAGTTAGATACATATTTGCCTTTATATGTAAGACATTGCCACTTTTTGATATTTGGGATTATCAATACCATTAATTATTTAAGCACATATTTTGACAAAATATATATTGATATTCTTAGCTTTTACTTTATCTTGTCATCTTTTCTTTTTTTTACAAAACAATATTTATCTAAAATGCAATGTTTTTTTAGTTATATCAAGTTCCATCAAATTATTTTTAAATATGTCTGTATAATTTAGTTACAATCAGATAGATAGATTAGATAGATAGATAGATAGAGTACATAAATCAAGAATATGCTCAAAAATTGTGTGAGATCATAAAGACAATGCATTTGATTGCTAGGTTTTGCTACAAAGGTTTTTAAATCCAATGGCTTTCAAACCCCATCCCGTACAGTAAGGAATGCAGCATGACCATGCTATTGTTGATTCTTAGGTATAACTTTTTCAATAGCAAAGTTGTTGAAAAATAACTGCTCACAAGTGAAGTACAACAATTTATTTGTCACACACTAACTGGGTTTCATTTGCATGTCCAATTTTATTTTCATTTAGTTAATTTGTGTCACTAGGAAGCCTGGTAAGAGCCAACAATATTTACTTAAGTCAGACAGCAGTGCTCTTGTGTGCACAGCATCCTTCTCATGCTACTGTAGTCTTAGAGTCATCATCATTTATACTACATTGATTGCACCCTCTGTCCTGATACAGTCTTGCTGCCAGTTACGCCTCCACTTCAACTTGCTAATTACTGCACTCAGTCCATTCATCTTTTCCTCAGCCTCCTGTACAACTGCCAATTTGTGGAGTGCACATTAATGATCTCTGTCCATTATACCTTACACAACATAGTCTTAACATTTCTCCTAGTTAATCATGCTGTGGGATAAAAGATGTGAATAAATGTATTAAAATTATTCCTAATTAGCTATCAATTTATCTAATCTTACCTCACTTATTCTAAATCCAATCATTCTACATTTTCAATAGTTTTTGAGGATTTAAGGAATCCCTGTATGAAGTAATCCTTACTAGTCTGTAGATATATAGCAAGTTCTCAATGTGTCATTTTGAAAACATTAAAAATAATAAATACAGAAAAATTATGATTGTTTCAGTCCACAAGGAGAGACTCAGATAATTTAGCCTTACTGACTTAATTTTGAAAAGTTAATTGATAACCAACGCCCCTCCAAAAAAAAAATCAAGCTGAACATATAGGTATGTAGTTAAAAAGTCAGATCCACAATCATCAAGAAAACCTGAGTTTGCTTCCCTAGTACACATAAGAAGCCAGGTAACAATGTACACATCTGTCATCACAACTCTATGGAGCCAGAGATAGGTGATCTCTAGAGCTCTTTGGCTAACAAGCCTAGGTGAATCTATGACCATAAGCTTTCTAAGAGAAAGCAATATCTTATACACATTTTTTCATCTCTCTCCTCTCTTCTCTCTCTCTCTCTCTCTCTCTCTCTCTCTCTTTCTCTCTTTCTCTCCTTATCTATCTCTTTTTCCTTCTTTCTTTTGTTCTTCCCTCCTTCCTTTCTTTCCTCCCTTCTTTTATATCCCAATGAGAGTTCACCCTTCCGCCTCTCCTCCCAGTCCCTCTATCTATCCCCTCTCCCTGTCTCATCCATTCCTTCTCAGTTTCTCAGTTTCTTTTCAGAAAATGGCCACCCTCCAGTGGATATCATCTAGGTTTTTCATATCAAGTTGCAGTAAGACTAGGACCATTTTTTTCCTATTAGGGTTGGACAAGGCAACCTGTTCTGAGTTTTATTGCTCGTAATCTTTGTACTCAGATGTTCCTACATCTCCACCCTCATTTTTTTAATCCTTCCACAGCTTGGATACTATAACCACATTTCCTGGAATCCTTTTGAATTGTGCTTGGCATTAGTGGATAAATTCTGACCAATGGCAATACTTTAGAGTTTTGAATACAAATAAAATGCTGTTTTGAAATTTTTTATTGTTAAACAATCAATTATTTGTACTTGAGCTGTAGTGTCTCTAGATTTACTTGATGGAGAGGAAGTAATGTTGTGGGATTCTAGCAGCATCCTGTAACGTTTATTTTAGATTTAATTTGCATAGAGAATATTTGTCTTTCTTGAAAGTTCTTAAATGATAATTCATTACAGATTACATATAGACAATATTCAATTTTGCTTGTAAGAAAATCTCAATGTCATATTGTATGTGACTAAACATCTATCAATCTGGTTGTTTCGAAGTAATACATTATAAATAGACATTAGGTATCATTTGCTAATGTCATACTGGGCATGCCAAAACAATAATTTCTGAATAGAGAGTCACTTCTGTCATACAGAACCTAATGCATGGCATGTAGAACCGTTTCTACAATTCTGAATCCGATAGATCAGAAGGAGGTTGTGTAATCCTTTACAAAGCCCAGTTAAACCACAGAACATTTTATTTTGAGATTATGAAACAATTTCAAATTTCTCGCTTCTCTTTTCTCCCTTTGTACTTTTCCATTACATTTCCCTGAGATCTTTCAAATCCATGACATTGTTTTTCATCAATTCTTGTTACAATTATAACATGCTCAGTCTGTATATTAATAGTTATATGTGTGTTTTCAGGGATGGTACTGGGTAACCAATTGGTGTGCTCTTACATGGGTAAGATTACTTATCCTTCTCTGACTATTCCTTAGTTGGTAAAATTGGTTTATATGAAAGGAAATTTTCTGTAAATTCAAGGAAATTAAGATGGTCAACTTTCCCATGTGTTGGCAAGATTTTATGGGTAGACATTCTGACTTAAATAAGAGTCACAATATCATAGCCAATTTCCCAACCTTATAACACTTACAACCTTTCTACTCCCTCTGCCAAAATATTCTCTTAGACTTAAATGTGGAAGTGTTTTGTAGATGTATTCATTGCAGCATAAATTCAAAATTTTTCAATTTTATTGCTTGTATTTTTTGTTTCAAGAAAATTTCACTATGTATCCTAGCATGATTTCAAGTTCTAGGACTACTTCCTTACAAATAAGGTCACATACCATTATCCTCAGGTACGCTTATATATTCATGTATCACACTACAAGTTAAATATGTTTTATGCTAAAGTTGGTTTATATATGCAAGGCAACATTTTGTAAAACCCAGGAAATGTAGATGGTAAACTGAGCCTAAATATGAAATGAATATAGATTGTATATAATAATTTGTAGTTAAAAACAGAAAGTATTAAAATATTCTACTGTAACCTAAAAATAGAATAAACAGGTCAGATATAGTAGTCTGAGGATACTGTTAACAAAGGTAAGGCAGTGGGTGAAGCAAAGAAGACAGCTGGGAAATAATGGTGACTGATAGTACCAGCTGATATTTAACAACTAGGAAAAGAATGCACTTGTATTTTAAGATAATATAGGCTAAGTGTAGCCCTTATTGTATTGTCAATTAATTATATGAATATGCATAGGTAAGTGTAAATGTTAAAAATTATAGAGTTAAATATTTTAATTTTAAGACCAATTTAAACAGCTTGATGCATGACCTGAAATGGCTGCTTGACAGTAACTTTCAGGAAATAAAGACTAGTTATTGACTTTGTAAAATTTTATTAAATAGGAAAAACAAGTAAGTTGAATAAGTATTTTTCTCTTCTTTTCAGAAAAATGAAGATTCATTAAATCATTAAGTATAAACGAACATAAACAAATGTGTGCTTTCTCATGTCTAGCACAGTGTTAATAAAATCAGAATTAATGAAAATAATACCATGCCAGATTTAGGCATATTGGTAGGTTACTCAGATAAAGCTTAGCCGTTGCCTATGTAATTGTCCATTTCGGGCTTCCAGATTGATGTGTTATCTCCATGGACTAATACAGGAACCCAGATTACTATCGTCCTGTTTTTCTGATTGCTCGCATATGTATCACTTGTGATATTTGTGACTTAATTGTGTGTTTACACTGTCAGATCAGCATCTGATACATGAGAGGGCTTGTATTTTCACAAATGACAGTGATAGAGGCAGTGTAGATGTGTCTGTTGTTCTGTCTGGAGCATTTTTGGAGCACTGGAAGGTTGTTCCTAAGGGAAATAGATTTTTATTACCAACACTTACTTCTTTATTCTTCTCTTCTGATTTCAGGATTGCAGCTGGCCTAAAAACAATTGAAAGTTACCCCTGTTAACTGACATGAAAATAACTTCAAGTAATAAGTTTACATATGAAACACTATAGCTTTTAAATATTTTTTAAAAAAATTAATGCAGAAATGTCACAGACATTTTTAAATATGGCAATAAATTTAAATGAACAATTATTGAGTACTAGATAAAGGGATACATTGTTTTGGCTATTCTGTTCAACAGCCCAAGTAAATAATAAAATAATAATCTTGTGGCTTAATGCCTGTCTTATATAAATGACTTCATCATTAAATATTTAATTTTCATCTACAATAAAATTTTACCATAAATCATGCAGTCTGAGATTGTGATTCTGTATTCTGTTTGGCAGTATAAAAGAAAAGAAGCAAAAAAAAAAAAAAAAAAGAAGTAATGAATCTGTTGCATTTTGATGAATATTATTGAGCTAAAGTGTTTGCCTCGAGATGCAGGGAGAGGCTGTTGCTTAATCTTTTAAGTCATTTCTAGAGATTTAAATTGAGAATGAGAGATACTCTCATTGATTATACCTTTATCAGTTTACTCTGTGTGACGTTGGATGCTTGCAGCTGGGAAGTTTGCTAACTGGTCATTCAGAGACTGAGCAGTATTTCTAGTAGCTTCTCTGATTGCTATGGGTAGTGATTAACAACAACACCACCACAACAACAACCACAACACAATAAAACAAACAAACAAATAAAAAACTATGGATTTTTAAAAACTATTAGCCAAGCAGGATCTGGAGAATGGTACTTGGACTTGTTAATTGTGCCTTCAGGGAAAGCATGGCTCTGGCCGTTAAGTATGTGGTTCAGAGCATAAACAAAATCAGCTTTTCATGATAATGCTTTTCTCTTCTGTGCTTTGAGAAAAGAGGAGGGCGAATTAAATAAGGTAAATTTAACAGTCCTTACTACCATCTGGCTTTACATTTTGTGTCTTTTAAATGTGGAAAATATTTACCAGTGAGGGGTTGCTACAGTCCAATGATGGGTCAAAAAACAAAGGACAATTGCAGGCATTTTGAATAAATTCACATAGTACACTTGAAAGCTTCTTTGGGAAATGTGCTGATTTCTCCTACATCCTCAGCCTTTTCACTGATTTTAACCATTGCTCTTCTTCTCTAAGGCATCCAAAGATATGCAGTGTCCCAGACAAAGCCCAAGTAGGCATTCCCATCACTAATATAGATATATCATACCTGCACATATAACATAGGGAACTTAAAATTCCTGTTAGGATAGTTTATAAGCCAAGGCATGTAAGAACATTTTAAATATTTCTAACATGATAAATGGATGAAATCCACTGTAATATTGTATGAAACTTAAGGTTTAATTCCACCATGTCCTAATCACTGGAACAGAGTAAAGTCTCTTGTCTAGGGTGTCATTTAGTATCTGCATTCCTTACTTACCATCTTTCCTAATTAGGGTTACCATTTGTTGTGATGAAACATCATGGACAAACAACTTGGTAAGAAAAAGTTCATTTCACCTTAGAACTGGAGGTAACAGTTCATCACTGAGGGAAGTCTGGGCATGAACTCAAATAGGGGAGGAACTCAAACAGGCCAGGGACCTGGTAACAGGGATTGATGCAGAGGTCATGGAGAGGTACTGCTTGCTGGCTTGCTCTTCATGACTTTCTCAGCCTTCTTTCTCAAAGAACCCAGCACTACTAGCCTGGGCATAGCGCCACCTATAATGGGCTGGGCCCTCCCCATTAGTAGCTAATGAAAAAGTGTCTTATGTACCTTATGGAGACATTTTCCCAATTGGGGTTCCCTCCTCTCACATATCTCTACCTGTGTCAGTTTGACAAAGGTGACTTAGTACACCATGATCAAGACAAATCTTACGAAGGACAGTATTTAATTGGGGCTGGTTTACAGGTTCAGAGGTTTAAGGTGTGAGCAGGCAGCACCCAGGCAGACATGAGTGCTGAGGAACTGCGAGCTCTATATCTTCATCCAAAGGCCATTAGGAGAAGACTGGCTTCCAGGTAGCTAGGATGAGGGTTTAAAGGCTCACTCAAAACACCACAAAAGACATCCAGCATGTCATCTAGGGTGACATCATTACTCTAGCAATAATTTCCTTTATCCATCTGAAAGTAGCAATGGGTCATTACATTCTTCATTCTGTAGTCAGGTGAGTGTTACTAGACCAGAGGAGGAAAACAAAAATACCTGATTTGTGTTGCTTTTTTATGGAATATTTTTTATTTAAATTGAGTAGTTTCCTTTCTCTAAAATTTTAAGTTGACACATATTAATATATATTGGTATTAATTGTAGGGTACAAAGTATTTGATCTATAATTTCCAAATTCCTCCTGGAAGCAGAAAAGGACTGGATAAGTAAAGAATGAATGCCAATAAGTTCTGCTAGGGGTGCAGTGTACAGGACTTGAAAGGGGATAGTGACCACTGTGAACAGCACCTTAGGGAAGTGGTGGGCATAAAACCAAGACATCCGAAAAAATAAGTAGTATGCTGTAAGTGATTGCAATAGAGTTCAGTGTAAAAATACCATAATATTTTTGAAACATGGCATGGAGATAAGAAAGTTCACAGAACCTCTTAATATAAATATGCTACCATCTAACATTATTCTATCAGTTGTTACTGTCACAAATCTAGCCTACACAATTATTGAGAAACTATAGTCAAATTTGGATTGTATTAGAATCCCTAGCGAATTCCATCGTCCACTTTACCAAAATGTAAGTCGGGTATCTTAGGGTTTGCATTGTTGTGAAGAGACACCATAACCCAGGCAACACTTATAAGGACAACATTTAATTGGGGCTGGCTTACAGATTCAAAGGTTCAGTACAATATCATCCAGGTGGGAAGATGACAGTGTCCAGGCAGGCATGGTGCAGGGGGAGCTGAGTATTCTACATCTTCATCTGAAGGTCTCTAGGAAAAGACTGGCTCCCAGGTGGTAAGGAGAGGGGGAGGAGGGTCTCTGCCCACACAATGACACACTTTCTTCAACAAGGCCACACCTCCTCCAACAAGGTGCCATTCCTCCTAATAGTGCCATTCACATGCCAAGCATATTCAAACTACCACATCAACTACCCAGAAGCTCTATCTTCTGACTTGAGTGGCTTCCTTCATGTTACTAACTTCCACCAAGGGTTACTGCTTCAACTCTAATATTGGTCTGTGATTTATCCTATTGAAAATTTCATCTTGTTTTAAACAAATTCTTCTTAGCATATACTGTGGCAATGTACTATGTTTTTTATTAATATTGGTAATATTTTTAAGTAGTTTTTCTTTATCTGTCACTAAGTAATAACACTTTTAACTAGCAATCTATTACTTGTATTTTTATTTTTATACATTTTAATTTTTTTAATTAAAATATAATTACAGCATTCTCCCCTTTAGGTTTCTACTTCCAACCCTTCTATGTGACTTCCTTGCTCTCTTTTCTTTCACTGTTGTTACATACAAACACATGCACAAATTTATATATATATATATATATATATATATATATATATATATATATATATTCCTAAATAAATACAGCCTGATAATTGTTCAGTTTTTGTAGTGTTATGTACCATTCTAAATTCAAGTATTCTAAATTTAAAAGAGTACTGCTGTAGCATTGATGATTAGATTTACTGCAAAAAGGAGCATTGTATCATTCGGTCTGACACTAAGTCATAAGTCTACTCCAAAACTTGAGAATCCTATTTAGCTCCTCCATTTCATTCACTAAGTCTACATAAAACTGGTATGACACATATTTCTCTCATGTTATTTATTCATCTTTTACTCATTCATGTTTTCTTCAGATAGCAGTCAAAGTAGTCATTTAAAATTCAGACCAATCACACTGTCCTGAATATCATTTCAATCAATTCTTACTCATTTATGACAAGGTTTTTGTTTTTGTTTGTTTTATAAATAAAATCTTTGCCGGGAAACTCTATGAAGCATAATTGCATTTAAACATAAAAATAACCATTGTAAATCAATGCAAATTATTTGAGATTCGATGTTAATTTAATTTAGCAAGTTTATGTGATCTTAGTTGGGTGCAGTTGGTATGTTTGCAAGGACATGCTGGGTGGCTGGGCAGGTGATCCAGAGAAGAGAAATGAGCAAAGAGTAACAAGGGTTTGCTCTGTTGGTGTTCCTGTTAAAACTTAAATTACCTTCCTGTCATGACCCAGACTCAAAGCAGTTTTCCTGTATTGCCTGTTAAAATGGGAGAGAAAGAGCATTTATTCACTACTTGTGAGCTACCAAGGGAGACTCAACTCTCACACACTTAGCAGACCACTCTCCTCTCTACACTCTATGGCTTCCACTAATTCAGAGAAACCCTCTGTCAGAATAGAGATATCTCTGAAGGTCAACTGAAGTTAGTTAGATACGTCCAGCTTTACAGTGTGTTCACTAAAATGTTTCCAAAGCTATCAGAAGACAGAGTTATTGCTGGTTCAGGGCTGTTATATAAGGTGGACAAAAATCCCAAGCACAGTCCATCCCCCTTTCACTCACATCTCTTTGTTCCCCAGTTATATGTGCTCTGCAGGGTGTTTTGGAGTAATGGTCAGACATGCCTCTGTGAAATACTAACTTAGGAAAGCTTCCGCAACTTTCTGTGGAATAGCTCTAGTCTCTATCGAGTCCACTCTAAAGGACCATTGTCATGATTTACACAGAAAGGAATCATTAAAGAATTTGCTGAAAATATACATATAGGCAACAAGATACAAACTGAGCCTGTTATATTTGTGAATAGTTAAAATTAATCCCAGATTGAGGGATCAAGTTAATCCCAATAGACTGGAAAACATACATCAAATTATCACTACACAATTCAAAATATTTTGAATGATCTTTAAATGCTAACAAACCTTTTGAATTACTAAGAATGAAAGACAGAGGGGCGGGGGAGAGAGCTGACAAAATATAGGGGTCTTGTGTGTGACATGATCTTCTAGGAGGACCATCAGGTTTATTCCATTGGATGGACCAATAATTGTACTGCCTTAAAATGAAGAGCCACTTTCCAGGTAGGAAAAGTAAAGTAAGGTGTGAAGGAGGAGTTGGAGGAGGAGGGGGTGGAGGAGTTGAGGGAGAGGAGGACGAGGAGGACAAGGAGGAGGAGGAGTTGAGGAAGAGGAGGAGGGACTTTGGCAGAGTGTGATGGCTAGTGCTGAGCAGATACTTAAAAGTGGCCAAAGTTTAGATTGAGGTAGCAGAGATTATGAGAGTCCTTCACAGAAACAAACAAATACATGAGGTAGAATGTGAAAGGGGATGGGCTAAAGTGGGAAAATGAAAGAAACTAAGATTATGCGAATCTCTGATAGAAAGTAAGAGTTACAGATTGGCATGTATTGCCAATACATTCCCTGGGAGTGCAGAGGAATGGAGACAGTGCCCCCTATTCCCCTGGGATGGAGCAAAGAAGGAAGAAACATTGTAAACCATTAGAAGAGAGGAACATCACCAATCAATGGACCCCAGAGGTAAAAGTCCACCTGAGTTCTCTAGAACTAGAATTTGTATGACCTCCCAGGGGATCATCCTTCTACTGAATACCTGGTCAAACTTCTCTGAAAGTGAAGATTTACAAGTCCAAAGACCATGAAAATAACATAATTTCTAGGTATCCAAAGGAAATGTTCTAAGAAAAGATACTAGAAGCTATATTCAGGAATAAACCTGTCCAAATTGTTGTATGGGTCAGGGTGGGGTGGGAAGCTATTACACGATCATGGTCAGTATCAGTAATTACCTTTCATTTGACTTCATCTGGTGCACCTCTTTCTACTGGTGGTCTCTTGAACATTGATTACTAAAAGGAATATAAAAATTATTTCCTTGAATAAATTAATTTGTGCACATGAGGGGAAAATAAGCCGCATTAGAAGAGAAGAATCAGTCAGAGACATTGGTGTCTTTTTAAATAGGTAGACTAAATATATAATGAAGGGTGGATAAAGATAGAGATGGGTAAAAGTTTAGATTCCAGGCTGCCAGGGAAAAGGCTTGGTACTGATGCAGGTATGATCTCTTGAGCTCAAATGGAAGTGAAGTACAATCACATTGCAATATTTTGTTCTATCTTTATGGAAGTCAGACTCTAGTTGTCTAACAATATATAGCTATATTAAAATCTGAATCTGTGGTATTAAATCTTCTTGGCTTTACATAAATTACCACTATACATCCCTCAATCAGAAATTACTATAATGTTATTTCTTTAAATAAAACATTTCAAACATCTTCAGCTTACCTTATTTTTATACTATACACTATTAAGTCAAAACCAATGCTTTTTATGGTTAAAATATGTAGAAACCACGTTATTAACTGGTTTACATGTTAAGTGTTTTTTTTTTTTTTTTTACAAAAATGGTTTTATTTCAGTTGTAAAATAAAAATAGGAGGAGCTATCAACATTTTATGACTTTGCTAGATGTAAAAGTTCTATTTCTAAATAAACTTTAGTGTTTCTTCAAACACTAAATTTTTTAAGGAAATTTTTTAAATAAGAAGATCAAGACTTAAAAAGACAACACAGTTTGATCTTCATTCTTCTTGAGCTTTATGTGGTCTGTGAAGACGGACAACCAAAATGTGTTGTCTTTTTAAGTTTTGAGCAAAAGGGAAACAAAATACTCATGGGAGCAAATGTGGAGACAAAGTGTGGAGGAGAGACTGAAAGAAAGGCCATCCAATGAATGTCCCACCTGGGGATCCATCCCATATACAGTTACCAAACTCAGACATTACTGTGGATACCAAGAAGTGCATGCTGACAGGAGCCTGATATAACTGTCTCCTGAGAGGCTCTGCCAGAGACTAACAAATGCAGAAGCAGAAGCTTGCAGCCAACCATTGAGCATGGGGTCCCCAATGGTGTCCCCAATAGAGGAGTTAGAGAAAGGACTGAAGAAGCTGAAGAGGTTTGCAACCCCACAGGGAGAACAATAATATCAACCAACCAGACCCCCAAAGCTCCCGGGACTAACCCAAAACCAAGGAGTACCCATGGCTCCGGCTGCATATATAGGAAAGGATAGCCTTATCGGGCATCAGTGGTAGAAGAGGCCCTTGTTCCTGTGAAGGCTTGATGCTCCAGTGTAGGAGAATTCGAGGACTAGGAGACAGGAGTGAGTAGGTGAATGGGGGAACACCATCATAGAAGCATGGGAGGGAGGCTGGAATAGGGAGTTTTCCAGGGGGGACCAGGAAAGGGGATAATATTTGAAATGGAAATAAAGAAAATATCAAATAAAATGTATTAATAATTAAAAAATAAAAAAGACAATGCATTTTAGAAGAAATGCATTGAGATAAAACTTTCTGCAAAACACCAAATTAAAAGGAATTGTATTTTTATCCATTTTGAAAAATTATAACAGCAAGTTAGTTTAAATGTTATGGAAATATACATTAAAATTTTTCTGAAGGCCATAGCATGTTAAACAAAAAATTTATTTTCAGCAACATAGTTAAATATTATTATGGTATTCAAAGTATGCATTAAAAAACTTTCATATACAGAATGCCTATGCAATTTGAGCCAAGTGATTTTATCAATTTTGTAACATTGGTACTATTTATTATTTGATGAGAATAATTCTTATGATTCATATGATTAATCTTTAAATACGAATTGAATGTAATAAGCAGATTTATTTATAAATGTTTGAAATGTGATACGCTCATTTCTTCGTTTAAATTTTGTATTAAAAAGCCAATATAATTATCAGTGACATTTCTTGGAATAATTTGATACAACCATGAAGATGTCCTCTGAAGTTTGAGGAATAGCTTCTGTTTGTCCTTTGATTTAAAACATAGCTGACATGTAAAGCTAGGTCTGAGATCTCAGCCAACTTTATTGAAAGAGGAAGCCTTTGCATCTAAGAAATGTGAACAGAGAGATTCCCCAGTGTGGGAAGGGAAGATAGTCCTAGTCTGTCCCAACAGTTGAGGCTTTACATCGTTGGGAAAAGGATAAATACTAATTCTATCTCAGAAGTGTCTGTTTGGGGATATTGCACATTGGTTAATTCAGACAGATACAGGGAAGTGAGTTGGTTCCCATCACAGCAGTCCTCAGGTGAGAGATTTGACAGCTGCCTCAAATAGTAACCTCCAGATGGCAGACAAGGATAGGGAAGCCATTACAGCAGGAGAGGAACTCAGGCTTTGGCCATCTTAAATGTCTAAGTGAAACGTTCATTACTGTCTCTACCATCTTTCCCCATCGTCTGCCTCCTGGGAAGCTGTCTGACCCTTACTTCCTCACTTTGATGTTCTGAGACACTTTTCTTTTGTTAAATAATGACATATAGAAGTCTCTAATGTTTTTTACATAAATCCTAAGAAAGCCATGAGCGTTATTTTAAATGCAATATAGTATTTTATTTACAACTCAAAACATAGAGTTGTGCTATTGGGGGGCGGGGGGGCATGTGCTCATATATGTAACTCAGTATGGTACCTCTCTCGTCTCAGCCAAGTTTCAAACTAATATTACAATAAAGACATTGAAACCTTTTATTTTTACTTTAAGAATTGTGATTCATCTGTCTTTCTTCTTGTTCTATTTATAACTATTCACTTTTCTACCAGTGCATTTGACACATTGGGCTCGAGTAAGAGTATAATCTCCTTGAATAATTGTTTGTAAAGTAACCTTTAAGGTTTTATTAGGGTGTGATTTATTCCAGTTTAATTGCAGATGTCTGTTGAACAGAAATAGCTACACACAGACATACAGGCACACACACACACACACACACACACACATACTGCTTCTTGATGATTGTATTTTTACTCTTAGTCATAGAGAAAGCATTGTCCACTGATTGGTTCTGTTGCTGAGAAAATGGTTTCCAGACATTTAAGGTTTAGTTATATTAGACTACTTCCTAAATTCTGTTCTTTTCTATAAATGAAAAAGAAAATCCTGTGAAATATATAAATGACTATCAAGTAACCATTTGCTAAAACTATTCTCTTCCCAGTATAAATGAATCAGCCTAATATAATGTACATACTGCATTAGCTCTATACTCTGCATCCAAGAAGCGGGGAAGACAGCAAGAAGGAAGGATGGAAGGACAATGCACCTTCCTCCACTAGGGCCAACTTACCAAACAAAATTTGAGAACACAGTCCCTTATAATACAAAGAAAGGATAATTGCCCAAGTATATATTTCTCCAATATTCTCTTTTATTCCTGAAGGACATGTTAGAAAATGTAAAAACGCCACAGTGAGACATTAGCTTCATGAAGCTACTATCATTTAGTCAAAAAAAATGTAATCTATCTTGGGGTGAAGCCATATTATAGTCACTAATTTAAGAGTTAATCCAGGACAGTTGCCTGCTTAAAGAATTACTCCACAGGAAGATGTGTTCGCCTAGATATTAGCCAATAAAAAAGTACAGAATGCCCAAGATACAGTCCACAGAACTCAAAAAGGTCAACAAGCTGAAGGGCCCAAGTGAGGACACCTCAGTACCACTTGGGAGGGAGAAGAAAGCAACCACAAGTGGGGAGGGAGGATCAGGGAGGGAAAGTGTATGTGGTGCTGGGGAAAGAAAGGAACCCACCCAATCTGGTATTGAGTGCCTGAAAAGGACTGAAGCCCTGAGGGCCAACAGAAAGAATGGAAACAGGAAACCTTAGGAGGTAGGAGTTTGGGGGGACCCTCCAGAATGCACCAGAACCTGGGAGGTGAGAGACTCCCAAGACTCGAAAGGAGGACCCTTAGATAAAATGCTTGACAGTGGGGAGAGGGAACATATAGAGCCACCTCCAGCAGGACGACAGCATCAAATGCCATCTCACAGTCAAAACTCTGACCCATAATTGTTCCTATTTGAAAGAACTACAGGGATGGAAATGGAGAGGAGCCTGAGGAAAAGAACGTCCGGCAACAGGCCCAAAGTGGGATACAGCTCAAGGGAGGTACCAAGACTTGACACTATTACTAAAGCTATGAAGCTCTCACAAAAAGGGATCTATCATGACTGCCATCTGAAAGACCCGACAAGCAGCTTAAAGAGTCAGATGTAGGTACTTGCACCCAACCAATGAACAGAAGCTGCTAACCCATGTGGTTGAATTAGGGGAAAGCTGGAAGAAGCTGAGGAGGAAGGTGACCCTGTAGGAAGACCAGCAGTCTCAATTAACCTGCAACCCTGAGATCTCTCTAACACTGGACCACCAACCAGGGAGCATTCACCAGCTGATATGAGGCCCCCAGCACATATACAGCAGAGGACAGCCGGGTCTGGGTTTAGTAGGAGAAGATGCTCTTAACCTTCAAGAGACTGGAGGCCTCAGGGAGTTTAGAGGTCTGGTGTGGTGTGGTGTGGAGGATGGGGACATCCTCGTGGAGACAGGGGAGCAGGGAGGAGGAATGGGATGTGGAACAGTCAGAGGGTGTACCAGAAGGGGAATAAAATTTGGAGTTTAAAATAAATTAATTAATTAATTTAGAAAAAAAAAGAAAGAAAAATAGGGGGAGTATTTAGCCTTCCTTCCCAGAATTATCACCTCTGTGCAGAAAACTTGGGGGCATTCCCCGTTAGTAGGCAGCAAGACTACTGTCTGCTTTTCCACTTCTCAACTATTTATTTATTTATTTATTTATTTATTTATTTATTTATTTATTTTCCGTTCTTTTAGACAGCTGTTCTCAACCTGTGGGCCACTATCCATTTGAAGGTCAAAGAATCCTTTTCTAGAGACCCCTAAGAAACACAGATATTAACATTATAATTCATAACAGTAGTAAATGTAGCAATGAGAATAATTTTATGGTTGGGGGTCACCACAACGTGAGGAACTACATTAAAAGGTCATAGCATTAGGAAGGTTGAGAACCAGTGCTTTTGATGCAGTCCAGGCAAACTATGCTTCTTCTGATTCTTTGGGATTTGACTGAAACCATTCTCCCTTTCATGTTGCTGCTTGCCTGATGATATGCAGCTGACTCTCAAGAACTCTTTACTCAAATGGCATGGCTTTTTCTTTGCCTTGGCTTCATTTCCCTTCCTCAGAGTCCACTCAAGCCTGCCCTAAAAAGTTTTCTTTTTAAAAGCTTTTGTTAGCAAGTATAAAAACTTGAAAAAGCATATCCGAACTTCTAGGGCAATGTGTGGCATCCAAGGAGGATCTTCAAATATTCCCTGCCATAGAATTATTAAGTAGGCCTTAATTGTGTTACTAACAACTTATTCAGTGTTAAAGTAGCAAAATATTAGTTTGTACTTCAGCACAAAAGCAGAGATTTTATGTTTTATAACAGAAAGAAAATCATATTTAATTTAAATCCTCCTGAAATGTTCTAGTAAGACACCATTGAAAGAAATTCTGCACCCCCACTGTGAATACTTTGTTGTGTCCTGAATTTGAGACGAAAAGTAGAATTCCTACTTTTATTTTATTTTACTTATTTCTAGCACAGTGAATGTAACTGTCTATTAAAGTGTTAGGGCCATCCATTTTATACACTTCACTACATGGTTTTAAATGTTATAAAAAGTTCAAAGAGGGTTTTGCATTTCCAGATAAGGTATAATTTAGTAATTAATTTTATATGTTACATTTTTGAACTCTGAGCCTTATTTTGAAACCAAATGTGTTGAAAATTTGCATTTGTAAAGATTTGTATTTCCCCAAACCTTATATTTTATATCTAACTCCTATAAAATTGCAGCCTGGGATCTCTTCCTAGTCTTTATTCGTGATAAAATGGAAGAAAAACTTATTCTTTCAAATTGTTTGCCATGATCTTTAATAATACAAGATAGAAATACATGAACTCTGAGATACTGAAAGAAGTAACTTGGTAAGATAAAGTGATATTCAATGAACTTGGAATGATTAACACCTCTCTTCAGTCTCCTCCTCATGCTTGCAAGGCAACAATTTTCCTGATGAAGTTGTCTTGCATTTTTATATACTCTTTGTCCTACACCACCACTACCTCTCACTGAATGGATATAGTAACTTGTAACCATCATTTAGTTAAACAGCCCCATAACTCTTAAAGAAAGAGAAGCAGTCATTAAAAGTCTCACTCCACCCCCCATAAAAAGCACAGGTCCAGATGGGTTTAGTGCAGAATTCTATCAGACTTTCAAAGAAGAACTGACACCAATACACCTCAAAGTATTTCATAAAATAGAAACAGAAGGGACACTTCCCAATATTGTTTTGTGAAGCCACAAATACACTGAACCTAAACCACACAAAGACCCAACAAAGAAAGCAAACTTCAGACCAATTTCCCTCATAAATATTGAGGCAAAAATATGTACTAAAATTCTCGCAAACTGAATCCAAGAATATATCAAAATGATCATTCACTATGAGTAAGTAGGCTTCATCCCAGGGATTCAGGGCTGGTTCAATAAATGAAAATCCATCAACATAATCCACTATATGAGCAAACTCAAGGAAAAAAACAAACAAACAAACACATTATCATGTCATTAGTTGCTGAAAAAGCCTTTGACAAAATACAACACCCCTTCATGTTAACAGTATTGGAGAGATCAGGAATTCAAAGTTCACAACTAATAAGAAGATAATTTTTTTCAAAATGTCATATGTTATCATTAATGTGTGTGAATGTGGACATATGATGGGAACAGTGTGCATTCCAAACTTGTGTGTGTATGTCTGTGAACAACTCTGCGAGGTTGATTCTCCTCTACACATTTACAAGAGTTATGAACATTAATCTCTAGTCTTAGGCTTCTCTGGCAAACCTTAATACTCATTGGGACATCTTCCTTGTCCATGTAATTGTTTTCTGCTGAACTATGATGATAGGTAATATCAACCATTATTTGAAAAAGGATTTGTCACATTTATATTAAAATTAGCATGAGTCAGAGGTAATTATCAGCCTTCATTTTATGACGTGGTCCCTATCCTTATTCTGTGTTTATACATCAAAAGAAGACTTCCTCCACAACAAACTTTTATTCCAGTTATTATTTAAAAGGTTTATACCAAAAACAAGAGAGCTAAGAATTCAAATGTAAAGACTAGAGAACATTCATAGCTTTCTCATGTTTGTGTCATGGTGGATGAGCTTGGAGTGTTACTGTTAATATAGATTTCAGTTGGTAAAGACATAAACACATTGGTAATCACTCAGTGCATCAGTCAGGATAATGAAAACCAGACTGAGATGAGTTATTAATCTCTCAATTTGTTATATGGGGGTCAGGAAGTTCATGTTTTATAACTGAATTGATATGTTTTAGCAATATAAATTTCCCTGAGTAAATGTCTCCCATATTTCTCAAAGACCAATAGGTTTGAACTCTTCTGCAAAGGTAAGATGAACTGGAGCATGTTGAAATGGTATCAATTTAACCTGGTCCTATCAGTAGACATTCATCATATGGCAGACTCTGAGACTAAATAAAATGTGGAAAAATACATCTCAGATTTAAGCGACTTAAGCTATACATGAAAGTTTAGAAATATGTTCTTCACATAATTTGATGAATACTAAAGAAAGCAAAAATAATCATCTTATGGTATTAAAGTTATCAATCTAAAATTAGAATTAAACATTTACAGTAATGTTGTAAATTATGCAAAGGTGTGAAGTACACATTTTAATTTAATTGATAAAAATTGCATACACTTACAGAACATAATAAGCCACAGGATATATCAATCAACCTAATTAATGAATCTTTATCTATTCAGTTTACTTTTATATTGGTAGCATTAAAATTGACATTTTCCAAAAAAAACTAAACATATGCATTATTCACTGTGGCCATGAAACATTGCAGTATGTTGGCATTTTGATTTTAATTTTGTTTGGAGACAATTGAAACAAATGTCTGTTAACGTTGTATCATGTGCCCATATGAGTGAGCTCAAGACTGTATTCCGCACTTATTGTAAAGTTCAATTGTATTTTATACAGTTTTGAAGAATGAGTTTTTACTGTACAGACATATCTGTCTTAGTAATATAATAACTCTCTTATCCAGGCTGTGCTTGTACTTCTGATCCCCTTCCATTAGCTTTTGAAAGTCTGTACTTACAGATCTGCAGCATTACAGCAGCCAGAATACTGTACTAACAAAAAATAATTATTTCACCGTGAATATTTTCCAGCTTCTGGACCATATTAAATGGACATTTTGTTATAGTGCACAGGAACCCCAAGATTTATGTAAGGCTTGTAAAAGTCACTGCCCCATCACTATGTCGGCCTTTCTCATTTCTAAATATTTAGAACTATTTAGAAAACAAATAGTAGCCTTTGGCCTGCGGCGGGCCCCTTGCTGGTCTGCTCCCGTGGAAACACCAGATCCTGAGACATCCTAGGGGGACCCACGGCCCACAGAGCGGAGGATCCTGAGACATCCTAGGGGGACCCACGGCCCACAGAGCGGAGGGTAAGTCACATAACAACAGAAACTGAGGAAATCCAAAAAATTATCAGATCCTACTACAAAGGCCTATACTCAACAAAACTGGAAAATCTGGATGAAATGGACAACTTTCTAGACAGATACCAGGTACCAAAGTTAAATGAGGAGCAAATAAACCATCTGAACAGTCCCATAACCCCTAAAGAAATAGCAGCAGTCATTAAAAGTCTCCCCACCAAAAAAAGCCCAGGACCAGATGGTTTTAGTGGAGAATTCTATCAGACCTTCAAGGAAGACCTAATACCAATTCTCTTCAAACTATTCCACAAAATAGAAACGGAAGGAACACTACCCAATTCGTTCTATGAAGCTACAATCACACTCATACCTAAACCTCACAAAGACCCAACAAAGAAAGAGAACTTCAGACCAATCTCTCTTATGAATATTGATGCAAAAATACTCAATAAAATTCTAGCAAACCGAATCCAAGAACACATCAAAACAATCATTCATCATGATCAAGTGGGCTTTATCCCAGGAATGCAGGGATGGTTCAATATTCGGAAATCCATCAATGGATTTCCACTATATAAACAAACTCAAAGAAAAAAACCACATGATCATCTCATTAATGCTGAGAAAGCATTTGACAAAATCCAACATCCCTTCATGGTAAAAGTCTTGGAAAAATCAGGAATTCAAGGCCCATACCTAAACATAGTAAAAGCAATATACAGCAAACCAGTAGCCAACATCAAACTAAATGGAGAGAAACTTGAAGCATTCCCACTAAGATCAGGGACTAGACAAGGCTGCCCACTCTCTCCCTACCTATTCAATATAGTACTGGAAGTCCTAGCCAGAGCAATTAGACAACAAAAAGAAGTCAAAGGAATACAAATAGGAAAGGAGGAAGTCAAAATATCACTATTTGCAGATGATATGATAGTATACTTGAGTGACCCCAAAAACTCCACCAGAGAACTCCTAAACCTGATAAACGACTTCAGCAAGGTGGCAGGTTATAAATCAACTCGAACAAATCAGTAGCCTTCCTCTACATGAAAGATAAACAGGCTGAAAAAGAAATTAGGGAAATGACACCCTTCACAATAGTCACAAATAATATAAAATACCTCGGGGTGAATCTAACCAAGCAAGTGAAAGATCTGTATGACAAGAACTTCAAGACTCTGAAGAAAGAAATTGAAGAAGATCTCAGGAAATGGAAAGATCTCCCATGCTCATGGATTGGCAGGATCAATATAGTAAAAATGGCCATCTTGCCAAAAGCAATCTACAGATTCAATGCAATCCCCATTAAAATACCAACTCAATTCTTTACAGAACTTGAAAGAGAAATTCTGAAATTTATTTGGAACAACAAAAAACCCAGGAAAGCAAAAACCATCCTCAACAATAAAAGAACTTCTGGAGGAATCGCCATCCCTGACATCAAGCTGTACTACAAAGCAATAGTGATAAAAACGGCCTGGTATTGGTACAGAGATAGGCAGGAAGATCAGTGGAATAGAGTTGAAGACCCAGAAATGAACCCACAGAACTATGGTCATTTAATCTTTGACAAAGGAGCTAAAACAATCCAGTGGAACAAGGACAGCATTTTCAACAAATGGTGCTGGTTCAACTGGAGGACAACATGCAGAAGAATGCAAATCGATCCTTTCATATCTCCTCGTACAAAGCTCAAGTCCAAGTGGATAAAGGACCTTCACATAAAACCAGACACACTGAAACTAATAGAAGAGAAAGTGGGGAAGACCCTCGAATACCTAGGCACAGGGGAAAAGTTCCTGAATAGAACACCAATGGCTTATGCTCTAAGATCAAGAATTGACGAATGAGACCTCATAAAATTGCAAAGTTTCAGTAAGGCAAAGGACACTGTCAATAGGACAAAACGGCAACCAACAGATTGGGAAAAGATCTTCACCAATCCCACATCCGATAGAGGACTAATATCCAATATATACAAAGAACTCAAGAAATTAGACTCTAGACAACCAAATAACCCTATTAAAAAATGGAGTAAGGAGCTAAACAAAGAATTCTCAATTGAGGAAATCCGAATGGCCGAGAAGCACCTAAAGAAATGTTCAGCATCCTTGGTCATCAGGGAAATGCAAATCAAAACAACCCTGAGATTCCACTTCACACCAGTCAGAATGGCTAAAATAAAAAACTCAGGTGATAGCAGATGCTGGCGAGGATGTGGAGAAAGAGGAACCCTCCTCCATTGTTGGTGGGATTGCAAGATGGTGCAACCACTATGGAAAACAGTCTGGCGGTTCCTCAGAAAATTGGACATATCACTACCTGAGGACCCAGCTATACCACTCCTGGGTATATATCCAGAAGATGCTCTAACACATAACAAGGAAATATGCTCCACTATGTTTATAGCAGCTTTATTTAAATAGCCAGAAACTGGAAAGAACCCAGATGCCCTTCACCAGAGGAATGGATACAAAAAATGTGGTACATTTATACAATGGAATATTACTCAGCTATTAAAAACAATGAATTTGATAAATTCATATATAAATGGATGGAACTAGAAAATATCATCCTGAGTGAAGTAACCCAATCACAAAAGAACATACATGGTATTCACTCACTGATTATTGGATTTTAGCCCAGAAGCCTGAAATACCCAAGATTCAACTCACAGACCACATAAAGCTCATGAAGAACGATGACCAAATAGGGCAGCCTTCAGTCCTTCTTAGAAGGAGTAACAAAATACTCAAGGGTGCAAATATGGAGACACAGGGCAGGACAGAAACTGAAGGAGGGACCGTCTACAGACTATTCCATCTAGATATCCACCATGGCCCACCAAAACAGAGGTTCAAGGTGGCAGATTACACGCTGACAGGGCCTGGTAACGTCCGCTTAGAGGCTCAGGGATGACAACCAGAGCAGATCTCACGCTAACCATTAAACTGACTGGAGTTCCCAAGGGAGATATATAGTGAAGCTGAAGGAGTTGAAGATTCGCGACTACCTTGGGAAGCAACATCCCAACCACCAGAGCCCCGGTAAGCACCAGTGGGAGTGCTTAGGGAGGGACTCAAGGCTCCAGCTATTAGGCAGAGGGGAGCTATATAAAGGGAGGAAGAATCCTTGGCCATGAAGGCGGGTACATCAGGGTGGGGGGGATATCGAGGTGGGGGTGAGGTACAGGGAGGTAGATGGGGTACACAATGGAGGCGGAGGGGGGGAAGGATAGTGAGTTCCTGGGAGGAGGGGGGAAAAGGGTAAGGAGAGAACATCTGAAATGTAAAAAAAAAAAATTTTACAATAAAAAAAAAAAAACTGCTAAAATGAAAAAAAAAAAATTATTGATGGATAATGACTGGATGACCAAATAGTTTTAATTGTGGTGCGAGGTCCATAAACTGTTTCACAGTCTTAAGAGTATATATTTTAATGATTATGTCATCTTTATAATCAAATTGGACAATTTTAATCACTGTACTATTAAGAAAAAATACCTGTATTAGATTTAGATGACTTTGCAGATAATGTTTAACTTGTTTCATTTAAAAGGGAAAATATATAAGAAATCATTGTGATTGTCTAAAATTTCCAGGTACTATACATATGATGACAAAGCTTTAATAACTATGTGCTTAAAAATGTATGCTTACTAGTTTTATATAACTCACTCTTCCAGATGCTAAATTTTTTTAAAAAAAAAATCACTTCTTGTGATTTAAATGAGTCTTTATAGAATAATATCACCTGCCTCAGTAATGTATGCCTGTTGCTTTTTGGATAAAACTAAAGCAATATCCTTTCCTCCCGTCCCTCTGATTTTATTTATTTTCTTTCATATCATTTAGCTTTAGTTCTTGCCTGACAGTTTTTTTTTCTATTTTGCAAGCAAACTTTAAAGAGAAATGTTATTAAATAAAGGCATTCCATAAATATTGTTTAAAAGCTAAAAAAAAAAAAAAAAAAAGAAAACAAATAGTAACACAGATTGTCATGATATCCATTACTTACAAATTAATGTAACAACAATGCTTAGATTTCATAGTTAAGAAATCTTAAAATACACCTATTTTGCTTTGTTTGAGAATTATGTAGAGATACACCGGAATGACGACAGTCATCATTAACCCTTTATTCCATACAACAACACAATTCTATTGTTCTTTTGCAAATGAAAATTGTCACTGAAAACTCTCACCAACGTGAAAGCGAAAAGGGTTGGCAGCTGAAAAGGCTGCCTAACGGAAAACAGACACAGAACACTGGGACTCAGGAAGCAGCATGAGCTGCAGCATATTTGCTCTTGTCTTAGAAGTGAAACCTGCAATAGTTCTAAAGATTAGAAGGGAAGATTGCCTGTACCTTTAACAGGCTAGGAATATTATAAAGATGTCTCAGTTTGCAACAGCCTCTAACCCTGTCCCCTTTACACAGAAAGATAGCAGTGGTTTTCCTATGGCAGTGCACTGCCATCCAGAAAACCTCCTTTCAGTGTGATTGAGCATGCTTCTGAGTATACAGGAAAGCACAGCAGGCTTGGCTGCAGCTTATTAATGATTATCCATGAATGGTCAGCCTCTCTTTCCTGTGTTCTCAGATAGAAATACACATGTAGGTTTTATAATGAACAGAGTTATGCCGTTAAACTCAATCAGTTCTGAGCACTGACAACTAGGAGAATCATGTGCTATGCTCAACACATAGCTCAGCCTGCCTAATTCTAAACTATGCATCTTCTTAGAGAAGAGAGATGGAGAATGTTAAAAATCATACTGGAAAGAGCTATTAGTGGTGCACACCTCTCTCTCTGTCTCTCTGTCTCTGTCTCTCTGTCCTCTCTCCTCTCCCCGCCATGTGCTTGTGTGTGTGTGTGTAAGTATTAATAATGCAACTTTATTTTGTCAGTTAAGAGGCTTTTTTTAACTTTGATTCTTCTCATCATACATTACATTCTGACTGCAGTTTTGTTCCCTTCCACCACCTCCTCTCTCTAACAGATCAACTGTTTTTTTTTTTTCTAAAAAAGAAAAAAAAAAAAAAAAGTCAGGTCTTCAGGGGTATCTACCTAACACACCCTAATAAGATCCAATAAGACTGGACAGAAACCATCATATCACAGTGGGACACAGCAACCCAACAGAAAGAAAAAGAAGAAAATGGTCCAAAGATCAGGTAAAAGAGCCAGAGACTCTCCTTGCTCCACTTGGTGGGAATCACACCAAACGTCAAGCTATATAATCATACAGTATATGCAGAAGACCTAGGTCAGACCCTTACAGGGTCTGTGTTCGTCCCATCAGTTTCTGTGAGCCCCTATAAGCCCTGCTTTAGTTAATTTTTGTAGGCTGTGTTCTAGCCCTTCTGAGAGATTTGCCTGGCACCGCCTAGTTTTTGGCTGTGGGTTTTTGCATCTTTTCTCATCAGTTGTTAGATGAAATGGCTCTGCTGATCTAAGAGTATAACAGAATATCACTAGAAATCATTTCGTTGACTTTTTTCCACCAGTCATGTTTGGTTCTATCCTGGGTTGCTGGCTGTCCTGCCTATGGTTCCTGTTCATCCAGGCACTGTTAGGCATGGGCTCCATCTGTTGGTGTGGATCAAAAGTTGGACCACTCAAGACTTGTCCATTCCTATTAATTTTGTGCCATCTTTGCTCCAGCATATCTTGCAGGAAGGACAGATTGCATGTTAGGACAGATTCTAGATTTTGTGGTTTTAGGAGACTTTTCTAGTTAGAGAAAAAAGCTAATTTGGGTTGTATATTCCCCATTACTAGGAGACTTTTCTAAGGTCATGCTCATAGATTCCAGGGAATTTTCACTGCACTAGATTCAGAACATTGTCCCCCTCAAGGCCCTCCAATTCCAGCCATTCTCCCACTGCCTCCCAGCCCCTACCTGATCCTCCTGTTCCCATCCCTGACTGCCCCCAGTCTACCTGCAAAATCTATTTTTCTTTTCCATTTCCGGATTTTAATAAATGTAGTATGTTTGCTAACATTTGAAATCTTACTGTTAAGCAGTGCTGAAGTCCTGCTAAATATTCCCTCTCAGAGCATCACCGTGTTTCAGTCTGACTTCCTTGCTGATCGAATCATTATCCAGGAAGTAAAGGAACTGCGCTTTATCAGAAATAGTGACATGAGAACTCAGAGGCAGATGCTCACGGCTAACCATTAAACTGAGCATGGAGTTCCCAATGGAGAAGATAGAGTGAAGGCTGAAGGAGTTGAGAGGATTCGCGACACCATGAGGAAAGCAACAATCCCAACCAACCAGAGCCCCAGGGTCTAAGCCACCAGCCTGGGAGTGCTTAGGGAGGGACTCAAGGCTCCAGCTATATAGGCAAGGGAGCTATATATAAGTGGGAGAAGAGATCCTTGGTCCCATGAAGGCTGGACATCGGTGGGGGGGGATATTCGAGGGTGGGAGGCGAGGTACAGGGGAGGGTAGGTGGGGGTACACCAACGTGGAGGCAGGAGGATGGGGGAAGGGATAGTGAGTTCCTGGAGGGAGGGGGGAAATGGGGTAAGGAGAGAACATCTGAAATGTAAAAAATAAAAAATTTTACAATAAAAAAAAAAAAAACTGCTAAAATGAAAAAAAAAAATTATTGATGGGATATGACTGGATGAGCCAAATAGTTTTAATTGTGGTGCGAGGTCCATAAACTGTTTCACAGTCTTAAGAGTATATATTTTAATGATTATGTCATCTTTATAATCAAATTGGACAATTTTAATCACTGTACTATTAAGAAAAAATACCTGTATTGGATTTTAGATGACTTTGCAGATAATGTTTAACTTGTTTCATTTAAAAGGGAAAATATATAAGAAATCATTGTGATTGTCTAAATTTCCCAGGTACTATACATATGATGACAAAGCTTTAATAACTATGTGCTTAAAAATGTATGCTTACTAGTTTTATATAACTCACTCTTCCAGATGCTAAATTTTTTTAAAAAAAAATCACTTCTTGTGATTTTAAATGAGTCTTTATAGAATTATATCACCTGCCTCAGTAATGTATGCCTGTTGCTTTTTGGATAAAACTAAAGCAATTATCCTTTCCTCCCGTCCCTCTGATTTTATTTATTTTCTTTCCATATCATTTGCTTTAGTTCTTGCCTGACAGTTTTTTTTTCTATTTTGCAAGCAACTTTAAAGAGAAATGTTATTAAATAAAGGCATTCCATAAATATTGTTTAAAAGCTAAAAAAAAAAAAAAAAAAAGAAAACAAATAGTAACACAGTTGTCATGATATCCATTACTTATCAAATTAATGTAACAACAATGCTTAGATTTCATAGTAAGAAATCTTAAAATAACACCTATTTGCTTTGTTTTGAGAATTATGTAGAGATACACCTGGAATGACGACAGTCATCATTAACCCTTTATTCCATACACAACACAATTCTATTGTTCTTTTGCAAATGAAAATTGTCACTGAAAACTCTCACCAACGTGAAAGCGAAAGGGTTGGCAGCTGAAAAGGCTGCCTAACGGAAAACAGACACAGAACACTGGGACTCAGGAAGCAGCATGAGCTGCAGCATATTTGCTCTTGTCTTAGAAGTGAAACCTGCAATAGTTCTAAGAGATTAGAAGGGAAGATTGCCTGTACCTTTAACAGGCTAGAATATTATAAGATGTCTCAGTTTGCAACAGCCTCTAACCCTGTCCCCTTTACACAGAAAGATAGCAGTGGTTTTCCCTATGGCAGTGCACTGCCATCCAGAAAACCTCCTTTCAGTGTGATTGAGCATGCTTCCTGAGTATACAGGAAAGCACAGCAGGCTTGGCTGCAGCTTATTAATGATTATCCATGAATGGTCAGCCTCTCTTTCCTGTGTTCTCAGATAGAAATACACATGTAGGTTTTATAATGAACAGAGTTATGCCGTTAAACTCAATCAGTTTCTGAGCACTGACAACTAGGAGAATCATGTGCTATGCTCAACACATAGCTCAGCCTGCCTAATTCTAACTATGCATCTTCTTAGAGAGAGAGAGATGGAGAATGTTAAAAATCATACTGGAAAGAGCTATTAGTGGTGCACACCTCTCTCTCTGTCTCTCTGTCTCTGTCTCTCTGTCCTCTCTCTCTCCCCGCACATGTGCTTGTGTGTGTGTGTGTAAAGTATTAATAATGCAACTTTATTTTGTCAGTTAAGAGGCTTTTTTTAACTTTGATTCTTCTCTCATACATTACATTCTGACTGCAGTTTTTGTTCCCTTCCACCACCTCCTCTCTCTAACAGATCAACTGTTTTTGTTTTTTTCTAAAAAAGAAAAAAAAAAAAAAAGTCAGGTTCTTCAGGGGTATCTACCTAACACACCCTAATAAGATCCAATAAGACTGGACAGAAACCATCATATCACAGTGGGACACAGCAACCCAACAGAAAGAAAAAGAAGAAAATGGTCCAAAGATCAGGTAAAAGAGCCAGAGACTCTCCTTGCTCCACTTGGTGGGAATCACACCAAACGTCAAGCTATATAATCATACAGTATATGCAGAAGACCTAGGTCAGACCCTTACAGGGTCTGTGTTCGTCCCATCAGTTTCTGTGAGCCCCTATAAGCCCTGCTTAGTTAATTTTGTAGGCTGTGTTCTAGCCCTTCTGAGAGATTTGCCTGGCACCGCCTAGTTTTTGGCTGTGGGTTTCTGCATCTTTTCTCATCAGTTGTTAGATGAAATGGCTCTGCTGATCTAAGAGTATAACAGAATATCACTAGAAATCATTTCGTTGACTTTTTCCACCAGTCATGTTTGGTTCTATCCTGGGTTGCTGGGCTGTCCTGCCTATGGTTCCTGTTCATCCAGGCACTGTTAGGCATGGGCTCCATCTGTTGGTGTGGATCAAAAGTTGGACCACTCAAGACTTGTCCATTCCTATTAATTTTGTGCCATCTTTGCTCCAGCATATCTTGCAGGAAGGACAGATTGCATGTTAGGACAGATTCTAGATTTTGTGGTTTTAGGAGACTTTTCTAGTTAGAGAAAAAAGCTAATTTGGGTTGTATATTCCCCATTACTAGGAGACTTTTCTAAGGTCATGCTCATAGATTCCAGGGAATTTTCACTGCACTAGATTCAGACATTGTCCCCCTCAAGGCCCTCCAATTCCAGCCATTCTCCACATGCCTCCCAGCCCCTACCTGATCCTCCTGTTCCCATCCCTGACTGCCCCCAGTCTACCTGCAAAATCTATTTTCTTTTCCATTTCCAGGATTTTAATAATGTAGTATGTTTGCTAAGCATTTGAAATCTTACTGTTAAGCAGTGCTGAAGTCCTGCTAAATATTCCCTCTCAGAGCATCACCGTGTTTCAGTCTGACTTCCTTGCTGATCGAATCATTATCCAGGAAGTAAAGGAACTGCGCTTTATCAGGAAATAGTGACATGAGAACGCAGAGATAACATTAAGAATATTGCTTAAGGAATGTTAAAATGGCTCAGTTTTGTGAAGACACTTGCTCCCAAGCCTGAAGACAAGTGTTTGAAATTCAGTACTTACATTGTGAATGGAGAGAAACGACTCCAGGGAGTTAATACTCTGACTTCCTCATGTTCCCTATTATGTGATCAGACTCATGAAAATATGAAGCATACACACAAGCACACACACATATAACTGTGGAAAGACACATTTTTCTCAATGGACTGTGAGGACACATAATTGGATTTCCATTAAAGCAACTTTTAATTCATAATGCATATCTCAATCAAGTGACATATTTTATGTATATGTATTTCTTTATATAATATTTCTGTATTACTTCACCTCAATATATCAATATGCTAATGTTAGGTTAATCTACGGGAAATACCATTTTTACTGTAAGTTTATGTACAACAGTTTAATGCTTTCTTACGCTTTCACAACAGATTTTATTGGCCAAACTGTATTTCATAAATGGATTATTTTCTTACATGCATATTTTAATCATGTTATGTAAAATTTGACATTTAAATTTACATTTAAAATATCTTATATATATTTACAGACATATAAATAACATTTTTCCAAATTATATGTTATTCCTAGAGGCCTCTTCCCCTTAAAGGTATCTGACATATTCTCTTAGCTTTATATAGAAAATGAGGGATGAATTTTATAGTAGTATTAACTTCTTAGTGTTAACTTCTGAAAAAACACTGATATTTCTTTTTCTGGCAATCTTTTTTATTATTTATCCCTATGTAATAGAAGCAAAGTCAGAAGATAAAGTAGTTTTCAGCTCACAGTTCTTTATGAAAATTAAATTAATAAAACTAGTGAACATCTAAGTTACAGACAAGTAATTCCAATATTAGTGTTTTCTCCTTAAATAAAAATATGAGAAAAGCTAATAATAAACTATAAATTAAATAACATTTTCTGCCCTTTGTGGATAATGAGATCTGAATAAGTCTAATATCAGATTTGAACACAGATTTTTCCGTATGTTACATAGGAATTTTGGAGGAATCAACAACTCGGATGTTAGGCATCCGTACACGATTTGTCTTTTAAGCATCTTTCAGTGAGGAACTAAGTAGAGGTAGAAAGGAAAAGCTTGGACCCTTGCCAAAAATGAAAGGGAATTCAGTGATGATTACAGTTTAAACACCATGAAGAAGTTTATATCAGACAACATCTTAGACATAAAACCTAGTTCTCATACATTGTTTTAATGAAGCAAATAATTTACTTTGCACAAACTATTGTTTACTTCCTAAAGGTTTAAAATGTTCTAAAACCCAGTATTAGACACACACACACATGCACACATAAATACACACACACCACAGACACACACACAATTTTAAAAATGATTAAAAAAGTAACGAATTACTTAATATCTGTGCATTTATCATTTTCTGAGATTCTAAACAGTTTACGTTTAGACAACTTAGGACAAAGACTATTTGCTTGCCTGGTTCTGAAACTTAGTACCACAAACGTAGTAAAAATTGAGTGCTTATTTATATTCCCTTGCAGTGCTTAGCCTGGCAGCCTAAGCAAGAATTCAGATTGCCAGTCAGAGTGGGTTCTGGGTGTCCCCTCTCTGGTCTAGGGGTGGAAGTCCCCTCTTTTAGATTGGATGGAGATGGGTTTTGAGAACACCCTGGATAGAGTAACAACCTCATCTTGAGTCTCGTGGTCCTCCATAGCTTAACTTATGCTAATGTATCTGAATAGGTTTTGCTACCAAATTAATCTGTTGTATCACAAAGTTAGTCAGCCTATTTAAGGCCCGGGACCAAAAGAAATCAGCAAAAATAACCCAATTAATGGTCCCAAGATGGGAGGAAGTGGGATTGACAACCATGGAGAGGTTGAAAACCAATCCTTGTACCAGCTTTCATCTTTCTTTCTCTGTCTTTTCTCTGGCTTTCTCCGACCTTTTTTATGTTCTCTTTAACCATCCTTGTCTTGTCTATGTAAGAGCAACATTCCCTTCCCCACATCCTGCCTTTTTGTGTTTATAACCCCTGTGCGAATAAGTAAATTATGATTGATTTAAATAATTAAATAAATTAATAAAAAAAGATAAAAATAAAGAAATTGAGTGCTTATAATATAGGATTTATCACTTATAGTTGGACACACATTACATTACCTCAGCTTAATATTCTATATGCCTTTCTTCTTTACTCTCTAACTATAGGCAAATATACATATATATATATATATATATATATATATATATATATATATATATGTATCGTGCTCCTGAGTAAGTTGCTATTAAATGGTCGCCAACATTTATACTTGTCTGTTTTGAGATACTATCTCATAGTAAGTGATAAATATTTTATTTTTTTATTATTTTATTTATATTTTATGGTCATTGAAATGTGATTCAAAATAACTAGTGATGTTGGGGAGTGCTAATATCTGAAAAATGGCCATTCTTATTCATGTTTTAAGGAAATCTGAAACCCTCCAATAGAGCCTACAACTTCTGCACCCTATAAGATGAGAATGCATGGCTCTGCCACTATGGCTTGTGTTCAAACACTGAACTGTCACTGTTTTAACACCCCTGCCATCAGTGGCTCACCTGGTAATTTTATGCTACACTTACTTGGATGATTAGTTCCATTTTATTCTGTAACATCAAAGGTGGATGCTGTTGAAAATGGATGAATGTCATAATAGTCTGCTCAATGGAAGAGGCAAAATGAACACATTCTTCACCCTGACAAAATGTGCAGTCTAGTGAATTCTCAATCATTATTACATAGTTACAAATGAGATGAGAAAAGAGTACAAAATATGTTGAAACGAAGATGATGCAAGAAAGGAGACTTTTTAACTGACACATGAAGGACAAGGCCAATTTTAATAAATTCGAAGTAGTTTTATCTTTGTATCAAAATGTCACATCATTATTTCCTTTAATATCTCAAAATATAGACTTCTGTTATACCCACAAACACACATACACACTTTTAGGTTTCCACAAGTTTTCATAATTTGCTAGTGATTAATAAAAGCATAAATAGTATAAAAATTTCAAAATAAATATTTATTCTTTTTCCAGGTTGAAATTTATAGAAGTGTGGATAAAAATCTACATCTCTGCATTCTGACCAAACTGCTGCTTTGTCCACACCGTTCTGAAATGTTTGATTCTAGTTGTTTGGCAACAAGAGTAGTTGGCATTATTGATTTCCATTTGTAGTTCACATTTTCAAGTTTTAATAAAATATTTTCAAATCTTTACTTTTAGGAAGCCAGAAACAAAAAACATTGTTTTCTTCTTTTTTCACCTTTAAAAAAAACTGCTGCCGGGCGGTGGTGGCACACGCCTTTAATCCCAGCACTTGGGAGGCAGAGGCAGGCGGATTTCTGAGTTCGAGGCCAGCCTGGTCTACAGAGTGAGTTCCAGGACAGCCCGGGCTACACAGAGAAACCCTGCCTCGAAAAACCAAAAATAAAAAATAAATAAAAAATAAAATAAAAAATAAAAAATAAAAAAACACTGCTGATGAGATTGAAAGTTTTGTTTACTAAATAAAAGCAAAGGTATGTCACCAAGTGTCATGGTTAACTATGACTGGAATATAAGTTGGACATTCAGTGGGACAAATATCATGCAATGCTAGTCTAAAAGAGAAGTCTTGAAAGAATTCTTTTTGGATGTCAGTGACATGATGATGTTGGCCATGACACGTCAGGACAACAGTAGACATCTAGTGGAAGATTAGTCTGTAACAACTCAAATATGGGGTCTCACTATTTCAGTCTTTTATGTTCTATGGGAGCCATGTATTCTTCTTGCTCAAAATGATACCATATTGTCCGGCGCCCTTCCTGGCCAGCAGGAAATTAGACGCAAGACAACAAGGTTCCTTCTCAAGGCAGTTTACTCAGGATTGTAGCTTTCTGGAGGTGGCGGCCCCACCTACCCCCGGGACCAGGCTTATATCTAAGAAAAGACCAATGAGCATATGCCACATATCATTCTCTCCATATATCCACGTATGACCATTCCCTGCCCCTGCACAGCTGAATAGCCAAATGAGGACTTGTTTACCACAAGGAGCACTCTCAGCCAGCACCATCCTCAGGTGCAGTGTATAGCGGCTCTCGACACTGCATCATTGAAGTGTTTATATAAACAAAGTATGCTAAACTCATAGTCAATAACGTAAAAATAGCTTAATCATTTTGGGGCTACTAATAGTTATCCGCATCAACCAGTAGGGTGAGGATATAACCACCTCTAATGAAACCTGACCTTACAGTTCTCAATGGGTCTAAAATGCCATCTGCTAATGCTTTGTTTCTTTTATGTTCAGATGTGAATGGTTACTTCTCTTTTGACAGTTGTGTCTGACAAGGGTCTATCTATAGTGAGTATAAGGTAATACATGTGGTGAGATTTCACTTCAAAAACAAAGTCTTGTTACCTATACAACTTCCAAGTCACTGTCCCCAGTGCTGCCTCTTGATGGCTGGCAGGTACGTTGCAATGACACTGGAAAGCTTCTATGTCACAGTTACAGATATCGGTTAAGCAGGGATCCAGGAGACTTAGGCCCGCCCAAGTTGTGCAGAATTTGTCACATGAACAAACTTGTAACTGGAAATGTCTAAGAGAGTGTTTGGATATTAAAACTTCAGCGGAAGCCTATGTAATTCCTCACTTGGTATATAATGTGTCAGTCATCTTTGAGGGAATTAAAATGAAGGGATTACAGTTTAAGTCCTCCTTAAGCACATTCAGACAAGGGAGTTTTAACTTCTTTTATGCTTTGAAATTCTAAATAAGTTCATGTATGCAAAACTAAGGTGGAAACCTTTACTCTTATTATTTTAAAAGATACCCAATGCCCTCCAGATAACAGGAGAGGCTGCATATATACCTTCTTTTCTTTATGTTCTCAAAGACTCAATCCCTCAGTCTTATCCTAGGCTGATAACAGCCTTCCTTTAATGCTGCCCATATCTCCTATGACTCCCTCCCCATCCCTGTTGCTGTATCCCAGCATCCATCAGGTACCCTTTGCTCAACCACAAGCCATGTCTACCAGAAAACCAGGTCAGCTGTCACAGACCTTCTCCTCTCTCCCTTGTCCCCACCCCATAACCAACCCTTTATTCTCATCCCCAGCTTTGCAATAGAATACCTGAAGGAGGCTTTCTTGCTCTCTACTCCCATCTCCTGTGGAGCCACAGATCTTCTCTCTTTTAACCAGCCCCCATATGTTACTTTGTCTCAGATTCCAAATTCAACAGTCACTTCATGCAATTCCAAGGCAAAGAGTGGTCTGCAGGCAAATCTGCACCTCTCCTACTACTCCTGAGAGACAATCCCTTAGTCTTATTCCTAGCTCTGTAGCTATCTGGGTTTCTTTCCTGACCCCATCCCCAGTGGATCGCAGAGACTTTCTACTCCAATATTTTTTCTCAACTCATTCCAGTATCACAGTCTCCAGTACCTATGGGCATTCACTGTGAACACACCAACTGAGAAGTCCAGGAAACAGGTAACACACAGCCAACATACTCTCTGAAATCCAAAGAGAAAATAGTATTTAATGGAAAAAAGCATTCATTCAACAGAGATAAATCCAGAAACTTGCACCTAGATATCTAATCACCCCAAGCCCAGGTGCCTAGACAACAGCATGTAAACATAACCAATAATAGCCAAGGCAACTTATCTCCACTAGAACAGGCCCTGAATATTCCAACACAGCTGAAGCATAATAAATAGACCTTAAAAACAACCACATAAAGATGGTAGAGGACTTTAAAGAGAAAAGGAATAAATTTCTTAAAGAAATCTAGGAAGACCCAAACAAATAGCTGAAAGAAACAAACAAAATTATTCAGAAAATTGAAATAGAATTAATGAACACACACACAGAGACACACACACAGAAACACTACAGCATGGAAAAGTAAAGCTGTTGCACACATGAAACCTTCACCTTTATAGCATAGTCTCTTAGGTACCTGAAGGTGCTCTACAGCCTACCAAAACCAACCAAACAAACAGACAAACAAAAAATCTTGAACATCAACTCAGCCGTAAAACCTTTGACCTACAATCTGTCCTGTCTGAATAATAGGCTAAGCAACTGTGTCACAAATCTTGTAGAGGTAGCCAGTCAATGTTTGATTTGACTCAAGATCCATTCCACAAGAAGGAACTCATACTCCACACTTCTTGGGAAACCAAAAAATTCATAGACTAAATAACTCAGACACCTTGGGTAAAACCAGCCAGGACTGGTCTAAAACCAACCATCCAAACACTAAACAACAACAAACAAAATAACAAAACCCCCCAAAAAATCAATAAAATTATTCCTAGTGATATTCTGTTATACTCATAGATCAGTGCATTATCTAGACATCAGCAGAGATGTTTAGTCTGACAGGAGATAGGAACAGATTCACAGACCTACAGCCTACATTATGTGGAGAGACAAAGTCTAAATGTAATATATCAATCAAAACCCTCTGTTCAGAGCTAGGTACTCCTATGGAAGAGGAGGTAGAAAGATTATAAAAGTCAGAGGAAAAGGAGAACACTAGGAAGACAAGGCCCTCTCAGTCAACTACAAAAGACAGAAAAGAGTTCACAGAAACTAAAACAACATGCATAGGGCATACATACATGGTTCCACACATCCTCTGGATATACCTTTTTTTTTTTATCTTTTAAAATTTCATTCACCAGCTTCTGTATGGTGCCTTGTAGGTAACTCAGTCTCTGGATCTCCGATGTGTCCAGGTAAGTTGACCTATGGGTTTCTTCCTATGGGTTTACCCTCCCCTTCAGCTGCTTCAATCCTTCCCCTAATTCAACTGAAGGAGTCTTCAACTTAAGTCCAATTGTTGGGTATAAGTATCTATGTCTGTCTCAGTCAGCTGCTGGTAGGGCCTCTCAGAGGATAGCCATGCTAGGCTCCTGTCTGTAAGCACATCACAGCATCTGTAATAATGTCTGGCCTTGGTGCCCCCCTTTAAGCATGTAATGGATTCCCAAAGTTGGGCTGGTCACTGGGCTGCCTTTCTTTCAGTCTCATCTCCATTTTTGTCCCTGTAGTTCTTTTAGACAGAAATAGTTCTAGGTCAGAAATGTTGACTGTGTTATATTTTGTAATACCCTTCCATCCCTGGAGGCCCTGTCTGTATACTGGAGGTAGACTCTTTGAGTTCTCTGTCCTCACTGCTGGACATTTTGGCTAAGGTCACCCCATTGAGTCCTGAGACTCTCTACCCTCCAGGATTTCTGGTACTTTCTAGAGTTCCCGCACCTTCCAACTCCTGAGGCTGCATATTTCCATTCATTCTCCTGGCCTTCTGGCTTTTTCTCTCCTGCCTCTGCCACCATATCTGATCATTTTCCCCATTTCTCCTCCCCCTCCCCTCTTCCACCAGGATACCTCCCTCCCTGTGCCCCCTGTGATTATTTTGTTCCCTCTTCAAAGTGTGATTGAAGCATCCTCACTTGGGCTTTCCTTCTTGATAAACTTGATACAGTTTGTGGGTGGGTTTTATCTTAGGTAGTCTCTACTTTTTGACTATCATCCGCTTATCAGTGAGTACATACCATGCATGTCCTTGTGGTTCTGGTTACCTCACTCAGGATGATATTTTCTATATCTACCTATTTGCCTGCAAAATTCACAATGTCCTCATTTTAATAGGTGAATAATATTCCATTGTGTAAATGAACCACATTTTCTGTATCCATTGTTCATTTGAGGACTGCTGGGTTGTTTCCAGCTTCTGGCTATTATAAATAAGGCTATGTTGAATATAGTGGAGCAATTGATCATCTCATTAGATATAGAAAGACATTGGAAAAACTGCAATACCCTTTTATGGTAAAAGTCTTAGAGAGATCTGGAAATCATGGTACATAACTAAACATAATAAAAGCAATATATATGAAACAACAGCCAACATCAAAGTAAATGGAGACAAACTAGAAGCAATCCCACTAAAATCAAGAACAAAGTTATTCACTCTCTTTCTATCTGTTAAATATAATACTTGAAGGTCTACCTAGAGCAATTAGACAACAAAAGTAGGTCACAGGGATACACATAGGAAGGAAGAAATCAGAGTATCACTATTTGCAGATGATATGATAGTATACATAAGCGACCCCCAAAATTCCACCAGAGAATGCCTACAGCTGATAAACAACTTCAGCAAAGTGGCAGGATATAAAACTAACTCAAACAAATCAGTAGCCTTCTTTTATACAAATGATAAACTGGATGAAAAAGAAATTAGGGAAACAATACCCTTCACAATAGCCACACTTAGTATAAAATATCTTGATGTTGCAGGAGTTTTTGACTGCACTGCTTTGAGCTCCTGGAAGGCCGCACTTCCAACCACCTTCCTAGGCTCTCTTTGGATCATTGCATGAAAGACTCACACACATTAGCTTATCTTTAAGGTACCTTACTGGCTTAGTGACTGGGTACTTCTAAGCTCCCAATGCTAGTGTGCCCTTCCCTTTGTTACTCCTGTCTAAATGTTTTTCCAAATCTATCTTTAACTTTCCTTCTCAAGTACCTTCTGTGATGCCCATTGGTCTTTGCTGTCCAAGATGCTTCCAGGTTGCCTTTCTGTGGCCTGCTTTCTCTTCTACCTACATTTTGGATGTTCTCTCCTGAGTCTGTTGTGTTCTGTCTCTCTTCCCCAAGTGTAATGATCTCTCTTCTCTCTGTCTCTCTCTCTCTCTCTCTCCTCTCTCTCTCTTTCTCTCTCTCTCTCTTTCTTTTCTCTCTCTCTCTCTTTCTCTCCCTGTGTCTTCACCAACACAACTCTAAGGGTCCCACCTAGTCCTCCTTTTCCCAGCTATGAGCCACTGGCATCTTTACTGATAGATCAAAAACCAATTGGGGACAAGGACCTTCAATGTCACTATACACATATTCCCAATTAAATCAAAGCATAAGGACCACTCCCCCACATCTTGCTATAACTCTTTCCAAGCAAATGAAAGATCTATGACAATAACTTCAAATCCCTGAAAAAAGAAATCGAAGAAGACCTCTGAAGATGGAAACATCTCCCATGCTCATGGATCCACAGAATTAAGACAGTAACCATGGCCATCTTACCAAAAGCAATCTAAAGAGTCAATGCAATTCCCATCAAAATTCCAACACAATTTGTCACAGACATGGAAAGAGCAATTATCAACTTTATATGGAAAAACAAAAATCCAAGATAGCCAAAACAATTCCAACAATAAAAGATAGGTGGGAGAGTAAACATTCCTGACCTCAAACTGTAGAACAAAGCAATACAGATAAAGACACCACCTCATTTGTATAGAGACAGACAGGTTGATCAATGGAATGGAATCAAAGACTCAGAAGTAAGGCCAGACACACATGGACATTTGATTTTTGACAAAGAAGCCAAAAACATACAATGGAAAAAAGAAAGCATCTTCAATAATTAGTGCTGGTCAATAAGTGGATAAATAGATGCTTATTTGTCATCTTGCACAAAAACTCAAGTCCAAGTGGATCAAGAGCCTCAATATAAAACCAGATACACTGAATCTAATAGAAGAGAAAGTGAAAAAAGTCTCAAACTCATTGGCACAAGGGGACATTTTCTGAACACAACACCAATGACTCAGTCTCTAAGATCACAAATTGATGAATGGGACCTCATGAAACTGAAAAGCTTCTATAAGGCAAAAGACACTGTCAACAGGACAAATCTGCAACTGATAGAAAGGGAAAAAAATCTTCACTAACCCTACATCTGATGGAGGACTAATATCCAAAATATATAAAGAACTCGAAAAGCTAACCTCCAGAAACCAAACAGCCCAATGAAAAAATGGGGTACAAAGCAAAACAGAGAATTCACAACAAAGGAATCTGGAATGGCTGAGAAGCACTTAAAAAAATATGGAAATTCCTAAGTCAGGGAAATGCAAATCAAAAGGACCATGGGATTTCACCTTACATCAATCAGAATGGCTAAGATAAAAAAAATATATATATCATGTGACAGCATATGCTGGAAAGGAAGTACTTTCTATTTGTTGCTGGTGGGACTGCAAACTGGTACAACCACTCTGGAAATCAATCTGGCAGTTCCACAGAAAATTGGAGATAGTTCTGCAAACTGGTACAACCACTCTGGAAATCAATCTGGCAGTTCCACAGAAAATTGGAGATAGTTCTACCTGAGGATTTAGCTATACCACTCCTGAGCATATATGTAAAAGATGCCCCACCATACCACAGGGGCACGTGTTCCACTATGTTCATAGAAACTTTTTCTATTTGTGATACATAAAAAAGTAGATCTAGAGCATAGGGTAGAAACTGGGAATAAAGGAAGGGGTAACTATATTCAGGATATATTCTATGAGAAAAGAATAGGTTTTCAATAAAACTATAAGATTCTCTATTTGACAACATCAGGTAGTATTTTTAATGTGTTAAAACATATTATCATAGTGATATACTGCTTGAACTTCTTATAATTAGTACAATAACTACACTTGGCAAATTATTTGAGAATTACATTAATCTGATAACCATTTTCTAGAAGTTGATGGTTCAAATAAACAAACCAAACTGAAATGTGAAAGTTAGACAACTAGCTTTTAACAGGGTGAGTGCAAATTTAAGCTTCTGTGTTTTAATAACATTCAAAAGAGATTTATTGTTATTAAAAAGAATAACAATGAAACAAATTTATGAAAGAATATTAATTCATATTTTTAAATTAGTTGATTTGTCCTCTAGTTATATAAATTCTAGCTCTTACAATCTTTAGTTAAAAATTGTAGTAATCATTTCAGTGACATATTTAAAAATAGGCTAAACTATAATGGTTGCAAGTTTTTACACATATTTGAATATATATATATATAATATATATATATATATATATATTCTACACAATTATTTATTCTATTTCTTCATCTTAAATTTAAGAATTCTACTATTGTATCTATGTAGGTAGGATTTGGGACAATGAAAATCAGTTGTTTATACATATATATGTACAAATATGTACATACACCTCTCTCTCTCTCTCCATATATTATATATATATATATAATATATATATATATATATATGAATGTCTGGGAAGCTGTATTGGACATAAGTTCCTGACCCATCTTTGCTTGCCTATAACTCAAATGGGACAAGCTGCATTGCCTCAAGATTTTAGACCTTGTGGGACAGATAATCAAAAAGAGAAATTATAATGATTCTTGTATTTTTCTTAAATGTGATCAGTTATTTGGTTTCAATCATGGACTGGTCTAGAAATCAATTCAATAAGAGTCTTCAATTGGAAGGCTGGATCTGGACATTTTCAGAGACATATTTGGAAGTTAGCTGCAGTTCTTTATGATGTTATGATAGCAAGAGATAAAGTTAGGACAGGATCTGGATTTCAAACAAGGGTTAGTGCATGTGTTAAGGATCTTTTAATTGTCAAGCTAAAATTGGTTTTGTCTCTTCTACAGGATTTATTGTTAGTTGCATTGACTATATATTTTCTAATTGTGTTAGTATATTGAAACCTGGTATGTCTGTTGTGGAGGAGGTCTGTCAACCAGCTTTTGTCTTACTGCCCTGAGTATTAGAAAACCTTGATTCTCTGAAAAAAAGCTTGAAAGTGATGGAAGAAGTGAGTTATGTTTTAAGCAGAAGCAAGAGAGTAGTGGACATGATTATTGCTAGTATAACAGTTTTAATTACTTTAACTGCTAGCACCACTGCTTCTGCAATAGCTTCAACACAAGAAGTTAAGACAGCAACTTTTGTTAATCAACTAGCAAAAAACAGTTACTAATCTCTTGGTATACAATAGGATTTATACAGGTGTTTGGAACAATGGATTGATGCTCTATATCCTATTCAACTTATTGGAAGGAGGTTCAGGGTTTAAGAGTTAAGATCCATCTCAAGTGTCATGACATTGGAGTGATGTTACTTCTAAAATTTACAATGATAGTCTTTATAATTAGAAAACAGTTTAAAGACACCTATAGTGTATTTGGCATAATTCTAATACCCCTCTGGATGATTTAACTTTGAATAGTGAGATTATGAATTTAAAGAATACTGCTCTGTTAAGCTTTGATGCTGCAGATAATGCTGATAAAATTATCCTTGGCATGAGGTCAGTTATTTCCATTTTGATCAAACCTCAAAAGTGTCATATATAGCTTGATCATGCTAGTCCATTTTATGTTGGGAATATTTTTATTCCTGCCCATCATATTAAAGCTAGTCTTTAACTACATCAACATGATGGCAGCCAAAGTACATGACTTGAAACTGAAAATGGACCCCCAGACAGAGTTATTAAATTAACAGGCTGGCAAGCCAAGGACTGGTAAGATTCTGCACCGAGCCTAAGACAGAACTGCATTGCTTTGGATAATGCATATTCCACAATGATTAAGGAAGGCATTCTTGGCAGAACCACCTACGACAGGCTCAGTCTGAGTTATGCAATAAAAAATGGGGAGATGTGGAGAGCTTTTGGGGTTGCCTGGCAGGAATCTGACTTTGTCCAAGGACAAGGAAATGGGCTGCTTGGAAGGAATCTGACAGGACAAGGACAAGGAAATGAACTGCTGGCAGGAATCTGACATTAGGCTAGAAAAAAGAAGTCATTTCAGGCAGAAATCTAAATCCTAGGGTAGAACAAAGAAATAATTTCAGGCAGGAATCTAAATCTTAGGCTAGAACAAATAAGTAATTTCAGGCAGGAATCTAAGTTTTAAGCTAGAACAAAGAAGTAGGTTTCAGACATGAAAATGACTTTGGTCTAGGACAGGGATGAAGGCTCAGATACTTTGGTCATCCAAAACTCTTAGAATAGTGATCAGAGGGTGATCATGGGACTCTATGTATTGTTCTGCTTCTTCTTTGACTATCAGGTTTATTATCTTGCTTGTTCCTTGGCTATTTGCATCTATTTTATTGCTAATCCCTCAACCTAGAACTGACCTTAATATTCGAATGTAATTTAAATGGTATAAAAGCAAAAAAGGAGTAGGAGGGATGGGATAGGTGATTAATTGGGGTGGGGGAGGGAATAACATCTGAAATGTAAATAAATAAAATATCCAATAAAAAAGAAGAAAAAGAAGTATATAAGTGCTATAATGATGATTTATATTGAAGATTATGAGCTAGAAAATTAGGTTTAAGAAATTGGTTACATCTTTATTTATGGAAAAACAAACTTCTCATCTGACTACAACAGAACAAGGAGGTGAACACATAAATATATTTATAAAATGCATATTAAACATGAAAAATTTTCTATAAAATATTCAAATCAAATTAAATTAACATGTACACAGTTAAAATATATTAAAGCGGAACCTGAGAGATGATATACAGAGATTAATAATATCTTGTCTCATCTGCATTTGAGTTCAGAATTGATTACTTATTTTGTATGTTGTAACTTCACCATTGCTTTAAAAATTGATAAATATGGCAAGAATGGAAGATAGTTTAATCTGGTATTTAATTTGACCTTATTTATTTTATATATAGGCAATAGGAAATGAAATAAAATGCTTCATCAGTTGCCATACCGTATAATTTGGTTCACTTGTGGAGATTTTCCCTGTTCCTTGGGTAAGAAATAGAAAGGTCATCAGGGCTAAATAACTTGCATATATAAATTATGCACATACTTGATAAATGACAGAGCTAAGACTTAGACTATGACCTTCAAAGTCCATGTAGTGAGTGATGGTCCTTTTCAAATCACTCAGCCACTTTCTTGAACTGTTATTGATAGTGGTTTTCACCTTAATCGCATCTGGCTTGCAATTTTAAACTTCACTGGAAGAAAAGACTGACCGGAAATGCCCTTTTCCACTTCTGTGGAATGAGAGTTCTCATCATGTGCACCATCTCCCTTTTCTCCTTCTTTCTTCTTTTCTTTCCTTTCTTCTTTTCTCTTTTTATATTTCTTTTTTTTCTTCTTGGACAGCAATCTTTCATTTAGTGACAAGAACATATCATAAATGCTTACGTTATTTCTGTGACTTTTGGAAAGGTGAAGGGCCTTATTGTCCAAGTATTCAAAGTTTAATCTAAATTAGATAACGAATAAAAGCAGGCATTTACCAAATGCATTAGAAAACTCTTCATGGCTAAAGAAGACAGAGGTATTCTTTCACTTTGCTGAGAACAAGAATCTCTCTCACTGAAGCTGTCCATTCATCAGTCTCTTCATTTTGACTCTAGCTGGTTTACATTAGAAGGATTGTCATAGTATATATTTATTAAGCAACCACATACTGGATATACTGGGTATGCCAAAGCCTCGTATTGTAAGAAGTAATGATGCCAAAAATTGGTCAGAATTCTTACAACATGAAGTAACTTATATTCCATAAAACATACTGCTTGCATAACACACTGAACTATGAATAAAAATAGAGTAAGTTCTGTTACAAAACTGAAATGCTTTTGTGATTACTTTATTAACATAAATATGTCAGCAAGAATTTTTAGATTCTTACTGAGTAGTTATCTACATTTTGTCCAACCTATGAGATTAGGTTTTCTTCATGGCTTTATTAACATTTTTCAGGGTAAACAATGTCCTCTTGATATGCCTCTTCTTATTAAGGCTGTTCTAGAACTCCTCAATTTTACTTTGCTTTTGAGGAATGTTTGTTTATAGTCCCACTATCTTTGTCTGCAGTTATAAAGTTATGAATACATTAGAAAATATTTCTCTTATTTGTAACAGTCATAAAGGAGCAACTTATTTGGGAAATGAGTAGAAAACAAACATTACCTAGAATGGGAGATTGTGAGAGGAGAAAATTTGGAGTATTCATATCTGTACAAGTTACAGTAAACCTTGAGTTGAATATTTTTGTTAGAAACGGTAGTTTTTATTCCACAGTCACTTATTTGAATTAAGGTTTCTCATGGCTGTCTATAGGCATTTTTTGGTGACTACTCATCCCAATCAAAATTGTTATGAAATTTTATTATTTTGTTAAATAGAGTTAGTTTATTTGAATATGAAATTTTCTTCTGCTACTTTAAACTCAAATGAATTTGTTCAATACAAACTTTTGAAGAACAAAAAAGAAATTATGGAAATAATTTATAATGGTGATTAGGTCACTATATATACATACTATATAGTGTATGTATATATATACTATATACATATATATATAGTGTGTATATATATATATATATATATATATATATCACACACACATATAGTATCTTTGTATGTATTATGGCACCAGGCAAGGGTCCTTTTTGGCATAGTCTGCTTTCCCAGGCTTCCAAAGTGCCCAGGTGCTGTTATTTTCATTTTAGCTCCCTGTCTAGGCTCAAAGGTGCCAGTTTAGTAGTCATCTTGGGCTCAATCCTCATCCAGCTTTTCTGAGTGCCCTATTTGTGGGTCCTCTGTCTTAGCCCCCACTTTTTTTTTTACCTTCAATTCCAGGTTGGTGTCTTCTAGTCTTTGGATTAATCCCAATACTGGGACCTGTTGGGGCCTGTGAGGACCTGGACTGCTGGTTTGCTCAGTGTCATGTTTTTCAGGGAACATTAGGCTACTAACCATTCATATGTTCATAGGTCAGAACACTGAGTGAAGACATGGCCTCTTTCCTCTCTGCCACCTTCCCATGCACATGTCAAAAGTCAGTCATATGATTCTAGGGCTAGAATCTTTAGGGAACTTCTAGGTTCACATTTAAATTGAGACAGTATAGAGAATAGTCTCTTATACTAACACACCACACATACACACACACACACACACATACAGAGCTTTACAAGGGAACTGTTTTATCTCTGCTATAAAACCCATTAGAAAGTTTCAACAGACTATTGGTATTAAGATAATTTAAAATGAAGTAAATAATTTAAATTTGCCAACAATGTCCAATGAGATTTAAAACATAATTTAAAACTGTGCAGTAAAATAAATAAGGACAGATGAGCTCATCACAAAATTATACTAGTTATTCAAAGAAACACTAATATTGTTATTACAGGAAATATTTGGAGAAGAAAGGATATTCCCAAATTCTTATTACTAAGGTAGTATTATTGCTCTAATACTACAACTTAGCAAAGAAAAAATGATAAATCAATATCATTTGTGAACATAGATATAAAAAATTCTCATTAAAGTGTATGAGAGCCAAATTTAAGAACACATGTATAACATTATTCTCTATGATCAAGTTGGCTTCATTTCAGAGATGCAGAGTATCTTTAACCTATAATAATCAATAAGCACATTTAAACTCATAAATACACTGAAGGTGGAAAGCCACATGAACTTCTCATGATGCAAAAAAAAGACCTTTGACAAAACCAGGCATCCTGTCAAAATAAGTGTTTTGGATAGTCTTAAAATACAAGAGATACTTCTCAAGATAATAAAGATTATATACAGTTCACAGTGAATACTATCCTAAATGGAAAGAACTCAGAGCATCTCTACTAATGTAAGGAACAAGATAAGGAACCCTAATCTCCCTACTCCTGTTAAAGATGATACACAGACCCTTTCCTACAGCAATAAGACAAATGAAGGAAATAGTGTGGATGCAAATAGAAAAGGAAGTAGGCAAATATTCATATTTGTTCATGATATGATTCTCTACATAAACTATCAGAAAACTTGTAAAACTGATACATATATTCAGAAAAGGAGCAAGAAACAAAATTAGCACAAAAACATTTTTAGTTAATTGAACATGCATACTTAGTATCCACTGAGATCCATTAAAAGAGAATATATATGCACATATATTCACAAAGTTGATATTCATTGTTTAAATTTTGTTTAGATTTCATATCTGCAATCTTCTAAAATCTTAGCATTTTGTTTCACTGTATTATTAAAATATGAAAAAGTATTATATGTGTAATGTACACATCTAGTGATAGTTAAACAATCCTTGATGCCCTACCTGAAATGTTCAATGATATAAAAATTTATGCTACTCAAGAACATCTTCGATGAACAAGAAGTTGAAATTATTTAAATGTTTGTTTTATTTGAAAACTAAAAAGCAAATATCAAGACAATTCATGCTTTAATTTTCTAGTTTTTTTATAAAACAATTTTCTACTTAATCCACTTAGTTTTAAGAATTTATGGAGTGGTTCAATATGGTTGAAAATCCCTTTTCTTACTAGATGTGAAGAGAAAAATTTCAAAATGACTACATGCTTTCCTCTGCTATACGAGTGTTCTCTTATATTATTATTTATTTATCATTTTATTGGTATACATTTCAAATGTTATCCCCCTTCCCAGTCTCCCTTCCATGAACCCTCCATCCCTTTGCCTCTCAGAGGGTGTTCCCCCACCCACTCCTGCCTCACCCCTCTAGAATCCCCCTTCTCCAGGCATCAAGTCTCCACAGGCAAAGTGCCTTCCCCTCCCGCTGAGGCCATGTACAGGAGTATTCTGCTACATATGTATCTGGAGCCATGGGTCCCACTAACACTTTGGTTAATGACTTAGACCCTGGAGCTCTGAGAGGTTCTGTTAGTTGGTACTGCTGTTCTTTCTATGGGATTGCAATCCCCTTCAGCTCCTTCAGCTTTTCCCCTAACTCTTCCATTGGGGTCTCTTGGCTCAGTTCAGTCGTTGGCTGTGAGTATCTGTATCTGTCTTAGGTGCTTACAGAGCCTCTCAGAGGATAGTCATACCAGGTTTCTGTCAGCAAACACATCTTGGGATCAGTAACAGTGTTGGGGTTGGTGTCTGTTGATGGAATATGCCAGTGTTCTTTCTGAGTCATTTTAAACTAATAGTATTTAATATCTTGAGTACAGGATCAAAACCTGTGGGTCTTAACCCCTTTGGGGGTTGCGTATCAGATCTCTTGCATACTAGGTATTTACACTGTGATTCATAACAGTAGCAAATTAGAGTTTTGAAGTAGCAACATTATAATTTTATAGTTGTGTATAACTCCCACATGATGAACTGTATTAAATAATTTCAGCATTATAAAGTTTGAGAACCACTGATCTAGAGCATATGAGATAAGTGTCTATGTTTAAGTATTTTAAAAACTAAAGCTTCAATCATATTCTTTTCAAAGAATTTGTGAACCTGTTATAGTTGATATAATCCACAAGAGATTATAACAATTTAAAAAAGAAATCTTTTTGGAGTACATAGACATTTGGAGAGACAAATAAAAGAGATTGACTTTGGAGACATTCATCATGGGCTGTTTGTGCTGTATTTATAGACTCTGTAAATCACTGGTGTAAAATCAAGTTATCACCAGCTGTGCTATTAGAACAAAATTCATGAATTAGTTTGAATTTTCCGTGTTTCACTGATTGCCGCTGGGCATAGATGCATGCTTCCTAATTGCTGTTTTATTTACTTATTTTTTTTATTGAAGGCTAGTTGATTGAATCTTATATGGTACTACAGCTTCTTAGAAATCATTCCTGAGAAAGACAGAGGTTTTTTTTTTTTTTTTTTTGTTTTTTTTTTTTTTCCTTAGTTTGGCATTAGCAATACCATAGAATATCATTTGATACTTTTCATCATCTTCTTATGACCACAGTATTCATAAGGAGGGAAGAATGCAAAAACATAGAAAGGTATTGGCTTGGTTGTTAAATAATATTTTGAATTTGCATCCCATGCTCACCTCAGCAAGTGACTATAAACACATATGTATAACACTAGCATAGAACTGAATATTTTAAACATGCTCATTTCCAAGGGATTGTCATTTCTACTGTTTCTACTTATTTTTCTTCATTGTCACATACAGTCTATACTTTCATTCATGTATGTATTTCTCTCTCTCTCTCTCTCTCTCTCTCTCACACACACACACACACACACACACACACAACAATATATATATATATGCAGTTACATAATATGCATACATATGCATATATATGTTGTATATCATTATTACACATGCATTTATATAGATTGAAAGGAAATAATGAACTGTCTGGCTTTAATTGTAATATTGGCTTATTTTGACTACTTGGCTGTCTCAATTTGAAATTCCATTTTTTCCTTTCCTTACTTTTAAAGTTAACATTTGTTTTACTAACTCATTAGTTATCTGTATTTTACTAAACTTTAATTATTACTCTGAAATTTTTACGTGTATCTAGTATAGAAGAAACAGGATATCTTACTGTATCATTTGTACAATCTTCTAGAGAAAGGAAGAATGGTTTTTTAGTTACATTCATTAAATTTCACTTTCAATTTAATTACTATAAAGTGCTACACATGAATAGGAAAATTACACTTTGTACTTTTGTATTGCCTTCCAGATAAAGCTGTCTTCAGTGATAGAGCACACAGCAGTCTTTATTTTTATCTTGCCATGCTTCCTGTTGAATACTTTCTGGTGTCATTTCTCTTAAATATTCTGTTTTTACAAATTTCTAACAGTCTATTATGCAGTGGTAAAACTATCCCTTATTTCCAAAAGGATTTGAAATGATTAGAAAAATGTCTTGCAAGATAGAAGGACCTGCTACAGAAGTGTGATTACGCAAGTTTGAGAAAGAGAAACCCCAGCGGTAAGAGAACTGACTTCTGAAAATTGTCTTCTGATTTCTATACATGCACCATGGCACATGTATGGCTGCACATAGAATAATGTACATTTTTTAATATTTAATAAACTGTATTGAGATTTCATAAATTTTGCTTTATGTTATGCTTACTTTAAGATTTTATATAAAAACATTCATTTATCATCTATTAATTGACAGTCAATACTTTCTGTTCTTAATCAGAAGCTAAATAGATCTTTAAAAATAATATATGAATTTAATTAACAATATGCATATTTTATAAAATTTTATAGAATTATATTTTTATATTTTTTCCTCATAGATTTACAAGGACAAATGTTTTTCTTTGAATTTTTCATTCTTGAGTTGTTTTAGTCAAATTTAAATGTTTTACAAACATTACTTCAAATAATCTTACCCTTCACTGTTTTTAGTATTCAAACGAGTTATAACACTATCAAACTCCAAAATTATTTCCCAAGTATTAGAAATGTATTAATGTCATATGTTCATTTTTTCCACATTGGTTTTACGTATACATTCTCATTAATAAAACTCAAACTTGTTCTCTATGTATTTCTAATTTCCAAAGTATTTGATACTTTTTTTTATAATCTTATAAATTCTATTTATCTAGTAAAACTCATTGTTTTAGCAAACACATTCTCAAATTATTTTCCACATTTCTTAACAATTTTAGGTGAATCCCATTTATTATATATGGTCTATATCTGTTCTAACTATTTTATTTTGTATATTTGGTCTCTTTTATGTTTTCGAAAATTTTAGTTCTATTTTTATTTTGTGTGAGAAGTTCTATATAAAAAGGGTTGTGTGTAATGCCATTTTCATAGGTGAATTATTTATTTGTTATTTATTTATATTTTCAAGAAGCTGCAAAAAGGGATAGCTTATGTTTATTGTGATTTTTAGTGTCTATTTCTAGAATATTATTAACTGAGATATTCCAACTAAAACATTTCATAATTGTATTTCTATTTATTTGAAATTATAGTTGCATCATTTACATCCTTCCCTTTTCTCTCTCCAACCCTTCCCATGATCCTCTCCCCTTGTTCTTTCTCAAGTTCATATCTTCTTCTCATTTAATTATTGTTATGTATATATCTAAACCCAGTAATGATATTTTCTCAGTTCATTCAATTTTATCTCTATGTATATAATCTAAGAACTGATCATTGGTATTGGATAACCAACTGGAGACAGGGGGCTCTTCTTGAGAAAGACCATTTAGCCCACTCAACATTTCCTAATTTCTTGCTTGTAGTGTCTATCTTGTCTTGAGGCCACAGAGGATCTTCCCCATCTGAGTTAACAAATCAAATGTTGTCACTGTTGTTCAGGTCTTGTTCTGGTAATCACGTTAATGAGACTTCATGGATGTAGCCTTCCTGATATTTCTAGCAGATACAACCTCACTACAAACTTCCTGTTTTCTTGACTCTGAAGCTTTCCTAATCCTTCAAGGACCTGCACTCAGGAAAAGCCACAGCCTTGACCTCACAGCAGAAAGAAATTCAGGATAAGTCACTATGAAGCAAAGATGAAGTTTATCAAAAATAGAAAAGGAGGTACCCAGGAAAAAAATGAGGCCACATGGAAGACTGGGTGAATATTCACTTTTACATTTAGAACTTCTTAAATTTTATTTTATTGTATTTTTAAGTGGTTATTATATTTCATTGCATTTCAAATATTGTCCTCCTTCCTGAGTCCCCTCAGCAAACTCTCCCATTTATCTCTCCTCCCGTTTGCCTCTATGAGGGTTATCCCACAACCACACCCCATTCCCTTAAACTGAGGTATCAAGCCTCCATAGGACCAAGGGACTCCCCTTCCATTGATGCCAGATAAGGCCATCCTCTGCTACATATGCAGCTGGAGCCATGGGTCTCTCCAAGTGTACTCTTTGGTTGGTGGTTTAGTCTAACATTTCTGCTCTATCTCTTTTCCCATGATTTCATTCTTAATATGTAAAAGTATGTGTTGGCTCCAAAGGTAATTATAATCGGATAAAGTGAAAACATTAGGCTTATATAGGGGGTTAAAACATGTCATTTACTGTAAGTAAGCTTCTTACTAAGATTTGTAGAAAAATTCAAATTTACCACTAGTAGGGAAGAAAGGCCATATACACTTAGGCCTAAGTTTGATTCATTGTTATTTTTACCAATATTTCTAGAAATGTCTCTATATGCAAAGAATGTTGTCTCTGATTACAAACTTCATGTCAAATGCCACTATGCTAGAGTTATTAATTCTCAGATGACAGATGTGTCAGTAGGGCAGGAGTGTCACGGTCCTCAGTCTTCTCATGACTCCATGGTTTATTCTCTGCCTGCCTTGTTTTCATTGCTGTAAGAAAGAGAAGCTTTCCATGTGATGCTATTTCTAGGTGTCAGTGCATTCTGTTTATTCTCTCAGGGCTTATCCATTATTATTCTGCATATCATTTGTAGTTACCTTAAGAAGACATTTGTACTAAATATAGGGTTCACTTCCTTTTTATAGGGTAAATATAGGTTTAATATAGGGTAAATTTCCTTTATTTTTCTGTTGATAATCTTTTTTTTTTTCTGGAAGCTATGCTGCCTTTAAAAACCTAAACTTTCATTTTTTTCTTTGATAAATACCATCAAACTTTTAAAAATATTATGACATCTTTTCCCCCAATACAGTATTTCTGCAGTACTTGTGGATACACAAATGCCTCAAAAGAAAAGCTTCAGAAATGTTCATTTGCATCAATGAGATTTCTCAATTGCTAAGTTCTTTGTTCCCACAGTATTGACAGTTGACTATCTTTGAATCCTATGTGATATTTTCAAAGCTATTTCAGGTTTTTTTCAAACTACTATGCATGTTATTTGTGAAAAAAAGTAGTCCAAAGCCAGATGTTGAGCATCAATACAAAGTCCTAACTAGAAAACAAGTAACTCTTGGTATACTTTTAAATACTGAAAAAAAATTATTTAAAAAAAAAAATCAGAATTAGTCAAGTAAGTTCCCATAGTGTATCTCAATATATTCAATGGCTGTGTAACCATATTTTTAACCTATAACCATAATTCCTTAAGTCATTCTTATAAATGTCCTTAGATATTTTCATAAATTTCATCTTAGCTGAATTTATGCTACATTACAAGTTTTAGAAGTGAAAAGCAGAATGTAATCACATAGTTCCAGATGCCAAGAGCTTCCTAGTACTCTTGACAATAGTCAATTTACTGCTCAATTTATACACTTCTAAGTGTTACTTTTAGAAGTAACAATTACAGAGGTAATGATGTCTCTATAGCATATTTACAGCAGTACAAACAAATCTGGCAAAGAGATCCTAGATATTCCTTAGTGTCTTAGAATGTTATTTTATAAATATTTATTATGTCTGTGAGAATTTTATTTTATCAACAAATAAATGTTTAGGACAATTTGTGTATGTATACATGCATATGTGTATTGTAATTGTGTGTTTGTGTGTATGAGTGTGTATGTGTATGTGCAAACATGTGTTTAAAGGATTAGCTTTGAATCTATTGGGAAGATTTAGTTTTGCATCTCTGTGAGCTTTTTTTCCCATATTCTAATACTAAACTATCCTAAGAAAAGTTAGTAGGTGAACAAAGGAATTATAAAATCTAATGCTGGATAGATAGATAAAATATATTGCCATATTTCCCCATCTGAACTCATGGAAAATTTTTGGATTCAGCATAGGAGAAAATTACTTCTTAAGTCTGATATTAGATGCAAAGGTTATGGAAATTTCCTCCTTGGATAGTTCTTTTCTCATTCAGCACCCAATTACCATTAACATAACAGCTGTGTCAGCTAGCCAGGCTGCTTCTGAGAGCAAACAGGAGTTATATAATCTTTCACTCACTGTCATGCAAGATGAAGTGCAGTTTTCCAGCAAGACTGGGGTTATACATAAAAACTAATTACATAGAGGTGCCATATTTATTGACAAAGAATGCGGAAACTTATCAATAAGCGGCACTCTTCAGGTTTATAGGTTACATTGTCTATCGACTGACTACAGTGAAGGCTCCTTTAAAAATACACTTAAAAACATGGTGAACCAATTGGTGTATTGTCCGGTGGGTAAGACTATCTGTCCCACTATCAGCATTTCTTAGTTGCCTGTAGGTCTTTGTCTACACTTAAGGCTTCTTGAGTTTTCTTCCTCCCCATCTACATTGTTATACCTATTGCACTTTCCCTTGTAGGTACTTGTTAAGTGAGACAGATTGGTGAGACTTTCTGGGTATTGATTCTGAAATTCTGATATTTCTAGAAGACCAACTCCCTGTTTCTGTATCCCAATTTTCAAAGGGTTAGCCCTGGAAACATGAATGCATGCTGTCCTATAACTACTGAGTGTTTGTATTTATGTATTTATGAATATATATTTAAAGAAATAAACAGCTATGGATTTGAAAGAAAGAAAGTAGTTTGGAGGGAAGAAATGGAAAAGAAAAAAATCATCTAATTTTAATCTCAATAAATAAAATGAATAATTATAAAATAGCAAAGATAGCTGACTGTTTTTTGCCTATGGGGAATCTAGTATTTACAAAGATCTATGTCAAGGGAAAGAGTGACTAATAAAACATGAGTGACATAAGATAGGGCATTGGGAAGCAGGAGTCTAAAGATAATGCAGAAATACATTAAAATAACCAGAGGAAAAGCATCATTTTTTTTATGATCATTTATGTTAGTTTCTCTAGTTTGATTCTCATTGGTATGATAAAGCAGTGACGAAAAGCAAATTTGGATAGAGGAGGGGTATTTATTTATTTATTTAAATTCTTTTAAGCTTATACTTTATAGTCCACCATGGATGACACCCAAGCTAAAGGTGGGCCATGCAAAAAGGAGTGGAAGAATAGACCTTGGAGCAATGCTACTCCCTGGCTTGATTCTCTGCCTTGCTCAACCTTCTTTCTTGTACATCACATGCCCATTTACTCTAAGATGGAACATACGTAGAATGCTGTGTTCTCCCAAATCAACTAGCAATGAAGAATTGTCCCACAGGCTAATTTTCTGGAAACAGTTTCTCATCTTCCCAAGTGACTCTAGTTAACATCAAGTTGAAAGAAACTAAAGAGCACACAAGCAGAGGTGAAGGGGAGGGAAAATGAGGGCAGGATCTAGTTTGAGAAGAAACAGAAGTCCAGAGGGCTAGGAGAATGAACAGAAATATGTAACTATTGGCAGAGAAGAACAGAGGGATCCACTAGAAAATCCCAGATGTCAGGGATGTGAGAGACTCCCAGGACCCAAGGGAGATAATATTAGCCAAAATGTCCAACAGCAGGTAGATAGATTCTGAACAAATCACTTCTAGTAGGTAAGCACGGCTCCCAGTTAAGGCTAAAGGACACCCACCTATCACAAAGTTTCAACTCTGAATTGTTCCTGTCTAAAGGAAACACAAGGACAAAAACCGGAGCAGAGACAGAAGGAAAGGCCATCTAGAGACCACCCCACTTTGGGATCCGTGCAATGCACAGACACCAAATATCAAAACAATTGCTGATGTCAAGAAGTGCTTGCAGATAGGAGTCTGTTATAGCTGTCCTCGGAGAGGCTCTGCCAGCACCTAAGACAGATGCAGATACAGCCAGCCATTGAACTGAGTCTGGAATCCCAGTGGAAGAGTTAGGGAAGGGCTGAAGGAGCTGAAGGAGATTGTAGCCCCATAGGTAAGAACAACAGTGTCAACTAACCAGACACTTCAAAATTCACAGAGACTAAGCCATCAACCAAAGAGTATACATGGGCTAGTTCAATGCTCCCTCGACATATGTATAAGAGGATTGCCTTATGTGGTATCAGTGGGAGCTTGGTCCTGTGGAATCTTGATGCCCAGAGAAGGGGATGCTAGAGGGGTGAGGCAGGAGTTGGTTGGTTGGTTGCGGAAGCACCCTCTTAGAAGCAGAGGGGAGTAGGAGGAGGTAAGAGTTTTGTGGAGGGAAGGGGACAACATTTGAAATACAAACTAACAAATAATAAAAATAAAATGGGGTGGCTAATTTTTACTGCGTAAATTCTAACAATCTAGGGTCAGGAAGATCTTCTCATCTTCTGATATCTTCTTTCATTTCTTTCATTAAAAACTTGAATTTTGTGTCATACAACCCTTTTACTTGCTTGGTTAGAGTTACCCAAAATAATTTTCATTGTTTATTGCTATTGAGAAGTGAGAAGTGTGTTTTTTTTTTTCTGTTTTCTTTCTCATCCCTTTTGTCATTTGTATATAAGAAGGATACTGATTTTTTGTCAGTTAGTGTTGTATCTAGTCAATTCACTGAAAGTGTTTATTGGCTCTAGAAGTGCCCTGGCAGAATTTTCAGGTGATTTATGTATACTAACAGATCATCTGAAAATAATGATACTTTGACTTCTTCCGTTACAGTTTGTATCCCCTTGGTCTCCTTCAGTTGTCTTATTCTCTACCTGAAACAGCAAGTATTATATTGAATAGATACAGAGAAAATGGATGGCTTTGTCTTATTCCTGATTTTAGTGGGATTGCTTCAAGTTTCTCTTCATATAATTTGATATTGACTACATAGTGGCTGTTAATTGCCTTTATTATGTTTATATATATATCCTTTTTATCCCTAGTCTCTCCACAACTTTTATCATAAAATGGTTTATTATTATTATTATTAATTATTATTAATTATTTAGATCCTGTCAAAAGTTTCCCCTACCCTTCTCTTCATAGTTCCTCCTACCAATTTCTCCTCCTTTCCCAAACCACTCTTGCCTTGTTATCTTTCAGAAAAGAGCAGACTGCCCATGGATATCAACCAAACATGGCATATCAAGTAGCATTAAGACTAGGCATCTCCCCCCTGTATTAAGGCTGGATAAGGAAACTCATCATGAGGAAAAGGACCCCAAAAGCAAGCTAAAGAGTCAGAGACAGCCCAGTTCCCCACAATTCTAGTTTACTTCCTGCCATCTGTTTTCCTTGGGTATGCTTGCTTATTTTTCTTCTAGAGATTTGAGGTGTGCTGTTAAGTTGACAGTATGAGAGCTATCCAATTTCTTTATATAGGCACGTAATGCTATGAGCTTTCCTCTTAGCATTCCTTTAATTATGTCCCATAAGTTTGGGTATGCTCTGTATTCACTTTCAATGAATTCTAGGAAGTTTTAAATCTCTGTGTTGATCCAGTAATCTTTCAGTACAGCTTTTCAGTTTCCATGAGTTTGTAGGCTTTCTGTTGTTTATGTTATTGTTGAAATCCAACTTTACTCCATGGTGATATGATAGAATGCAAGGATTACTTCAGTTTTCTTATCTGCTAAGATTTCCTTTGTGGCAGAGTATGTGGTCAGTTCTGAAGAGAGTTCCATAAGGTATTGAGAGGGAAGTATATTCTTTTGTTTTTAGTATAGCCAATGTGTTTGGGTCTATGCACCTTTTTCCATCAGCTACTGAATGATACCTCTCTGATCACTATTGATACTGACACCAATCTATGAGTATAGTGGATTATTATTAGGAGTTTATAGCAAGGTATATTCTTCTGTGTTTGGGTCATGTTTTTCTATAGATAACTCTTAGGGTCATTTAGTTTATAACATCTGAGGTATGTGCCTAGTCTTACTGCACCTTGTTATGCTGTCTTCAGGTGATATTACTGGGAGGAAGTATCAATAGTGATCAGAGAGGTATCATTCAGTATGATCTTTTTTGACTAGAAATGGAGAAAGAGTGAATCTTGGACAAAGGGTAGGTATAGAAGGCTAAAGTTAGGTGTAATTTATGAGAGAAGAATAAATAAAAGAAACAATTAAGAATACAATAAGATGTTGGATTTAAGAGCAATTAATCAGAGACTTAACAGGAATCCACAACTCTTTGTTTGACATAAAATGAGAATTGTTAACAAGTCTTATTTTTAAAAGTTATAAAAATTATCAATGACAATACACAGCCGTAGAGTTTGAATACTCCAACACTAAGGTTTCTGAATGAAACCTGACATGAATATTCTTGGAGTAAATTATTGCTTTCTGATTGAATTTGAACTTGCTCCCTGAGAGGGGATATGTGAATGGCACTGTAAGACTGGTAAAACGCTGAATGGCTAAAGATGTCACAATATGTTTGGCAAAATAAACATGGAGTTAAACTCTCTTCTAAATATATGTGTTTATACACATAGACTACTGTAGCTCTCAATCATGGCCAGAAAAACTTCTTTCAGTAGTGAGGAATAGTCAAAGTTCTGATGCTGAGTAAGTGACTACTCTTTTTGGCCCCAAAAAAGACACCTATGTCATGCTATTTGAATTAACATCTAATTGAATGTTTCAAGACATTAAATATGCTAAAATTCTAATAATAAATGACTGATTTATCTTTCTTTTGCATACAATCCTAAGATGTCACTTAATTTTCTTAGAAATCTATCAAACTTTACAAAACAATGACAAAAAAATCCACTTAAAAACATAGATGGATAAAGCATGGGGGTATTTTACAAACATCAAAAATAACTATTGAAGGAAGTGAAAAGCATCTTCAACATATGATTCGGGTGACTAAGGCCGGAGTATTATAAGTTCCATGTCAGTCTTGGCTACATGAATGGAACTTGTCTTAAGAGCATCAGTAACAGGGGCCAAATGAATGATTAGCTAAACTTCAGTCAAAAAATAAACAATGATATAAACTTTTATAAGCAGTTAGCATTTACATATTGTGTTTGCTTATAGTTTCTGATGACTGTTTTATAAGTTATAACATGATTGCTTAATATGACCAGACATGATTTTATGTGTATTATATTTTATTATGACTGAAGTGGAAAGGGAAGAGAATGATATATTTTTATAATTTTCAATAGATTGTATTCACAATTTGAAATCCTAAGACGATATCATGAAGATGTAAAAATCACACAATAAACATATTTATTTTTCAAATATGCAACAAATGAAAAAGATGGTTGATTTTGCATTGGGTGTTTGTTCATTGCTAATTTTACTTGGTTAATATTTTATTTTATATTTAATTAGATATTAGGAGTTTATTGCATACTACTTTATTTTATAACTTAATATGATACAGTATTTTACTTCTACTTCTTTATTGGCTTCAAGTATTTTGATTTGCTTACTTGGCTTTTAAAGAACATAATAATAACACCCACACTGGTGAATCTGACCTCTGTTTTTACACTTAACAATTCCAACATTAATCTCTTCTGGAAAATTCCAAGCACGAGTGCAGAAGAAGTATTTTACCAGCTATATGGGTTTGCTATGGCTATCAGTTTGATATACAAAATTTACCATCTCATATAGTCTACTCCTGACCAGAGACAAAAGAGGACATGACATCCAGATACTTCGAGGAAATACGATATTCAGACATTAAGGCAGAAATATTTAAATAGTGATTGTTTTTAGAGGCTGTGTATATTTTACTTTTTGGTTTATATTACAGCTAGCACATTACTGTCAATGTATTTAATATTGTTTTCAATCACACATAAATATAAAGTGCTTTTTTGTAATTTTCTGGTGTGAAATTATACTAGTATTTTACAAAGTTATTTTAGTTTAACATATCAGTGCAATCTTATAGACTTACTGTCTTAAAGAAACAGATTTTCCTTTTCTATATGTAGTTCCAGTCAGGAAGGACAAGGTATGATTTTTATATATTTAAAAATTTAATTATATCATTAGAATTTTGGGAAGAATGCTAATGTTACATATCACATTTGTTACCTATGAAGAGTGTTTATCCTCTGTGTTCATTAAAACCTGCCATTAATACATCTTAACCTTATTAATATCAATGTTTTTGCCTTACTAAAATTATATCCTTCTCAGGAAAGAATGATTTGTTGGGATTCTTATAGAAGTTCCCATACATCACTGCTTCTCAAAATAGCAAGACACATGTTCTCCTATTCAGGATGTGCTTAATTTATTTCAAAATGACTGGCACTGGTAATTGACACAAATGAAAATAGTTTCTTCTTTAAATGTCCATGATCGATGGCTGAGGGGAAGTGTAGAAGAAAACAATCATCGTTTACTCTTAAAAAAAATAAAATAAAATCAGCTGGAGCTCTTCTGATGGTGCAGGGGAGAAATTACGCTTTCAATCAGTGTCTTGTGAAAGTAATTAGAAATCTGTTAGAGAAAGCAAATCAATGAAAGCTGTATGTGATATCCTGTTAGAGCACCTGCTTCTCGGAGACTTTGCCTTCTTCACATTTGCAGGAAATTGTGAAATTAAAAAAAAATACAATTTAAAGATGAAAATAACCATTCCTTTTTTAGTCTTAAATAATGTCGAAGTAAAATTTGATAAATTCAAAAATTGAGAGTTAATATTCAGCTCAGCACTACAATCCAGCTACCAATGATATCCACAGTACTAGACATATGGTTCATGTTAAGCATGTTAAATTCAGAGGAAATGAGATAAAAATAATTAAACATAATCATTAAAAGGAGGCCAGGTATTGTGACTGGGTCTTCCATGAGCAGGTAGATGGATTAATTTTAGAACTGAAACCAGTAAACCCTTAGGAAGGACCAAGTTTATGGATTTGAATCATTTATATGATGAACACATGTAAAAAATAAGTATATATATATATATAGTATCATGATGGTTGAGACTATAATAAGAATACAGTTTTTATCCCTCAAGGAATAACTTGCTATTTCCAACATCCTTAATGAAAATTTAATGAAATTCCCATATTTTATTTCACTAAAAATTGTTCTGAGATTCAATGACTGATGAACAACTGTATGTGTTATAATTTGAGTTGCCTCAGGGACCTTTCAGTTCATAATGATTTTAACACATAGTAAAAGTTTAGGTAGACACAAGACAGATTTCAAATTCAAAGTAATTTTAATCACTAAATTTAAACTAAATGTATTTTCTTCATGAGTATATCAAAATATGAAATTTAATATTCATGGGATAGCATATGTTGTCTGACTTCATTTAATATATAAGTAAGGATAAAGATATTTGTTTCTCCAAGTATTTATAATTTTGAATGGTAAATCTTTAAATATTTATTGACTAGATTCAAGGAAGGTTAGTGGTTTACTTATAATTGTTTTGTTCATACAGATTTTTGTAATAATGTAATACATAATAGAAATATGAAATACATTAAAAAGAAAGAAACTACATAAATAAATATGGTTAATATTTGCTAAGCATACCTCATCAAGTCAGATTTATAACCATCTGTGACCTCCCTTTTTTCAGTTGAGTTTTTACTCTTTCTGTTCCGTTATTCCTTTTCATCCTTTATAGAAGTATGTTAAATACCACTACTAGCTTTCAAAAAAGCTATTTCGAAAACTAATAGTATATTTTTCTCCGTGCTCTGGATTATACATATGTCAATAGTACAGATAAACATGCTACAGGTATATTTGAAAAACACATCGATTTTTAACTTATTGTGCCTGTAACATTTTGACAAATTATTATAGGGTTTTAACCAAAGGATACATCTAATATAATATCAAACTATAACATAATAGAAATGATTTCTGAAATTTGGAAGCATACCCCTACTTAGTAAAGTATACAAAAGTTTTCTAAGTGCTTCATGTTCTCACAGGTGTGTAGCATACTAATCTATCAATGTTCTGCTAGATGAAATACTTTCAATACTCCTGCATTCCTGTCATTTCCTTGCAAAGTCTGCTGTTTACCTTAGGGTTCATAGAATTATAAGGCATCTATAGATATTGACAAAAGGAGAGTGTCATATAAAACACAGCACATTATACACAGTATTTCCATTTGGTTTAATTCAGTCTGGATACCTTGCTTCCTTTTATATTCCATCCACAATCAGACAACTGACTTTGCTTTCTCCATAGGCTTTTCATAGATTGCTGAAATATATTCATGACAAGAACATAATAGTTCTGGCCCTTGAAATAATGTCGCTCTCAAAACCAGTGTATGCAGCACAACATCTTTGTGTATAGGGTTTTGTAGGAGGAGCTAAGGTGGGAGGAGTAAGGAGAGGAAGAAGAAAAGGAAGAGGAGGAGCTAGAGAGGGCAGAGCTGTAGGAGTATGAAGAGCCATGCAGGTATGGAGAGTAGTCACAGGTAGCAACTTATATTTAGGTTAGCTAATTGGGAAACAACTCTAATTGTATGGGCATGTTGTTATTGAACATTACCAAACATATAAATCCTTTCATTAATATTTAAACATTAGAGTCTCATTTTCCTACTGGGCCCACATGGATGGTGGGATGGTCTGGCCAATGCCCAGCCTTGTGGGGACTGTGGAAGATTAGCAGAGTCATCTCCCATGCTAGCATCTCGTGGGTGGCAGGGCTGGTGTTTCTGGTTGGCCATTTCTAGTTTTAGGGCACATGGCCTGTGGCCATGGAACATGGCAGCTGAGCTAGGCAGAGCCACCACAGCTTAGATAGTGGGCTTGACTAGTGGCCGTTTTAAGTAATTACTTCAACAGGGTTTACGGTGCTCTGGTTTTATACCACAGAATTCTTTTGTGTTTTGATACTTGCAACAAAGTAAGCTCAAATTTGCTTTCAAATTTTGAGCATGACATTTATACATCTGTAGAGCAGTCAGGCATTTGCTGTCATTCAAATACACAGGGTTTGTAAAGTACTTGATTTGATTCTAGAATCATACATCTTTATAAAGCTCTAAAGAGAGGCATAATAATTTACCTTTATAAAAACTGAATAGGGATTTCCACACAGGAAGGGCAGAAAGCCAAATCACAAGTTGAAGAACTTGGTTGTTACCTTATTTAACCAATACTGAAACCTTCTTTACTTGAAATGCTATTTTGCAAATGCTGAGTGTTAGCAGAGATACATAGGGTATTTTGATGTGTAAGCATTTTGTAAATGCAGAACAAATCACCGTGATTCATTGTGCTATCTATAAAGCATTTTGATTTTCCAATCGCTGAAGGAGTAAAAGGATTTACAAAGGCCTGTAAAATGTTTTGAATGTTCTACTGAAGAAAATATTACTGTTCAACTTTAGGGAAATTTGTGTCCAGTGGACACTGAATTGAATGTGAACGTTTGAAAGAATCATAATACTCATCTGCTTCTTTTGTTTGGTGAAGGTGATTTAACGCTTTTGAGCTTACTTTTCCTGATATGTAAAGTAGGGAGAGAATAGTATTATGTACAGTTTTTTGATTCTTTCATAGAAGTGCTAGGTGAAGCCCTGAAGCTTATTTGAGCTGCAAATGAAACAAAACAAGGTAAAACAATAACAACAACAACAACAAAAATATATTTTCTGTCCTTAAAAGAAAATAACTGAAAATTTGAGAGAAATATTCAAAATTCAGCAGTATTCCAAATGCATATTCAGTAATTATTAGCTGCTTTTAGTAGAATGTAAATTATTTCCATTAGTCATATTGCAGGATAAGGAAGTTTTCTTTTAAATAAATAATAAACCTTTGTAAGCAAAAAATACTGACATATCTGTGAATGTTACCATATGTAGCAAAAAGAAAAATTTGGGGTACTTTTGCAATTGTTTTATTTGACTTTTCATTATAACCACAAAAGTCTCCTTTGTTCTGACACGCTTATTATGAGAATCTAAAGTATTCTAAATGCCATGGCCTTACAAAGTAATGTTTCTCTGTAGTTGATCCGGGAATGAACCACTGTGTGCAGCATTATGTCTCATCTTTAAATGCAGGGCCTAAAACAGCAATGATCCTCACAGGTGGGTTGGACAATGAGGTTTTGAAGATATAAGCTGTGTTTGACTGGGAGTTTGGTCCCAAATTTAGCTGTGTTTTTATTTTAATTTATTTGTAGGTAGGTGGTACATATTCAGGTGATATCTGTCAGGTCTTTAAACAAGAAAGAATGTGTACTATGTTTCAAGGTGGAGACTGACATGTATTCTTTATTTTATTCACATTCTCTGGTCAGACTGAGCCTAATAATGGAAAATCTAGAAATAGTAGTTATGGGAACCCTAAATACATGGCAAAAGGTGGAAATTCTTGTCTAGAAATTAAGAGGAGAAGGCATAATTTCATTAGCTAAAGATGTGAAGCCCAAAATAATAAACAACATGCCGTTACTACAGTATTACAATGAAACTTAAAATTACTATCACTAACATTCTCCTTAACTAGTAGCTATAAAATATATAATTGAGAGAAGCAATAACTACTCCACAACTTATAAGCTATATTGCATCCGACACCACTGTTCTGCCAGTTGTGATCTTGTCTAGGATGATGGCATGTCCCACCCATGTAACAATTACAGCCTGAATATTAAGAAATAAACCCCATTTTAAAAGATGTCTCAGGGAATTTTATGTCCAGATATATATGAAAGCAGGAGATAAAGTATTTCTATAGTTACTTCTAATCTATTCAACACTACATTCGTCTTAGTTTTAGAAATAAATGAATTAATTGGTTATCTCTGATCAAGAAGTATCCTGTTACTTTCATGTGAAATATCTTCTTAGATATATATTTTTTTTCTTAAAGGCTGTAATATTCTTATGGTATTAACAATATGTGAACACAAAGTACAGCATAAGAGCCAGTGACTGCTTCATGACCAGTAACACTTTGATAACTGTTTTAAGCATTTGCATGGAGTCAGCAGCACTGTCAACCTTGCGGGACTTGGAATCACCTAGGAGACACACTTCTGCTTATGCCCGTGAAGTCATTTTCCAAAGAGGTTTCACAGAGCAGACAGAACCATCCTGAGTTATCTGGTAAATGAAATTTCAAAGGGAATAAAAACCAGAATCAATCTCTCTCTCTCTCTCTCTCTCTCTCTCTCTCTCTCTCTCTCTCTCTCTCTCTCTCTCTCTCTCCTATCTGCTTTTGGATATAATATGGGGCTTCTGTCCAGCCTTTTACCATTCAGTTACTGAATAAAAGGCTATGACTTTTTATTTATACTAAGCTTTAATCAGCACTAGAACTGGGCAAGTATCTACCCTCTGTGCTATTAGAATATATTTCCCCATCCATAACCCCATTCTATAATTTGCTGTGTTCCATCTGGGCAGCTGTGTATCTCTAATAGGCTAGCCCTCACAGCCATATTTTTACAACTCACCTACCCCAGGATAGCTTCCTCCTCTCTCCACCTTCTTCTTTCTTCTCCTCATGATTCTTCTCAGATCCCAAGTCTGGGAACCCAAGAACCTGACCTATCTCTCTTCTGTCCAGCTATAGACTGTAGACATTTTATTCACCAATCAGGGATAACTTGGTGGGAAACATGTCACATAGTATCACTAGGGTAGTGCATACTCTTTTGTCCCTGGGGGCAACCAGGCCTTGGGGAATGGTATTAGCACTATATTACAAGCAAGCACACTTCAACTCTTGCCTGTGGATATAATGTGACCAGCTCCTGAGATCATAGTCAAAGCTATTCTTACTAAGTTCACTTCCCCACTACGATGGACTATGTCCTGAAAATCTAAAGAAAGTTGGCATTTATTATAACTTCTTCTCCTTTTTTTTTTTTTTTTTTTGAAGGAAGGACTTTTTGTTGTTGTTGTTTTAATTTAAAGAAGCACAACATTCAGGAAGAATTTTTTTTTTTTTTTAATTTAAAGAAAACACAGGAAAAGGTCCTCAGATTTCTGTGTCTGAGGCTTCTGGATACTCCTCAGAGGACAAGAGGGGATCTCACTTAAATGAAATAGCAGGTGTATTTTGAATACACCTGCTATTTCGTGTCTATTCCCATGGGGTCATATTTGTTTTGCTTTATTCTATTAATTTTGTACATTTATTTATTTATATGTATATGGAGGAGGCGGTGTGTGTGTGTGTGTGTGTGCCACAGTATGAAAGTAAAGGTCCAAGGACAACTTTCAGAAGTCTGTTCTCTCTTTGTATCATGTGGCTTCTGGGATCAAACTCTGATCAGCAGTGTTAGCTGCTCTACCTTGCACTACCATCTAACTGGCCCAGGGCCGTGCTCTCTGTATTGGGAGACTATGGAACCTTTAGCAGGTAGAACCTGGCTATAGGTGGCTGGGGCTGGGTTTTATCGAATCTCCGGGTTAAGGGGCAAGTCTTGGTTCCTGGTTCATTGCCACATAAACAGCCTCCGCCTCGAGTTCCCACCACAGAGTGAGCTGCCCTGCAGTGCCTTCTTTGCCTCGAGGGACTGTAGTCTTCTAAACTGTGAGCCAAAATAAATCTCTCCCTCCTTGAGTTGTTTCTGACAGGGAGGCTGGGCACAGTGTGTGAGATGGGACTAAGACACTTGCCAAAAATCACCACCAGGTGGCCAGAGGACCTCAAAAGACACTGCCTACCTGAAGTGAAGAGTGCAGTGTCCTGTCTTCCATTCGCCACAGCAGTCAGTCAGCCCTGGGCCAAACTCAGCTGTCTCAGGAAACACCCTCCCATCCTAGCTTCTGGGGTCAGTCAGGAGATACTACCAAACCACTTCCTCTAGGAAGGGTCACAAGGGCCTTGTACCTGTAAATGGACAAAAGAGGGCACCATCCTAAATGCGATTGTTTCCCCAAAGATTTTCCACGGAATCAGTGAAAAGTCCCCACAACCCCTCTTCCCTCTTCCTGTAGCCCCGGAAGTCACTGCCCAAACCTTAAGTTGCTGCCCCAGTTGGATGAACTGAGCTGCTAGGCATCTCTCCCAAGGTCTGACCCTAGCTGGAATGTCACAGTTTGAAGCTCTGGGTGTGAGTCCATCAACCACAGTCCTCTAGTGTTGACCCAAAGATGGGTGAAAAGGAACATTTAAGTTCTGTATTTTCCAGCAACCGGCTCTCTGCAAGGAAGTAACTGCCATACTTGGGTCCACCAGGGTTCAAGGAGGGGTTGGCCACAGGCAAAAACCTCTTACCTCTCAGCTCTGTTTGTGAGGTCCATAAAAGAGAAGGCTCTGGATCTGGCTTTTAAAAAGCAGAGATTAATTTTTCAGTGACATGACAGGAGTCTGGTTGGCTGGGACTATCACCTCGGTGCACGTGTCACTAGTGGCTCTGGAGCACTTCCAACTACCGCGCGAGCTATAAAACTTTTCGCTGATTGGTGAGAAAGCCGTAGATAACAGAACCTAAGACACAGTCGTTGCTGAGGAGGCAGAGGGTGATTTGATGGTCATCATTAATAATAGCCTGATGGAAGTTGGTCTGGTAGCCCAACTCTGTTAGGGTCCAGGGCAGCTGGACCATGTGATGGGGCAGAAAGCAGATGACAAATACCACCAAGACAGTGCAGACCATCCACAATACCCAGCACTTCACTTCCACTTTGCTCTGCTGCCGCACGGGCTGTGTGAGCAACCTGTAGATGATAACCAGGTTGCAGTAGAAGATAAGAAAGAAGACAAGGAAGAAGCAGAAGGCGATAAAGATGTGAACAAGGATGGGCACATTGTATGGCTCATAACGCTCAAAGCAGCAGGTGATGTTGCCTGAGCCATCCTTATAGGGCACTTGGTTGGTGGAGTCTGTGGCCAGGAAGTAGGATGCAGTAGCCACGATGGATATCCAAACGACCAGGGACAAAGAGATGCCACGCTTGTGGCTGGTGGCCTGAGTAGTCTTGATGGGATAGGTTACTGCCTGGTATCGGTTGTAAGTGATGACACCCAGAAAGGTATTGATGAAGAAGAGGCAGCCAGCCAGTTTGCACAGGAATTTGGGTAGAATCCAGTTGCCCTCATTGTAGTAGTAGACAATCCACAGAGGGAGCGTGATCAAGAAGAGCAGGTCCGCCATGGTGAGATTCACCATGAAGATCTTTATCTCATTTAGTTTTGTGGAAGGGTACAAGTTGGCAAAGACCCATAGCACATAGCCATTGGCAACCACCCCCAGTATAAAGATGACACTGCAAACAATCAGAAAGAGGGTGTATCCAAACTCAGAATCCACACTAGAGGAGCCATTTTGCTTCATTGCTCTGGGCAGGAAGGGTCACCTGGTCACGGAGCATTGTATATGCCTTTCAAAAGCTCTGGAAGACTCCTCAGTCCTTAGTCTGTGGCTGGGGCTCCTGTTAGTGCCCAGTCGGTTGCCCCTTGCAGTGTGGTAAATAAACCTTTCTTTCTGGGATCATATATCTTGCACAAATCAACTTTGTAAAATGGATTTACACTATTTTTTTCCTAGATGAGTCACCTGTATCTTCAGCCGTCAGGACACTGCGGTAGGAAGTTTGCCTTGGGTTCCAAGCCAACCTGGTCTACACTATATAAAGCCATACAGTAAGAGACTGTCTCAAAACAAAAACAACAGAGCCCAGACCCTAAGTTGGGTTCTCAAGCTATAGGAGCTCAGCTGTAGGCTCTGCGTGTCTCTCTGGGTCCAAGCCTCAGCCTGAGCCTCTGTGTTGTAGTCTGGCAATTGCAGAAGTGAAGAAACAGAGCATATCACTGCCTAGTCACCTCTGGGAAGAAACACAGTGACCTGGTCCCCTCCAACAGATGCCACAGGAACCTCCACACTAACTGAGCCAGTCAGTAGTGCAGAAGTTTCCTGCAGGGCAAGCAAGGGACAGAGTAGGTGTAAGCAGCCAGGGTATGTGGAAAGGAACAGGGGGTGAGGGGAGACAGAGACAGAGAGAGAGACAGAGACACAGAGACACAGAGAGAACCAAAACAAGCAGCAAGCAGTTAGCAGAAGGAGAGGCAAAAGGAGTTGGAAAGGAGGAGAGAAGACGAGGGTGAGTCAAGGGAGGGAGAATGACTGATATCTCATTATAACTTCTTATAAGGAATCCTATAAGGAATCTTGGTTCTTTATTTTTATTTTGATGCATCAATAAAAAAAGAATAAGTTTGGCTAATTAGAAAAGTTTGAAGTCTCTGTTTATCAGGAAGAGAAGTTTCCTTGTTGGGGAGTGAAGATGATGGTTATCACTTATCTGTGTGTATAACCATAAATGTTTTAATACTGCTGGGGATTATGCTGGTTTAGTGAAAAAGTATATGTAGGCCTTCTCTAATAACTATGATTTTACTAGTGGTTGGTAGCTAGGTTCCAGTACAAGGTATGGCTTCCCCTTGTTCAGCAGGTCTTATGAACCATTAGTTGCCTCAAGGTATGAGGTTGCTCCAAGGGAACCATGCTGCCCATAATTTGGTTCATGTACAGCATAGCTGGATAGGACTGCGGGATGCCTCCCTTCTGTTGAAGTTTGCATGTTGCCTTCTGCTACAATAAAAAACTAGTCCTCAGAGAGGAATCCTTCAGGTCACTTTTACCTCAGTGGTCTCTGGATCCTGATTTCTATGTGCATTGGGTCCTCAACATCTTACCTTTCACCTCTCAGAGCAATAAAGGGCAGCAGTCACATGCTGTATGTTTTGGGAGTCTCTTGGAAAACTCTGGCCAACAACTGGAAAAAACGATCTTCTCTTATATGGATTTTTTCCAAGTGGTCTTTGATTCTTGAAGAACAGATGACAATTTTTTATTAAAGTTATATATGCATGTTTATACACACAATTATGTTTATTGTAGATTTTTGGTAGTTAATAGTATTTTTCCAAATCACTTTTTCCAGACATGCTTATTATTTTTAAACCCCCACTTCTTCTATACCCCTAATGATCCAGCCCTTTTTTTAATCCAATCACTTGATTCATCCTTAACATCATCTTTTTCATATTAAGATGCCATTTAAAATAAAGCCATTCTCAATCCTTTAGGGGAAATAACAATCATTTATCTCATGCAATAACAAATGAAGTCTTAGGCTTCATTTGGATAACTGTTCACCTAACACTTCTTTTGCATTAAGCAATACACATATACTTTTAGACATGAATTCTCAGCATTAGACAACATAATATCCGTTGTTGATAACACTCAGAAACACAATTTTAGTATCTTCTTTAAAGTCACAAAGCTAAGAGGCATTTAGAATTAAAATTTAGGTTAACTAGTGCTGTTCTGCTGTTTTAAATGTCTACATGACGTTTAAATGTCTAGAGTTATATGTAAGCAAGCTATAAAGGTAACAGAAGCACAGAGTTGTTAAGTGAGTTCTTCATTAGCATGTGACACATCTTTTCATGGTAGTGGAATAGGTAAAACACGACTAAGCAAGAGTCCTAAGTCCAGGTAAGATGTAAAATTACTTTGATAGACTGTGAAATACACTTGTAAGCTCAAGTCAGACAAAATTACAGCTTAGAGGGATGAGTATGAAGCCCTATTCCACTTTTAGATAAGGAGCTACTGCCAAGTGATAGGTGTTGAGAAATGAAACCTCAATTTTCTTTAGAGGGCATGATCTGGGTAAATTGGCTCTACCTGATGAACAAACATCGGATATAATATGTACAACACAACTTGGAGTTGTTAGATTTTAAAAACTGCCAACAAACTTTCTGGGTAGAAATCTCAAGTGTGAACTTTGGAGGAGCTGGTGTAGGAGTGACGATGATCGGAATACACTATGTATAAATTTCAATTTACAGATAAAATGAGAAAAAATAATGGAGGTACAGAACCATTACACATAGTAAGATATTGTCTATAGCATAATAAGTACTTAAAGTAATGTCTCTGAAGTTGAATTTAGTTTGATTTCTTAGCTAAATTCTGAAATTTCCCCAGATTTAGATGATTAAAATGTTATGAAGTTATGTCTAAAATTATGGGTTGATCACTGGTTTTACATCAGCAATTCCAATCCAAATTATTCACGAGGAATTTCCTTATGTCCCAACATTTTTATACTACCCTAAAATTATACCCTAATAATGGAGACATACTCATGGTACTTCCTTTTATAGTTAACAAGAAATTGTATATGATAATACACACATAGATATCTCTTAGTCTCTCTCTCATACACATATATGATGTTAGATTCTATGTGACATTTAAATTACATTATTAAATTTTTCCATACTTGATAATTAATTATATTTGGGATTTCTTCTGGAATGTATGTTTTGAATTAGAGATGCCTAGTCATTTCCTCCCAAATCACTCATTTGACTAGAGTGGCAAGAATTTATTTATCTCATGGTGTCCTGATAGTTTATCAAAAGTTTTAATCTTGTTTGGGGAGGTGAAGACTAGATACTAACCCTTCTCAGTTATTATTCATGTGTATTTGCATTATGAAGTCGGTGAGTTCACTCTATTCCTCATATCCATTATAATTCATGAGACAAATAGCAGCATTTATTTCACATCATTTTTCAAAGCATGCCTATTGTCTTCAGGATACAGGCTAGCCACACATGTGTGTTCTTATGGTACACCACTCAATTACAAACTTTATAGCAAGTACCAAAAACAACTGTTGTAAGCAGTACCAAATTCCTGGTAATTTCAGTTTGTTGAGAATATTAGTTTATCTAAAATATATTTCTTTCACTTAGTAACCTCCCAAACCATTTCTACTATCTTGCCATATTTCAGTTTGTTCAAAAGACAGTTTGTTTCTAGACCATGCCTTAGAAATCACTGCTATTCTAGACTCTCATTGTGACTTTTGGTGACTCAGTTGTAATGGAGATTCATTGGGTTCAACGTAAATGATAAGAATTTACAGAAAACTGAAGTGAAACTTCTAGAATCTTGGTGTTAGTTTGATACTTAAATTGTCTAGCATAATAGTTTCACACAGGTAGATTGTTTAACCATAAGTGTGAATGCTCTTTGATCTGCCATGCTTTCTATGAGAAGTATATTTCAGTGTGTCTTTACTGTTATAAATGCATCTATTTCTGTTTCTTTTCACTATCCAGAGAGATTAAGAACAAACAGGCTACCTTACCATAGTAGTTCACCCCCTTCTATTTACTATGTCTTAAAAAAAAAAAAAAAAAGAAGTAGGCACTCTTTCATTGATGGTGACACACGAAAGGTATTCTTTTATCTTTACAAGGATCCAGGTAGCAAGTATCCTATATATTAGATAATGTTTTAAGGCCTTTCATATTTTCTTAAATAATATCACTCAAGCAGTTTCTGTCTGACCCTTTAATTTCTGTGAAGTATTAGAGTTAGCAAAGTTTTATAAAAGAGTTTTGTCATGATAGAAGCTTTAGTTGTATTTGAATGGCCCTTACTTAAGTAGATGAAGCAGAGTTGTGTGTGTGTGTGTGTGTGTGTGTGTGTGTGTGTGTGTGTGTATGTGTGTGTGTGTGTGTGTCTGTGTGTGTGTGTGTAAGAGAAATCAGCTGTATGTCACATGTGTATAAAATTCATTGAAAATGCACAGACATATTTGGAGATGTGCAAACCAAGCTGAAAGCTAAGCTTTCAGAAAACAAATGCCTAAAAATAATTCTGTAAAATTGTCACCATGAAACCAATGGATAATACAAAATTGTGACTTACTGTTGCCACTATTTTTTAAAAGAACAAATCTTCCTCCTCTGTGGCTGCAACTGAACTTTGTATTCATCAGTAGTGTGGTATTTGGATACCCTTTGCTTTAAACAAGAGCAGAATGGAATCCATGGGGAGTTGCCTTCATCAAGCCGCATTCTTCTGAATGCAAGTTGCAGAGCTGCAGGAGCAATTGTGGTTGAAGTTGCTTAACTCATTTGGATAAATCAGCTTCCACTTTTACAGACTCTCCTCTGTGCTCTGTGAAATCTTCCTTAGGAATGGGCAAGCATTTTTTTTTTTTTTTTTTTTTTTTTTTTTTTTTTTTTTTACATTTTAAAATATAGAACCTCCTGATATATGCTGAAATTTCAATTGGAAATGTGTTTAATATTGGCAACTAATTATTAAAAGTCATTTATATTGTTAGAAGACTTTTAGTTCTCTTGTAATAAAATTACTTAGATACTTTGATTCAAAATTCTTGGTTTTATAAATTACTGATTAAGAAATACTTTGAATTAGACACACAACCACAAATCATTACTTATCACTTTATCATGTGTGCATATGTGATTTAATAGACAAATCTAGATGGGATATCATTTAATAACCTACTTACAGACAACATGTGATTATTTAATAATAATATAGAACATAATGCATATGCAAATGACATAAATATTGCAATGTGCTACTTGTCACTAACTTAGATACCTGTAAAATTCATTAGAGGGATACAAAAACTAAATATCAACACTTTCCAGGATTATATGTCTGTGGTTACAAAGGTGACTTTTTCAAAATGGCTCTGTCAATGGAATATTTAAATATGTTTAAAATAAATATGTAAGACTTAATTTCAACATCCGGTTTATTTTCTTTTAAATTTGTGGAGACACAAACTACATATGATTATTTTCTGAATTGTTTTCGGTTGCATTTATTAATCCTAACGTCAAAAGTGAAACTACCACTGTGGCTGCAACAAAGAACAGTTAGTCCCCTGGGTAAAATAGAAATGTGATGAATGAGAGTCAAATGTAGTGAAGAGAAGCTTGTTACAGATTATTAACTCACAAATCACAAACAAAATGTACTACTTTATGGACTATTGTAACGTATTTTATGGAGCTGCATAACCTTGGGTTAATCATCTTTCCCTTTCCTTGAAAGGTGTTATTTTACATGTCTGAGTTAGATCTTTCTTCCATTGAGTCTTTTAAAATCTCTGTCATTGGTCTGGACCTGCTATTTGACCTTTGCTTTCACTGAAGCAGTAGCTTTGTCTTCCTATATACACGCAATTAAACTCTTTGTTCCCTTTCTCCTTTCCATTATTGTCATCAATAACATGGGAAACTCCCATCTTCATTTCCACAGGTAATTGAATTGGTGAATTATTTTCACATTAATCGAGTTTTTTTTTTTTTTTTTTAATGATCATTCTCATCAATGCAACTCCCAACCTTAATGCTTTTTATGTTTTTCCCAATATTATACTGGACATGATTTCTTAGAATCCTGAAAGTGGGAGACTGGAAAAGCACCATTGCCTCTCATGAGGTCAGTGAAGTCTAGCACACTTTATTTTGCCAATAAAATCCCATTCCTTTCTTTAATAGCCTCTAAAGAACCTGGAATTAATGAATGAAAAGATGTTGTGGACTACTAACCGCTGGACAGGATTTGGTTATTGTCCTATTGAACAATCAGCAGCTGGGATTATCTTAAGTAGAACTCCATGAGTTTGGGCCCACAATCTTTTCATCATGGAAGTGGGAGAAAGAGCTCACATGGAGGCTTTCTTTTCCAAGATTTATAGAGTGTTAATAGCTATTGGGAGAAAAGACTTTAAAGGGCAACTCTCTTAGACATCTGTAGACAATGAGCAGTAGTTACACAGGGTAAAGGCGTCTGCAAGCACATCCTTCCTACAGATTCATATGCTCAGCTGAGAGATATTTTTTTTCTTTAGTAGTGTAATGAATTACTCCTAAACATATTGTTAACTAGGCTTATTATTTAAGCTCTGCTTGAGTAGAATTGTTTCTTCTGTCTGTCATAGATGCTTTATTTGATGTGAATTATCTTGTTTGTTTTTCTTCTCAAAAAAAAAGTTTATATAACTCTTGGCACCTAAATGTAGGCCACCACAGAAACAAAGATGCTGTGGATGTGGAAAGATACAACTGAAGCTAAACTTTGAACAGTAAGGTTTGAACAGAAAATCCTGAAATGGCCCTCCTGGTACAGTAACTCTTTGATTATCCATATATAAGTGTAGTATACGTTGGGTTGTCCTCTCTGATGCCAGTAGGCATATAATACCAGAATGGCTACTTTCCTCTGTGTGGTAAAGTGACAATGTTTCTTCACGTGTGGACTTTGAAATGAAGAATGGGGATACCCCCCAAATGAATGATAGACTAGAAAATACATTATGATCCCAGGGTGAAACTTAGGAGATTGAATTGTACTGGGCTGTAATACCAGCCACGTGACCTTTGTGACTGACATAGAGCTGTCCAGAAGGAAAGAGCTCACCATTAAGAGAGAACTCACAATTAGCAAAACTTATGGATGTCCTTTACATGAACTTTGGAATTAACAAGTGAGAAAGAAAGAGAATTATTTGGAAGTGTTGGTTTTCTTTCTTTTTTTTTTCTTTTTTCTTTTTTGTAGTTAAGAGGTGAAGGATATGTGAAAATAAGTACAAAGATGGCCTATGATAGTAATCACTTCTGGAGTTATATATCGTGTGTGGAAGTAATTGGACATTGTAGAAGAAGAATTGGAGAGCAGATTCCACTTAGGCCTACCTTTTAATGGAGAAGAAAGAAAAATCTATGGCACAACATGCATATAGGATCTTTGATTATCAGATAATAGTTCACTTTTGAACAGTGTAAACTGTGAAATTTTTTTCGAGATGAAATAAAAGAATCTCTTATAGGGTACTGATTAGGCTTTGGGAAATATGCAGCATATAGGATCAATGTTATTACTGTGGAAGCACAGAAAATAAGTAATTTATCTATTTATTCCTCCTTAATATAACATGGGCTTCTTAATCTGAGACAACAGAAAAGAAATATGTCAATAACGGACTCCATCTTAAGAGCCCTTAGGACAACTTGGTTATCATCATCAGCTGAAGTTTTCAGGAATATCCACTATTAGGAGACCATTGTAGAACATGGGTAAGCATTTACAAAATTAACTAGGTATGAATAAGGCAGTATTTGATGCTCAGCTTATGAAGCCAGAGCAGGATATGCTTGGATGAAAGCTAAGAAAGTGGTTGATTCATCAGGGACCTTGAGATTGTTATGGAGTCTCAAAGTTTTTTGCTGAGTCTTGTAGTATGATATGATGTTCATTAGGTAGAAAGGGCTCTGACAGATCTGAATGATTTAGTCTCACATGTAAATGAGGTTGAGAGTGTGCATAAGCAATCAAAAGTGAGTAGGGAAAAAGTAAGTGGAATCAAAAGAGTTACAAAACCAAACGTGGTGTCATTTCTTATCTAGCCAGTTTCTAAGGGATAAAGAAGGACAGAAAATGGAATAAATACTTATGGACATCTGGAAGATCTTGAAACCTGAGCAAAAGTTTAGTGAAAATGTGCAGAACAGGGTAGGACAAAAATACTAGGCTTCTTGCAGAATAGTTATTTCCTCCAAGTAAGGAACCTGCATTTGTCTCCCACAGGAGTGCATGATGAGGATGATATATAATCACTAAGCCAAGAGAACTTGTCTCATACAAGGTGTGGCCAATGAAGAGCCGGCAATGAATTACATCTAGGCATTGCACTAGGGAGCCTGTGCCACATTGTGTATGTGTGCATACCTATACTCTCTTTCTTCCTTGTTTCTAGGATGAACATAAAATTGAGTGACAGCCTCAATCCTACCAAGTAATCTCGAGTTAGAGAGATTCATCACAGCTCTGTCGGGACATCCCAGGGTGAGAAGATAGGACTTCTCATGAAGAATGGCTGAGAAGTGTGCCTCATACCCACATCTCTCCATTCAATATCGATCTTTTGAGAAAACAATACAAGTAATGAAAGTTTTTCTTTGATTTAGCTGAAGCTTCTCTTCAGTAACTTTCTAATTCAGCTCCTGACTCCTAAGAGCAACTGCTACTCTCTTGGAATGAATAACAGTAGAACTTCAAAGAGTAGAACTGCCTAACCATTGCAAAAGTATTTCATTTCCTATTTGTTGTGATGATAATCTCTTTGATATTTACAGAATTAGAAAAGCATCTGAGTAACATGCAGGCACTTAAAGGAGAGAGTTAACTTGTGAAGAACAAGACTGCAGTATGCATATGTAGACCAAATTCATCCTACATTGATTGCACTTTGGTCATTTTGCCTTCAGTTCCTTCTGCTCCTGGGATCATTATGAAATGGAATTTTGTAGCTCATAAACAAAGCAAAAAATTGAAGGCATATACAGAAAAGATTTCCAAATTAATTATAAAAGGCAGAATATGCGGATGGAAGGTTACAAGTCAGACCAAGTAAGTAAGGTGATCAAAACTATATACATATCTTGAAAAGTAAGCATTGTGTAGCTCTCCACAACTGATGTTGTCAGTGTTAGGTTGGGAGGATAAAATAAATATGGTCTTACAAAGAAATACATCAGTCAAGCTAAACTTGGAGTGAGAATTTACATTTTTATTTACTGTATGGTTAGGTAGTTCTATTCTTTGAAGTTCTACTATTATTCATTAAAGTTTTCTTTAAGGGACTGACCATGGCAAGTTTGGCCATGCTCCAGTAAATACATGAGCAAGAAAATTGGACTTTTTCTATTTTTCTTCTTCTTCTTCTCTTCTTCTTCTTCTTCTTCTTCTTCTTCTTCTTCTTCTTCCTCTTCCTCTTCCTCTTCCTCTTCCTCTTCCTCTTCCTCTTCCTCTTCCTCTTCTTCCTCCTCCTCCTCCTCCTAATTTTTTTTCAGGGTAAAGAGAAGTCAAAAGGATGGGAGCAAACTTTGAAAGACCAGTTATTGGATGTGATCACAGCCATTAGTCATTAAAATTTGGCTAACAACAAAGGAATTTTCAGTAAAATCACATGATGTTTGTAAAACAAAGATTGCCCTGGACAGATGATGCTAGCTTACTTTACAATTCCATGGACCTTCATTCCCAGCAGTTATGTCTCCCAACACAGTAAATCTTATGGACTTACCTACTGATATATGTATATCATTCCAATTTAACATGGGTACTCTTCCAAGAGGTAGGGATTATTAAAAACGTAAGCAAAACACAGGTCAATATAAATGTATTCTGGTTAGTATTTTCATTGACATCATGTAAATGTATTCAGTAAAACTTGTATGGATAGCAAACCCTCTGTTCAGTCTTTTGTGATGTGAGCATGACTTTTCACTCCTGATCCTGCTGAATTATGGGGTGATAGACATGTGCCATAATATGCAGTGCTGGGATTCAATCTAGGACTTTCCAAACTACTCGAATACTGTACTAGATGAAGGAAGTATCCACATCTCTACATTTCTTTTGTAAGTAAAGCATAATGGTTAACACCACAATGTGTAAGCATGTTTTTAGAGTATAATAAGTACATGTTTTACACAGTGTACTAAGACTAGTGTGCGATACTATCCAGTTAAAACAAATATGGTCTTAAAAAGAATTACATCAGTCAAGCTAAACTTGGAGTGAGAATTTACATTTTTATTTAATGTATGGCCTAGAAAACTTCAATTAAAATGCTTCCATTTATATTTTGGAGATTTCTCATTGGGTGACATGAAATCACTGAAGGTGAAATGAACTAGTAAATTTCCACCAGGTACTGTAATAATCCAACAAGAAGATAGTTGCTAGTATCAACAGTGTGCTTCTGTATTGCTTAGTGAGACCCAGGTAAATACAAAAGTAGCTACATGCTTTATATACTTATAGCTGCTTGATAACTTTGTAATATTAGTTAAGAGTCACTTTTTGATAGAACAGTAAAGATAGAAGTTAGAATAACCGACCTAATAACCTATGGATATTTAGGAGAGGTAAGATAGAAGATCAGCAAAATACTATTCTTATAATAAGTTAAATACAACAAGGGTGAAATGAAAATAAACGAAAAATCTCAACTCCAGTTTCCATTGTAAAATATTGAAATTTTTAAGAAGCTTCCAAATTAACGTTATAATTGTATTAATTTCTCAAACAATTTTGGAACAAAAAATACTATTTATTCTTTTGCAAATACATTTACACACTTTTTTCAAGAAGACCTTACATAGTTTGTAATCTTTCTCAAATGTATGTAGGAGCCACGTATATTAATTGTAGGGTTCAAAAACCATATTTGATTATAATCTGTTCTGAACTATCCTAGAAACAAATATTATGTATTATTTCTTCTTAATTTCCAAATGCTACAGAAAACATTCAGTTTTAATTAATCTATAAATTTTAAAATACTATTGTGTAATTATTCAAGATAAACATGTATTATATACTGTCTAAACCAGAATATATATATATACACATATGTATATATACATATATATATATATATTTCAATTTATCATATTTTATGATAATAACCTGCTTTTTCTAAGAATTTACAAAAGAAATAAAGTTGTACTATATATTTTAAACATCATATTTAGAATGCATATTGTACACAAACACTTAATTTTTTTGGATTAAATGATCTTTCCTTATTGTGAAGTATTTTCTAGTGTGGAACACTTGCTACAGATACTGTGTGATTTATACAGATAAATCAGATTAGATGCATTCTAAACGTAATCGAAATGACTAAAAACACTAACACTAACTAGTTTGCCTTATTAGTAAGGTATAACAGAATGATCTTTTGTGTTAAAATTTATCTTTACGCTGTTCTCTTTGGATAGTTAACAATATAAGAATCTTGAAGTAGGACGATAACAGAAATCCTAAGAATAACAATTACTTTGACCGAAGAAATTGTAGTTATAGGGCTACTTGAGGGCAACAGTTGATCCAGAATACTTGCTGATTATTATACATAAAAGCAATATTTTTTTCAAATGTACAGGTTATTGCCATTATTCTTTATGTGGGATCACAATTCTTCAAAGCATGAACCTAGTCCATCACAGTTGATTGCACAGGGATAATGCAGTAAAGACTTACATTCACACATGCAAAAGTCTCTGGAAGAACACGCAGACAGAATTGGGTTGATTAATATTTCACAAGGCCATTATCCAGTAGTTCTGAGAGTTTCTTATTGACAATATCAAGAGCTTTGAGGAGGTATTCTGAATAATAAATGTGCAAATACAGATATAGAAAGGCCTTTGAAGGATAATGTCTTTTAATTTAATAGACAGATTACAGGAAAACAGCTTGCCAGGTAGTCCAACTCCATGCCAGCTCTGAGTCATGATGTTTGGTTGTAAGTTATTCAGAATTTTCTGAGGTTGATCCAAACACCTCAGCACCTGAACTTCTATTCTGAATTCATTTACATAAATGACATCTAAGGAGTCATTGAATTATAATGTTCATAGTGAGCAGTTATGTGGTTTTCTTAACAGATCAGAACTTGTTTGAATGACCCAGACATATGATGCAAGACCCGATGAAATAAAAAAAAAAAAATCAAACAACCATAAAACATATATTAATTGCAAATTGCTCTGGCCCTGGAAAGAAACATCTTATATCTTTTAAATTCTTTTAAATCATCTATTTAATCAACCAACTGTCACTTCAAACAAGTGCAGGGAATGTTCTAGAAAATGGCTAAATGTTTTAAATGTTTTAAAATGAATGAATGAATCTAAGGTAAATATCCAATAAAGGTAAATGGAGAATTCCAGAATGTTGTCTATGCTTTGCGAGCAGAAGTGATGAGTTTTCATTATAGACATAGTCTGTGGTTTCATTTGAAGTAAGTTACCAGAAATACATACAGTTAGAACCCAACACTGATTGTGTTTTAATAGGAAATGTTCCTTGACAGACGAATATTTTGAAAACTATTATAAATTATAGAAAGCTGAAATATTTCAAAGAGCTGAGTTCATGACTGATACAGTTCAGAGATATATGAATATGTAAAATACACATATTCAGTTTTGCATATTCAGCATTAGCCATTCAAAGATTTTCTTAATAGTATCAGGAAGCAATGCATTCATGAAATAGTTATTATTTCATGTATAATATATTATTATTATAATAATATATTACATATATTACATATGTACATATATATTAATATATTACATATAATAATATAACAAATATTATTGATATATCTGAGGAAACTTTTATCCAATAAATATATGCCTCTCATGTGTCTATATCTTTCTGATAAATGTCTTTAACTAAAATGTTGACTATAATTTTAAAACTAGATAAACAAGTAATCAAACTATGTATGTTGAAACAATTTTCATAAGCAATTCAATAAACTAGATGTTGAATGACCAACAAAATTTAACAAAAAGAATGTTAAATTATTTTCAATTAATAGAATTAAAAGTATAATACACTAAGATAGCATCTCATTCCAATTAGAATAGATACTGTCAACACAACAATTCTCAACAGGGAGGACACAGAGGAAAAGGAGTGTTTGTATCAGTGAAAGGAAGCTTGAAGCTACTTTGGAAAACAGTGGACAGTAGCAAGTGATTCAACAGTTTCCCCACCGACTGAACAAGTATCAAAAGAGAACTAGTATGTCAGGGAGATATTTATACTATTGTGTATATTGCATCTTTATTCCAAATATCTAAGGTTTTAAATAACCAAGGCATAGTTACAGAAGACTGGATAATTATATACATAGTGTGCATGTACCATGGGATATTATTCATCTAGCTGAAAGGAATCACTGTCATTTCTTACTATAGACAACATGCTAGGAAATATGCTAAATGCAATGATCCAGAATCAAAAGGCAAATGTGAAGCATCCCTATTCATTTGTAGATGCCATGAATTGATCATTTTTGAATGAAGATGATACAACAATGTTTGTTGAATACTAAAGAGTATGAGGAAAGACAAGATGGAGAAAACCTACATATTGGTCCAAGCATGAGTAGATATGAGAAAGCAGTGATGGTGTCTCAGGACATTAGGACTAGAATGGGACAAGAATGGGCTGCAAAGATTTAGGATACATTTTAAGATTTCTAGATAAAATGAAGACTTCTAACATAGAATTAGTAAATTAAATAGGATCTAGTATTATTGACTACCTTGATTTGATCTAACACTATCATAGTGTATCCTTTATGGGTGGTACCTGTGAATTATGTGACAATTAATTGCGTGTAACCACGGGAGTCAGAAAACTGCATCTGTATAAGAGAATGAAAGTCCTTAGTAAAAATTCTATAAAAAAATAACTTTTAAAATAGAACTTGGAGCAGTGATCAAAAATAAACATTGCATGCTGATTATAAAACTTATATAATATTGTAAAAAACTTTATACAAAACTGGATAGGAAGTATTTCTGTTTATTAATGAAGTATCCAGTCTTTCTACAGACACATTTTTTTTTCATTCAAATGTAACCGTAAGAAGAACACTAATACATAAATGTCCAGGCACATAAATCAATTCTAGGTGCAGCAGAAGGAAAAGATAGAACTGATACCACTTATAACTCTCTTCTGTTCACGCCCCCCGCCCCACTCTTCCTCCAATAGATTCATCTTCTGAGGACTTTTCTATGGTAGGACACAGGCCAATCACTAAGTAGGACATGGACTATGTGCTCTGAAAACAAGTGGAGCATCAGAATGCTCACATTCTTGTTACGTTAGCCAGACATGTTAACAACTTTCCCAATGCTCAGTGAAGACAGGGGAAGATTAGTAGTGGTATAAAGGTGCCTCCTCACATGGTAAAAGTAACAGAAATGATAATATTTTAAAGAAAACATTGTAAAGCAGTTTTCCAAAAACTTTCTAGAATTTAAATCAAGGGTACAGTGGAGGTCTACTTATTCATATAAGTACATTTATCATCTTCCACAGCATTGGACATTTCTGTTTCAGATTGTCTATCTACTCTACCCAGTTACCTGTAATAAGCCTTGACTGTTTTAGAATGATACTTTATGAGATCTGTCATTGTCATTATTTCTACATAAGTTGTAATTAATAACCTCCTAAAATGTTTATGGATAACAATGAGTTTTAAAAGTCCTTAAAATAGTTCCTTACTGGCATGCCATTTTAGCATACCTGCAGTGTTTACTGCTTATGGAAGCTAAAATATGTAAATATTATAATAAATATCATTTTACATAGGGCTAAAGTACATGGTAAATAGTTCTATGAGATCAGATATGTGCTTCCTTAGATTAATACAACGTTTGTCTATTAAGGATTATTTATGCAAACTCCAAATTTTTAGCAATTACTTTTCTTTACTGTCCAATGAATAATAGTTATTATTTAAAAAAGATACCCTATGTATTTATAACAGTGTGGATCAAACTAGGAAGCAAATACGAAAAAATATATATACTGTTTGAACTCTATGACAAGTGGAATCTGAAAAGACTGATTTCACCAAAGTTACGCATAAATTGTGTTTTTCAGAGATGAGAGATACTGAGATAATGAATGGAGAAGGCTGACTGAAGTGTAGCTACTTCTAGAGGGGATAGATTCTGTATACTATTCTGTACGCTGTGGGCTATGGGTAGTGATAATGCATTCTAAAATTTAGAGAGTTGGGATATAATATTTTGAGAGTCTGCAGCACACCAAATGAAATGGTTCTGTTATCATTTGATTAACTGATTTGAACACTAAATAATATATAAATTCATTAATCTGTCCTTTTATTCTTCTTATTATTATGCAACAAGTCAGGTCAACTAAAATAGGTGTTTATAAAGAGCTATGATGAGATTCTAAAATCTATGGTGAGAATCACATGGCGTTGATAGCACAAGAGGAAACAGACCCCAGATGATTGTTTTCACTTGGTTGACAGCTTATAAATTTGATGTTGTCTGTTCACCTACATATGTAACATTTGTATACAAGTATCAGCTAATCTTTAAAATCTCTATTCATAGAGTAGAATTTAGGGATTGTAAGGGTACTCAATGCAGGAAATCATTAATGTTCTCTATTCACTCCTTATGTACAGAAAAGATCATTTAATTCGTTGATCGAAAAATCACTATAAAAATGGATAGTTTTAAAGGTAATTCCAAAGAGTACCAAAATACAGCCTTGCACATTTAAGTTTCATTTACAAGAAGAAGTTTTGATAAAGCTAAGAATTTATATTGACCCCCTTGTTTCTGTTTGATAAAGAAGCATATTGGCTTAAACAATTAATATACCTCACTGCAAAAAGTAGACCACACATTGCCATCACTTCCACACAATGCATTTTGGTGATTAGAAAAGTCACTCTAAATTTACCCTGTCTAATTTCCACACTTTTAAAAATGAAACTAATAATATGCACCTCATTTATAGAAATTTTCTTAAGAAGAGCCTTAACACAAATGTTCAGTGTAAATTATGGTAGGAACTTCAGAGTTAATTCTGCTAACACATACCTTTCTTTCAAAGCTCACATATCTTAAGAAGTTTAAAATGTTAACTCAAATTAAAAATATGGCAATTAAAAGTGAATTGTCTAAAAACACAATTAATAAGTAATACCATGTAAAATTAATCAAATGTCAGAGATATATTAAAGGGTAATAAATATGTAGATGAAGGTACAATAACTCCTATATTGACACTGAAAAAGAAAAACACAATTCAAAGAGAAACAATAAAAGTACATCTTTATAGGAATTCACAAATCTAGACTAATGCATAAATATGTTAAATGACATGTTGGCTGATTTATTATGCTTTCACCCCTAAATTTGTAGAAACTTTAAGTCTGAGTTGAAATTAATAAGAGTAAAAGTAAAATCTGTTTTAGGGCAATATAAACCTGTATGTAATAAGTTCCTTTGCAATAAAAAAGCTTGATACTATTTACTGAGAGGTTTCAAATGCTTGTGAATAAAGAAATCATCTTGCCATAATTATAATTTTAATCAAATGAGAATACAGTTATTTAAATAGTTAATTTGCATTCCATATAAAATATGGTAATACAGGCTGCACCTGTATGTTTGAGAGACTTCTAAACTGAACTGTTAGGTTCAAAAGTACAAAATAAAAATATACAATATCATAAATTTATTGGCAGCTAAGTAATTTATGTCTGAAGTAATTTATTTTACTTTTAAGTAGTATTGTCTCTTATGTTTTTAATTTCATCCACTAGTGATTTAAGACTTCTATAGACACAAACAGTTTCCATTTGAACTGTTTTTAAAACTGCATATTTTATGGGTTTCTTAAAAATAACATAACAAAGATTTTACCTTCAAGATTTCAAGAAACTTTCTCAAACGCAAAATAATATTGTCCTTAAGAATTTAGTGGTTTTTTTTTTTTTTTATTTTTTGAGGGGATACAGATACTTTCCTGGGCTCTGTTCTGGAGTATAAATTAAAAGAATAAAACTTCCATGTTGAAGTGTTTGGCAATTTCCACCATCATCTTTTAAAGACATTTAAGCACATTATAAAAGACAAAGGGAGACATAAAAGTACAATAATCACCATGTGTATTCTTAGCTGAAATGAATGTAATAGCGGCATGGCCATATAATTACTTTGAAATATTCTCTTCTGAATAGATTTTACAAGAATTACTGAGAGAAATGACTTGTATCTTAGCATAATACCATCGGCAGGCTATTCTCTAAGATAGTTTTGCGTTTGATTCACTCTTAGGAACAGCTACTTCTGGGCTTTCAGTAATTATCCTCTTATCAAGAGATGAAACACCACACTGCACAGAAAATTTAAGCCGAGTTTATTCTAAGAATATTTCAAAGTGCAATCTAATTATTAATACAACTAGAAAAATTAGTATTTCCTTTATTACTAAAAGCCATAAGTCATAAATAAAAACACAGATGATAATAGAGAATACACTTGCATGTTTAAGGCACTGTATGTTTGAAAATGCAGAGTAATGTCCTCTCATGAGGTATAGGAGTTAATATCATGGAGACTTGGATATCAAGTTACAAATGAAATACATACAAAGAACTTTGGTTTTCTTTTTTCTTTCTTTCTTTTTTTTTTTTGGTTTTCCGAGACAGGGTTTCTCTTTATAGCTCTGACTGTCCTGGAACTCACTCTGTAGACCAGGCTGGTCTCGAACTCAGAAATCCACCTGCCTCTGCCTCCCAAGTGCTGGGATAAAAGGCGTGGGCCACTGCCCAGCTTCATACAAAGAACTTTATCCTTCCTCCATGAACTAAGAAACTATAAGCGATCCTTTGCTCAAACTCAGCACCTAGGAATGACCCAGAGCCTACAATTTCCTGCTCCATGGTTTTCAACCTTTGTCATACTGTGACCTTTTAATATAGTTCCTCATGTTGTGGTAATCATCAACCATAAAATTAATTTTGTCGCTATTCCATGACTATAGTTTTGCTACTGTTATAAATTACAAGTTTAATATCTGGTATTCAGGATATCTGAGATGTAACCCCTTTAAAAAAGGTCATTTGACCCCCAAAGGCGTCGTGACCCAGATTGGAAAACCACAGCTCTGAACCTTTATTCCGTCAACAGATTTTGTACAATTTGTCATGAAAATACATTACAATTTTTACTATCACTAGCTTCATAACATGTACCCTCCCTTCTATCTTCATCCAACCTCCATCCACTCCTCACCCTGGAGGTCCTTGCCTGTTTCTCTTGCCTCTACTTCTGTTTGTATTCAATTTCTCCTTATTGTGACATTTCAAGTATGCAGGATTTCATTTGTTTCGGTTTTGTCTATGCAGTCAAACACAGAATAAAATCTAATATTTGACTTGGTTACAAATAGCTTCCTGAGCCGGTGTGCCCCTACATTCTCAGTGTTTTCCTTTTTCCTTCTATTACTTTTTTTTTTTATCCTTTGTCTCATATGCTCTTAATGCTTCTTTTAATTTCACAATTCTCATTTCCTTCTCTTTCCAGTTATATATTTAAAAACTTATCAGATTCTTTCAGTGGCCATTTAACTACCAATAATCGTTTGTTTTTACATCTGAAACCATTACATTTTGTTTGTACTATTTGGGATTTTTTTCCCCATAAATGTGTCATCATCCCATATCACATAAAGTGTGCTATGTGGATCATCTCCTCATGGATAGATATCTGACTGAACTCTATCAATATTAATAAATCCCTGATAATACCACACTATTACCAATTACATACTTGATATTCCAAGATGGTTTTAAGAACTGTCACCTTGAATAGGAATACATTCATCTCCACAAACATTATACATGAGAAGACTTAGCAGTGTGTGACTAACATGTGATATCTGTTGTGAAAAAGAAATATATAAAATATAGGCATACTTTTTAGAAATTAGACACAGATAGTCAGAGATAGTTCTTATCATCTCAATTACAACTATTACTTAATTGTATAAAATGCCAATCTAGTTGTAATAATTCATAACTTGTAGATTTTATAACTGACATGCTTTGTTGTCCTGCTATTCCATGCAGTTGCGATTCTTACTTATTAAGAAAGATAATTTTCTCAACATAGAAAGAAGGCTCCTCCATTATTTTCATGTTGATTATTTATAGTTCTGGGAACATGCATTTATTACATGTATTTATTGCATGTATCGATTACATGCATTTATTACATGGATATGTATATATAATGTGGAATATTCTATGTATATTTAGAATATCAGAATATCAGAATTAATTTGTTAATTCTAAAGTACAATATAGAATGAAGAGGCTATTCAGAGAAGACTTGTGGATGTGAATGTAGACAAAATATAATAATATGTATACATGAAAATGTCATAATGAAACCCATTGTTTTGGATAACTGCTAAAAATCATTAGTAAAATGTACTATACAGATATTTGTTACCTATATAATATCTAAACAATTTCCTCACATAATAGTATTATTGTTGTCTATTTTGAAAAAAATTACTAATGTTTTCTGATTTTAAATATAGGTTTGAGAATCAACCAATGTTTACATAATTTTATATTTATATATTTTATGTAAACATAGAATACAAGAAATCAAAATATTTATATACTTATATTATAAATGTCTACAATGTTGACATTTTTATGTTGCTGTTTTAAATTAATATCAGTTGTTTATAAGTATAGTTTTAAATTTCTTCTTTAAAAGCAAGACAAATTAATAAGAATACAATTATCATATTTTTCAGTAAGTCAGGTACATAAGTTTTGGGCTATAAAATTATTAAAATCCATATATCTATATTTTCTGTTTCTATATGGCACTTACATAATGTTCTTCTTATCCTTTTTAATACAATAATTTTAAAATGTTACATTTATTACAATTATTTATATCTGACCTGAGCTACTTCATAGTGTATTCTGGACCAACTATGCAGTTGCTTTCATGTATTGCATGATTTATGTAGCTGCAGCTGTCAGTCTCTTGCTGGACTCAGTAAAGAGCAGCAAAAGGCCATTGTGAGACCAGAAGTGAGAGTTTCCAAGGACTAAGGTCAGTGTCAGGTCAGGCCCCACAGGACAATGAAGTTAGATACATCATCACTTCATTCACCCTTTTCTTATAAGTTATGTGGCTTTGGTACAGGTTAGCCTGTTAATAGTAGCCATTTGTTCCACTGCTAAATCAGTTTTCCACGGGAAGGAATTAGCAACACATAGACTGTTAAGCTTCTGTAGAAACAACAGAACAAAGCAAGACTACTTAAGCCTAAGGAATGTTTGACATGGCTGGAGGATGAGCCTAATTTCTTAGCTAGGCTTGTTGCTAGTGAGGTTCCAGAGACACAAGCAGGCTGAAAATGCAGCAGTGTTTTAATGTTTCTGGTTCACACCAAGGTAAAGGGGAGATCTGCAGCAAGTAAGCAGGTCAAATATACATACTTGTGTGTGGTGTGTGTGTGTGTGTGTGTGTGTGTAAGTCCATGACTAGAAGGCGTCTCGCCTTGTGTCTGATTTTCACTGATTTTGACATTCATGCTACAAAAAGATGAAAAAAGTCGACTTTCCTTAATGATCTAATGCTCATCTGCATATCCAGATTAAAGGCCCAGTTACCATGGCAAGTATTAGGGGCGATAGCTAACGAAAGCAAGAGAAATGTCTCAGAATAAGTCACAGCAGCTGAACTGAGACTACAAAGGATTGGGAGAGCTCAGCTGAAGACTGTGATCCATCAGATAGGCTAGCCTGTGGAAGGGCATGTTCTTGATTGCTGATTGATAATAAAGAACCCAACCCACTGGGTGTGCTTCTATTCCTGAGAATGTGGGCAATGTTTGGATAAGTCCCATCTCTGAGCCAAAGAGAGGAGACAAAATATTAAGCATTTCTCTATGTTCTTTGTTTCAGTTCCTGCTTGTGGATCTCTGTGTTGAGCCCTGGCTTCCCTCAATAACCTGTAACCTGACAATGAATGAACAAACAAATAAATAGATAAACAAATAAATACTCTTTAATTCCATACTGCTTCTGCTCTTAATGTTTATCACAGAAACCAAGATCAAATTAGAACTTTTTCTGTCTTTAACTGCTCACTAACAATCACAAATTTTAAGGCAAAGTCTGTCCACCAAGCTGACCTTTTTAGTTTTTGCACCTTCAAATTTTGTTGTACTATTTTATGCATTTTATTTATTCTCTTTTCTGTCACAAGACATATTGCCTAACAAGAATAAAGGCTTCACTAGAACAGAGACTTTTGTCTTGACACTACTTTATACATATGTAAATATTGATTATTGTTTTTTTATAAATGTGAAATGAAGAAAATTGTGACTTATAATGCACACACTACAACATGTTTAACATATTTCCATGACGGCATGAATCATCTGCATGGTAATACTGTCTTAGATGCAGATGAGTGTCATTGACAACCACCATTTAAAAACAAACACTCTTGCAGCCTAAGCTGGCTGTCATGAGAGGCTCTACCAGCATCTGAGTCAGATGCAAGATACTTACAGGCAATCATTTGACTGAGGTCAGAGATTCCTACAGAAGAGTTAGGGGAAGGACTGAAGTGGATGAAGTAGATTGCAACCCTTTTGGGAGACCTACAGTGTCAAATAATCTGGAACTCTTGGAGCTCTCAGAGACTAAGCTACCAACCAAAGAACATACGTGGGCTGGTTCAAGGGCTTCCAGCACAAAAGTGGCAGAGGACTGGTCTGGTCTCATTGGAAAATGGTGTTACTAATTCTGTAGAGACTTGATGCCTCAGGAAAGGCAGATGCCCTGGGATAGGATGGGTGAACTCTCTTAGAGGTGAACGGGGTGGTGATGGGGTAAAGATCTCTAGAAGTGGGTACCAGGAGCGGGGCACAACATTTATATTGTAAATAAATAAAATAATTTAAAAATATAAAAACCCTCTAGCATACTCATATGTTATTTTAAAATATATATGTTTGATTGCACATAGAAATACATTAAAGAATGCAATTCAATATCATATTGGTAACAAAGGCATTCTTTCAATATTTATGAAGCACAATATTTTAAGTTGCTGTAAGATTAAATATCACCGGTTTCCAACTGGCATTTTGAACTCAAAGATAACAAGCAAAATAGTGTATTCACTGGATCCAATGTCAAAAAAAAAAAAAAAAACTACTTTATATGCAAAGTGCTTCTGACCTTTTTCTTAGGCAGCACCTCTTTATTTGAAAAAGAAAGGTGTAGATAAAAGATATTATCGGATTTTCAGACTGCCAAAGAGACTTACTACAGCAAGTAAGCCATAAACTCGCTATTGCATGCTAGCAATTCAAGTATTACTTTGAATTACAACATTTTCAAAAACTGACAAAAATCTAATGCTACTACTTTGAACTGGAGTCACTCTAGTAATTCTCCAAATACCTTCTCGAGGGCAGATGATGTACTGTAGTAACCAAGGACATAATGTTTCCTCAATGGTGTTCAGGCACTAAAATATGAATTATAGAATGTGATTACCCATCTCACCTTGCCTGAAGTAATGATGTTTTGGTTTTTACAGGGCTATCAAAAGCTGCTGTGTTGAAAGTGAGCATGATTTCTGCTATTGTCAAGAACACAGTCATAAGGTCTCGATTAAAATCGTGCCTTGATGATATCTGAATATATTTGAAGCTAATTTAGTATTATTGTTCACTGCCAATTTATATCTGATAGTACATTTAGCTTTCAAATTTTCAAAATATTATGTAACTCAATGAAATTGGTGATATGAGTCAAGTAAGAAAAACCCTGAAATAACTAAATAAACTAAACAATAGAAAGTGATAGAAGCTCAGATATTTTGGTCATCCTGATAAGTCTTTAGAAACAGTGATCATGGGAGTGTTCACAGAACTTTGTTTAATGCCTTGCTTGTTCTTTGACTATTTGTGTTTATTGTCCTGCTTGCTCCTTGACTATTTGCATCTATTTTATTGCTAGTTCCTCAACCTAGTACTGACTTTAATACTTGTATATAATTAAAATGGTATAAAAGCAAAAAGGAGGAGGGGTTGGGATAAGGGGTTTCTAGGGAGGGGAAATCGGGAAAGGGGATGACATCTGAAATGTAAATAAATAAAATATCCAATAAAAAGGAAAGTGATAGAAAAAAATACCTTGGATTTTTAAAAACTCATATAAAATGTAAATAAGAAATACAACAAAAATCTACATCCTCCATTGTATGGCTTGTAATTTCATATATATAAAGTTTGTACCAGAAAATAAAGAGTTGCATACAGTAGCATATAATAATTTAGAAGAAAGATTTGTAAGATTTCTGATTTGAAAGTAATCTATTTCAAGTCATTTTTGCACATGTAATTAGCAGAGAATTTCATTCGTGTCTCAGCGTGCCTATGACAGTCCTCTTAATTATTTTGTAATATTCATTAGAAATTTTATTATTTTCTGTAATATGAACATAACATTCAAAGGCCCTTAAAATATTCCCAGTAAAGTAAAAGACATGTTCTTTCAATACAAGCAAGATAGACCTCACATTTATGACGGAGAAAACTGATTTCTCTTCATCCTTCCTACAAAAGTACTTATAAAATACTACTGGATAGACTAAGCATACATCAGAAAAAAGTTATTTTACCTAAAAACTGTTCACAATTTTGAGGACAATAAAGGACATACCTGGGGAAGGAGAAATGTATACGAGAGATATATTGAAAATTTTTCATTTTTCTTTCTCTTCCAAAAGAATGTAGGAATACTGAGCTGAAATATAGGAAAATACTGTCAATTTTATATTCCTTCTGAGAAAGTAATATTTCACTCATGAAAAGGTTGTTTAAAGGAATCAATAGTAACAAGTACTGTGCCTTTGAAACTAGCTAATTAATCAGGAACAAATAGCATTTGTATAAGTCTAGTCTGTTTAATTTTGAAGCTGCTTATTTAACTAAATATTCTAAAATGAATTAAAATAGACTAGACTAAATAATGCAGGTTAAAATATATCTACATTCTCACCTCTAGCATCAATTACTAGTGCCTTAGACAACATTCTAATGAATTAATATCTTTAAAGTGCAACAGTTATACTGAATCATGTTGAAGAACCTTCAGTGTAGTTGTATGTGTATCAAATGGAACATAGAAAAAAATTTTATGAAGCTTAGGAAACAAGCATTGTTTGATGTAAAAATGGGTTGTTGTCTTATAAAAAATACCAAAAATATAGGAAAGTTGCTTTAGAATTAAAAAATATGTCTTAACCTATCTTCATTACAAAGTGTGTAGGGGCATGTTAAATTATCATATATATGTGTGTGTGTGTGTGTGTGTGTGTGTGTGTGTGTGTGTGTTTATATATATATATATATATAAACACATGCATACATATAAATTAATGTAAATAGAAAGATATAATATATTTTGCTATTATTATTTTTCCCTCACTCTCTTCTTGTGGTTACTTCACTAAAAGAAGTAAAATTTTACTATCCATATATTTTAAGTAATCCTATTTTAAGGTACACTTATTATGAGACATTTTACTGAAGGGTGAGCTAATCAGTTAAGTTAATAAAAGTAATTATGACAATTTTGTCCTGAGACAAAATTGACCATATATTAGATAAAATATTCAGAAAGGAAAAGGAAAGGAAGGACCATTCCCAAAATTTTAAATAATTGGTAAGCATTTATTCAGTACATAAGTCTTGGATCAGTTGATAGCTTCAAGATTATTTTGAAAATTAGAGAGCAAAGAAAGATTCAAAGCAACTAACACTGAAAGATGCTCCTGAAATTTTAAACATGAAATCATTGTACCACTACCCATTTAAACTTGGCAGCACAACTCCCCCTACCATGGTAAACTTTTTTCAAGACAGAGCGACTATGGAATTTGAATGGGTAAAATTATTCTTCTTGAAGTTTCTCCTATTTCTGGCATACTTGAGGCATTGACAGGAACATCTTGAAGTTCACTAATTTTCATGAAAGAATTCATCAAAACTGTACAGCTTATAGTATTTCATTAAGCACAGTGCTTCATACATGTAATTATAGCAACTGGAATGAAAACACAGAAAGACCAGTAAGTAGTTCATAATTAGCCCTATCTATGTAGAAACTCTGAAATCATTCTGTGGTAAATAAGACTTTAGCTTAAAATTATTATTATTACTTAAAGGAAAGAATACAGAATAAAATCAACTAAGTAGAGGGGTACTGTCCAAAGTCCAGGTAATATTCAATGGTGGATATTTACTGACCTATTTTCAAGGCATCCTGACACATTATGTTCTTACTTGACCATAACAAATTGTATGAAGTACTGTTGATAACATCTCCTATTTGAGACTTATTTCTGTTGTGGTCTATGCCACACATCATTTATGAAGGCCTATATGTATGATGAATCTCAGCTTTTGAATTAGTGTTGGGAGCCGACTTCTAGCAGAAAGCGGCTATCAGCTTTAGAGCCATCTTGAGCCATATACCCTGACAAGAGATTTGTTTTCAACAGCCCACAACAGCTGAGCACACTCTGATAAACATCTTGTTTTTCTCACATATCTTGTTTTGCTGTCTAGTGCCCCCAGCTGCAAGGTGCACATGGTCTCCACGCTTCAAGGCACACGTGGTCTCCACACAGCTAGCTAGGCGCACGTGGTATCCATGCTGCAAGACATATGATGTAGTGCCTTCAGCTGTGCTTGTCGACGAGGGCAAGGCATATGGTAAAGAGTATAAATACCCAGGATTTCCTTTTAATAAACGAGACTTGATCAGACTCTCTGTCTTGTCTCCATTCTTCTCGTCTCTTGCCCCTCCATCCCCACTCTCTCTCTTGCTAGACCCTGACCCGAGGGACGGAAGCAGCAGAACGGGCTGGTACAAATTAGATGGAATTTTATTACTCAGTCCTTTACTATTCATCCTAATGTTAATCATTCTAGAATGAACAAGTTTTATCCGAACTATGATGTGATATGTAAATTTCCATAGTAGAAGTCCAGAGAACATACATTTTACCATTTCCACCAACCTGTTCATATTTGTAACAAATAAGATTATAAATCAAAAGAATTATAAATAAATGCAGTTTTGGTTTTCTTGTTAAAATATATACTATAATATTCATTCTTTTCACAATGTGTCTCTGTTACTGTGTTACTGTCTTGTATCTTCTCTAACCCATATTCATGTGGGCATTTAAAAAAATCTCTTTCATAGAGCATGTATATATTATTTCGGGGTTTCTGAGAATTGAAAATTCATGCATGTCATACCTGTATATCCAAGACTGATACCAGGAATTAGAGGCAACTGAAAAAAATTATTTAATGTAAGACCATTCTAAATCCTTTTATCTAGCTAATTTAGAATATGTATTATATGGTTTATTTCATATACATTATTTATTAGTATGATTACGATGGTGCAGTCTGTAGAATGAACTCATTTCTGTTCTTACATTATAATGTTACACCTACTGATTGACAAATGGTTCTACTCAGTTTCTGGTAAAAAAAATATTTTATTCCATTTGAAATGTATTAACCAATAATTTCGTATTATCTACTTTATTTTTGTGTAAACATGTTATGCATGTGTATGTACAGATAGAGATGTAAACAAATAAAATTCTACACAAACCCTTGCATATCATACAGACTAGTAAATATGATGGAAATGAACATTATTAATTCATAATGCTATTTTATTTGATTAAAACACGATTGATATTATTTTTTCATGCAGGTAAAGTACACAGAAGGTTGGCTATGAGGTTTATCTGTCCTGTTGTAAGACTAACAGAAGTTGTTGAACAGAAAAGTAAAGTTTGTCTCTATCTGATGTGATACTTCATAATGTACTAATATTCTAAATATTCTGAAATAAACCAATGAGCATTTTCTAATATCATATATCTTTCTTTTATACAAACATGTAAAAAATGTAGAAACAAAGTAACGGCATATGGTTAGAACTCTAATTGTAGAGAGTTTCCTCTCCTGTGAACTTGTCTTTATATAGAACTTGTCTCAATCTTAGTATACTGAGATTTTGTTAACAGCCCAGGGCCATGCAGTTTAGTTAGATTGGAGAGAGATAAGAAGCATACTTTCCTCCACTCTGTGTATGCAGACGAATATGAAAAAACAAACAACAAAAAGAATCTTCATGATATTTTGAAAATAGAATTCACATGCAGCTCAATTCAGAACACTACAAGTAAAAGGTAAAAATTCTTAACTACTTATTTTCTTTAAAATATACTTTTATATTCCTTGGAAATTCTTCTGTTATCCAAAGGTACATTTGAAAGTACTCTATGGAGGAGAAACAGGTACAAGAGTTGAGGCAACTAGAGACAAAGCCTGAGTTTAAGCAAGAGCAGCTATTAACAGAAAATATGGGGCTAAGGTCATTGTTGAGACTAGCCATTTAAAAAAATTCCTAGGTTATATTTTCTTCCTTGTCCAGGTGGGAAAAACAGTTCTTTCTTGTTCCTATAGCAGAAGGAATGAGAAAGACTGAAAAATGTCTAAAGAGGAAATTATTTTTCTAGAAATTACATTACCTCTGTTACAGTAACTTCTTAATGCAGTAGGGAGGGAATTAGGATTTGAGGATAGTGAACTAGAAGCCCTGACACAAGTAGAGAAGACCAGACATAAGTCCTGGAATACTTTCTGAATCATCTTCTATCCTCTGTGATCACGATTACAAGTGACAAAGAGAAGCAGTTTCTGAGATCCTGTGATTGAAACCTCTGTAATCAAAAGGCCTTGCCTTCTTTCTCTCTTATCCCATCCCATCATACCGTGGACTGGGCATGCACAGTAGGAAAGTCCAAATGGTCATCAGAGCACTCCACATCAAAGGAGTCCAACTCCCAGGGGCTCCCAGGGGCTGTTTCAATGGAATTTGTGTGATTCATGTAAAAGTAGGCTAGGTAAGCAAATACTACTTATTGGTCATGATTACATTTAACATATAATTATTAATTATGGTACATGCAGCTTAGGAGATATAACATGCAAATAATATGAAATTAGATATTTTCAATGCAAACTGTTTATCTCATTTGACACTTTGATAATTAATCTCTGCAGGATATTCCCACTTGATATCTAGAAGCAGAGGATCTATACATTATTGTTCTTAATAACTTCAACTTACTAACCACAAAATGTTAATAAATAAAACAGATATTTATTTATGGGATATAGATACTGCCAAGATTGAATATATATATAGAAAAATGTACTTTAATGGAACCTCATGTAATGACTATAGTCTTTAAATATCTAATATCTTAGTCCAAAATATTAGGCATTTATATGTAGCTAGTCCTAAAATCAAGAGCAAACTAATTGAAGGAGCCCCTGTGGTTGTAAGAAATACTCTGAATGCATCTTATTAATTCCAATAATGAGACCTCAAGAAACCAAAATCTCTAATCACAGATTATATGGATGGTAGTAGAAAACAATTGAGATTCTTCTATGAATTGTTACCATCATATTTTCTATCATTTGTCCTTCACACACACACACACACACACACACACACACACACACACACACCACACACACACACACACAGTACAACGTTTGACTCTAAAATCAGAGCAATGAACAATAGATATTTACTTCAAAATTTGTGAATTTTAGTTGTGTACTGGCTGGTTTTGTTTGTCACCTTGACACAAGTTAGATTCATTAGAGAGGAAGGAACCTCAGTTGAGAAAATGCCTCTATAAGATCCACCTGTAAGGCATTGTCTCAGTTAATGATCAAAGCAACAGGGCCCAGATCATTGTTGGTGTTGCCATCTCTGTGCGGATGATCCTGGGTTCTATAAGAAAGCAAACTGAGCAGGTCATGAGAAATAAGTCAGCAAGCAGCACCCCTCCATGCTCCGGTGTCAGTGACAGCTTCTAGGTTCCAGCGTGCTTGTGTTCCTGTACATATTTCTTCCAGAGATGGACTATGATCTGGAAGTGTAAGCCAAATAAACGCTTTTCTCTCCAAATTGATTTTGCTCATGATGCAGCAATAAAACCCTAAGTACAACAAGGTAGTAGCTAATAATATAAAAAATAAATCCATAATCTACACAGCACATTCAAAGTATTATCAATTATATTGAGCAATGAAACAACTAGGAACTAAAAAAAATCAATTAATAAAATATAAAAGTATGTTTCTTACATCTGAATTATAACTTAATATTTATTATGTGTATTTGTATTATGCTAAACTTTTCTATTGCCAGTATTCATTTTTAACATGTAACTTTTTATCTAGCTGAACAACTGGGATGGCTTATAGTTTAGTAATTTCTTTAAACTGGGGTGTTGTATTTGTATAAGCCTTATTTAAAATAATTGCATAACATTACAAAATTAGACAAAATAATATCAATTGAAAATTTCTTTCTATTTAAATTCAAATCCAGAATACCATCACTCTATTGCTAATTGCTTTAATGTACACTGGCACAAAATGTAAAAAAAAAAAAAAAATTAGAAAAGAACTAAAACTTGGGACAAAATTTGTTTTGGATAAATACAGATTTTCTTATCTTATTACCTGCATCACCAAACTTTTATTTTAATTTTAAATCTTATGATTCCTTGTTCATCTGTTGTACCACACAGGTCAAAACTCCTTTCACAATTTTTTTTTTGTTTTTCAAATTTTTATCCATGAACCCCGAATTTCTTTTGTAATTAGCCTACAGAAATTTTAGCTTATATGTCATTATAAAAAATCAATCTAATAAAAAAAATCAATATCAATAGAAAGATTCATAGCAATATCAGGCACACACTAATATTAAAGGCATCTCCATGTCCAATCAATCTGGGAGAATTTGTACTACATTCTAGTTGAGTCTTTCCATGTCACCTGTACCTGGTTTAAATGAATATCACTTGCTTCCTTGGAGAGGGAACAGTTTCTAAAAACAGACAAGGAGAAGCCTGGTTCTAATTTTTCTTCTTTTATATCATCGTAGGAATGATAAGAAAGAATGATATTATATGATGAGTATTCATGGTTCTTTACTTAAGATTCAGGTTATTTTTCACTATTATTTTATAATTATGTTTTTCTTTGTAACAACGGACAAAACTATTGGATTATTGGAGAATTTTCTTTTCAGTATGAAGAACAAGTATACTCATGAATAACCAGAAGGTTGATACTGAAGACTTAGTATAAAATTGGTTATGAGAGGTTCTCCATCAAACCCTCAGGCATAATAAATTGAGACAAATAAATCTTTATTATATCCTTTACTGATATTAAACTCAGCATTCTGTATTTTAACATTTTAATTAATATTTTATAACACCAAGTAGTAAATTTTCATTGTTCCATCTATTTTATCTCAATTTCTATCACATTTAATTAAATGGCATGATAAAAGACAAAATATTGTAAGAAATTGCCTCAAAAATTTTAAGAAATTTATATTTAAGTATTCACAACTGAATAAAGTATAATTAATGAAATAATTAAAGGTTTAAGAATATATATAGTTTAAGCATGATACAGAAGTAGATATAACATTGACAGGTATGACATGTTTGTTTTATAGTTATAATTATATATTTGAAGTGATTTTAAATTCTCCAAGAAAACTAAAATAGAAAAAAACTTTTTCCATTTTAAAGAATAGAAACATAAATGTTATATATGGTAGGTTCTGTATGTTCATGAATCTATTTGTGTATGGTGTATGTATTTGTCTGTCTGTTTGTCTGTGTCTCTATCTGAATTTGGCTGTGGATTCTTTGTTTATAAATATAGAAATATGTTGAAAGGATTCAGAAAGTAATTATTGACTCAATAAAATTCCTACACAATTTTTGAGTTCATAGTAATTTGCTACATTACCTATTGGATAAAATTGCTCTATGAGGAGTGTCAAGATGGCACAGAAATAAGAAAAAATTCTGCCAACATTGACAACAGTAATTGATCCAGAACCCATGTATTAGAAGATGAGAATCATTCCTACAAGTTGTTCTTCCTCCTCTGTGTGATTTGAATGAAAATGCCTCCCCAAAACTTGGATGCATGGTAAACAAGTTGTCATCATGTGGAGCTATTGGAAAGTCACAGATGTGGCCTTGTTGGAGGAAGTGTGGCACTGAAAATGAGGTTTTAAAAGGTCATGCCAGGACCAGAATTCCTCTTTATTTGCCCTCTGTGAATTAGGTTATGAAGGTCTCTGCTACTATTCCAATGCCATGCCTGTGTGCTTTCTGACATGACAGTCATAAAGTCTAATATCCCCTGGATCCAGGAGAATAGTAACTAAGGTAACCTTCATGAGCCTGTAATGGTGCATGTGCCTACAAAATCATGCACACAGCACAAACACACAAACCTGTGCATGCACTCAAATCTAGTTATTTAACTAAACTAGCAAATAATCATCAAAAAGTGCTATGTTTAATTACAAATATATTTTAGAAGAGTGGTGTATTTCCTTTAAAATTCTTTGTGGATGTTTATTTTTCTGCAGATAAATGATTTGAGGATGAATTTATTTAATTTATTCTTTGCTCTTTTAAGCATTGAAAACGTGCTCCAAATATATGCAATCATTGCAAAATGCTTGAATAGTTCATATATTTAAAAATTCTGTAAACAGTACCTCTGAGGATTCAGTGTTAGTTATGCCATGTCAAGTTTTCTTGGTCCACTGTTTTTAAAGACTTATTCTGGTACCAAATTCAACATGAAAATGTTATTCATCATGTTCCTTTGAGAAGGAATAGTTTTGTTCTCTGAAGAACACACATGGTTTGTTTATATTTTCTTCTAATATAGTTAAGAATAAAATACATGTTTGTTTTGTATTTAATAGCTTTGAAGATAGATAATGTCTTAGATAACAAAACCATAGGTACTTTTCATATTTCCTAAACAACAAAAAAGTTTTTATGAGAACTCTATACTTTGGAAGCTGTTTTCTGCAATTACTTCAGTTAATCATTTGAATAGTTACTTTATTTTAAGATTTTTCTGGTCTTATTTGCTAGGTAATACATAATAACAATTATTTAATTAGCATCTACATTAGGTGGTAAAATATAATCTAAGTATACTTTAAATTATAGTGAAATCTGTGCATAGTTTGCATATTGCTTATATACAATATAAGTACTCTGCCATTTTACATAGGGACCTACCTATTCTCAAACATTGTAAAACAGTGACCAAACATCCCAGGATTCAGAAAAATGTGAGCACATTGACAAGTAGGTAAGATCAAACATAATCCATTCTTTGCTTCTACTCTGACTGATTATCAATTTAGTTAACAACCCCATATATCATGTTTTTTGTTGTAATCTGTAATTTTTCAATGTCCATAAAATTATTAGCTGAAAACACTAAAGAATAATGTATAATATACTTTATGATATTGAAAAACTTCAAACTATATGCAGATATCAGTCAGAGATTTATAATTGCTGATATATTGCTCTTTTTAATTTATGGTTGTATGTGAATCATCCAGATTTCAAAGTATAACCAACAATGTTATAAACTAATTTAGATTCCTTTTAAAGCGTGAGATTAAGTTCCCTGTGACATCTCAATTAATTTTTAATTGAAGATAGATATTTTACCATGGTGATTAAGTTCAATTGAGGTCATTAATGTTTCCTCAAATGTAGTGATTTGGGCCCTTATAAGAAAGAAATTTTCACACTACCTCTCAGAGGACAACAATAGAAAGACACAATAAGAAGGCACCCATCTCTGGCTCAAAGGAGCTAGTCATGCTGACTCTCAAAGTCTGACTCTCTCAAACTGTTTGTACCATACAGAGTGGTGCTTGGACATGGGAGCAGTAGAAGACAAAAATTTAACTTGTAGTAAGAAATATCTAATTTTTTGACCTCTTAAAAATTTTCTATAACTCTATTAATTTAACAGGCTGGCAAGCCAAGGACAGGTAAGATTCTGGACAGAGCCTTAGCAACTTAAGACATAAGTACATTGCTTTTGATAATGCATATTCCATTATGGGTAAGGAAGACATCCTTGTCAGAATGACCTAAGACAGTCTCAGTCTTGTTAATGAAATAAAAAAGAGGGAGAGTTAGAGAGCCTTTGGGACTGCTTGGCAAGAATCTGACATGGGCCAAGGACAAGGAGATAGGCTGCTTGGCAGGAATCTGACATTAAGCTAGAACAAAGAGTCAATTTGAGGTAGGAATTTAAATTTTAGGCTACAACAAAGAAATAATCTCAGGCAGGAATCTAAATATTAGGCTGTAACAAAGAAGTAATTTCAGACAGGATCTTTTTTTTTTTGAAAATCAATCAGCACACCTTTATTTTAAGGAATTTCGGGTTAAAGCATACAAATTCAAAACCACTCATTCTCTTACATACACAATTATTCTCTGCCTCTCTGTCTCTGTGTCAGACAGGAATCTTAATTTTAGGCTAGAACAAGGAAGTAGGCTTCAGACATGAAAATGACCTTGGGCTAGGACAGGGAAGTAAGCTCAGATACTTTGGTAATCCTGATAATCCCTAGAAACAGTGATCATGAGAGTGTTCATATAATTGGGTTTAATACCTAGTTTTGTTTTGTTTTTTTTTTAACTATTTGTGTTTATTTTATTGCTTGTTCCTTGAGTGTTTGCATCTATTGTATTGCTAGACCCTCAAACTAGAACTGACCTTAAGACATGCATTTAATCAAAATGGTATAAAAGCATAAAGGAGTAAGGGTGATGGAATAGGGAGCACTAGGGAGGAGGGAAATGGGGAAAGGGGACAACATCTGTATTGTAAATAAATAAAATAGCCAATAAAAAAATTCCTGTAACTCTTATTGCTATAAACTTTCTCCTTAGGTTTGTCTTTATTTTGTACCAGGGATATTGGTATGTTCTATTTTTCATAGAAATTAAAAAATATATATATCTGTCTTGATTTCTCTTTTTTTCCAATTTTATCTAGCTGTCCACTGTTAGTTTTACTTGGGATTATGTGATGTCTGAAATTTCTAATTTTATAAAGTCCATCTTCTTTCTTTTGTGGTTTGATATAATTTATTATGCTATTTTAATTTTCCTAAATCTGGTGATGTTCCTTTGTACCTAAATTTATGACCAATTTTATAAATTTTATAACAAGTATTATGGATGTTAAGAAAAATTGCATTTTTTTAGTGTTGTGTTAGAATGCCCTACAAATTTATCTTAGATATAATTAGATTTATTTAACTTGAGAATTTCTATATTTATATTTAGTTAAATATCATACATAATGGTCTGAGTGGGGTATTGTAGTTACTCTCAGTATGTTGAGTTAATCTGCACTTAAAAACCCAATAGTATTTCTTTTACAAAAATAGGTTTTCCTATATTTAGAGCATTAATATTTGAATTATAATTTCCATTTGATGGAATTTTCCTTTAACTGAAATCTAATGTTTTTCAAGTATTAGAATAATTTTGTCTATTTGTCTCTTTTCCCATTTGCTTTAATACCCTTCCATCCATAACCATAATGATATAACTAGTGTTAATAAAAGAGGTGATATTTCTTTGAGGCAGAAAGATGATTGCGCCTTTCAGGCCAAGGCAATTAAGCATTATCTTTTTTGTAGGGGAATTTGAATATTGAAAGTTATTATTTAATAATTATATACCAGTATTATATTTTCTTAAAACTCTTTTGTTTAATCATTCTGGCATTATATATTACTAGAAACTTCTGAGTATGTTTATTCTTCTCTTCAAACAGAAATAGGCATTCTAGCATCCTCTGTAGAGATGGATGAGTGCAGATAAATTTCATAAATGTGTTTTTCTCACAAAGTATTTTTTCATTCTCCTACAACCTGGAGTGTCTCTGGAGGTGTCTACCTCGAGTTCTAGCTCAGACTCTATGCACTGCAATGGCCAAGGGTATAAAGGCTATGATGATGTGTAATTACTATAGGAGTAATTACCTGGAGTTTTGCGTCTGGCTGTACATGCCTCTACAGTTGTTAGACTTGCTTATAATAGGTGAGTCAAAAAGATCTGCATTAGTTTCTGTAGTTCTTAGTTAATTTTCCATTTCCAGACAATGAATGCTTTAACAGAAGAAAATACAAAACTAAAGTACATAAAGCTTTGTTCTTTCAACATAAAATCATAGCTATTAGACAACTTTCCTTAACTCATTCTAAACTTTAAAACAATTTCCATAGAAGTCTTTATTAAAGAGAAATACCTATAGATATTACAGGAGGAATAACACCAGCCTCAGAATTGTTTCAGTAGCAAACCAGAATAAGAAATATCAATCTCAACTATGCACGCATGGGAATATCTACACTTGTTTATCATAAAAGCACTCAAATTCCAAGGGCAAAACAATCATCCTAACACACTACATACCTCCTAAGCACTGTGTACTCTATCCCTTATGTGTAACATTCACCACTAAAATCCCTTGATACACAGACTACCTTTGTAGAGAAGACATATAAATTAGCATATGATTTTCTATTGTTAAGCTCCATTTTGCACTTAATCTTCATGTTCAACATGGTTTTATTAAGATCAGCATCCTGTAACAAACGATGAAGCCGAATTTACTTTCTAACTAGAGTGCTATGTGTTATGCTCACTAGTTATTGACTTTCTGACCTTTTCAATGATACTATTATTCTCTAAATGCTCTAACAGATTGGGTTGGTTTTCTTTTCACTTAGCCAGCTATTGAAGTAACTCAATAACATGAATAATTTTGTTTATGACAACAATAACCATACAACATATCTGGCAAGCAGAGCCAGGAAAAATGAAGATACGGATGCTTTTCTGTTTCTCATTAACTTGCCTCAATATCCTGCCCAACATGCGGCAACTAAATGTCCCAATTAAGTACTTCAAGCTGTTGGAAAGACTGACCTTTATTTGTACTTATGACTTTTGTTATATATTAAACAAAGGGAATAAATTTGCCATTTCTCCAAAACTTAGTGCACAATACAATTTGGAGGTGAAAGGTAGGTTGCGAAACATCCATAAATGACAAATACAAATAAAAAGATCTTCCTGAGAAAAGAAAGGTAATTTTGAAACTCAGACTGTCATTGGTTTCTTTTTTTCTTTCTTCCTTTCCTTCTTTTGTTGGAAATTTTCCTTTGTTACATTTCAAATATTATCCTGCTTCCTGGTTTTCCCGCTGGAAACATGTTTTCCCATCTTCCCTTGCCCTGCTTCTATGAAGGTGTTCCCCCACCCGCCCACGCACTCCTGGCTCCCTGCCTGGCATTCCCATACATCGAGCCTTCACAGGACCAAGAGCCTCTCCTCTCATTGCTGGGAAAAGACCATTCTCTGCTACATATGTGGTTGGAGCCATTGTTCTCTCCATGGGTACTCTTTGGTTGGTGGTTTAGTCCCTGAGAGATCTGGGAGGTCTGGTTGGTTGATATTATTGTTCTTCGTATGGGGTTGCAAACCCTTTCAGTTCTTTCAGTCTTTTTAAACTCCTGACCCAGTGCTCAGTGCTCAGTCCAATTGTTGGCTGTGAGCATCTACTTCTGTATTAGTCTGGCTCTGGCAGAGCTTCTCAGGAGACATCCATATTAGGCTCCTGCCAGCAAGCACTTCTTGGCATCCACAATAGTGTCTGGGTTTGGTGACAGTATATGGGATGGATTCCCCAGTGGGGCAGTCTCTGGATTGTCTTTCTTTCAGTATCTGCTCCACGCTTTGTCTCTGTAGTTCCTCCCATGAGTATTTTGTTCCCCCCATCTAAGGACTGAAGAATCCACTTAGGTCTTCCTTTTTCTTGAGCTTCACATGGTCTGTGAATTGTATCATGGGTATTCTGAGCTTTTAGGCTAATATCCACTGACTAAGGAGTGCATACCATGTGTGTTCTTTTGTGACTGGGTTACCTCACTCAGGATATTTTCTAATTCCATTTGCCTAAGAATTTCATGAATTTATTGTTTTTAATAGCTGAGTAGTATTCCAATGTGTAAATGTACCACATTTTCTGTATCCATTGCTCTGTTTAGGGATACCTAGGTTCTTTCCAGTATTTATAAATACGGCTGCTATGAAGATAGTGGAGCATGTGTTCTTGATATATGTTAGATCATCTTTTGGCTATATGTCCCGGAGTGGTATAGCTTGGTCCTCAGGTAATGCCCAATTTTCTGAGGAACTTCCAGACTGATTTCATGAGTGGTTGAACCAGTTTGCAATCACACCAACAATGGAGGAATGTTACTCTTTCTCTACATTCTTGTCAGAATCTGCTGTCATCAGTTTCAACTCTTGTACTTCTTACCTTTTAAAACCCAAGCAACATTTTATTGTAGCTAACTTATTCTTTGTTTTCAACAATCCCTCCCAATCCTAATCCTCAAATTTACTTGTGTTTACATAAGAAGTTCTATAATATATTTGAATATTTTTAAGCCCTCACTTATATTTCCTGTCCAATAAATGCATATCTAAAGAGCTTAGGTTTTTCTTTTACCTCAACTCTTATACAATATGTAATGCCTTCCCCCCTCTCCCTGTTTTAGGCCATTAAAACAATAGTATTGTAAGACAACACTACTTTAAAAACTTGTATAACTTAAAGAATATTCTTTTGTTTTGATATTATTTTTCAGCAGAAGTGTCACACTATAACCCAGCTTGTTTGAATCTTACTGTGAATCCTAGACGGAGCACAGACTCTTTGAAATCTCTCTTCTCCAAGTTCCAAAGTACTAAGTTTATAGGCATGAACCAAAATCTGACAGAAAGCTATGTTTTTAAGCAGAGAAAATTTTAGGTTCAGTCTGAATTTCAAAGAGAATGTTTTAGCTGTGGTAATTTTCTAAAATATTAACATTAGGGTGTGATCTCTTAAGAAACCTGTCAGTTGCATTTATTACTGAAGCCATGATTCTGCTTGGTTGATTTATACATCTTTCCAAGACAGACTGACTATTATATGTGTCAATTCTTAAAACTTCTTTACCCACATTGTTCTGTTAGTTTTATTTTATTTTAATTTTTTTATTAATCATTTTATTCATTTACATTTCAAATGATATCCCCCTTCTTGGTGATCTCTCCACCAACTCACCATTCTGTCACTCCCTCCCTTCTCTCATTTGCCTCTATGGGGATGTCCCTCCACCCATTTACCCACTTCTATGTCATCCATCTAGCATCCATCTATGCTGGATTATCAAGCTTTTCTCCCCTCCCATTGATGTCAGATAAGGCGATCCTCTGCTACATATGTATCTGGAGCCATGGATCCCTCCATGTATACTCTTTGGTTTGTGGTTTAGTCCCTGGAAGCTCTGGGTTGTCCAGTTAGTTGATATTGTTCTTCTTATGGAGTTGAAATCCCCTTCAGCTCCATCAGTCCTTCCCCTAGCTCTTCCATTGGGTCCCCTGGCTCATTTGGGGGGTTGGTTGTAAGTACCTGCATCTGTATTGTTCAGGTGCTGGTAGAAACTCTCAGGAAATAGCCATATCAAGCTTTTGTTAACAAGCATTTCTTGGCATCAGCAATAGTATGTGGGTTTGGTGTCTACAGATGGGATGAATCCCTAGGTGAGGTGGTCTCTGGATGTCCTATCCTTAAGTTTCTGCTCCATTTTTGGTCCCTGTCTTTCTTTTGGACAGGAACATTTCTGGGTTTAAAATTTGAGATGTGTGGGTGACTCCATCCCTCAATGGGGGTAGGGTGCTGTGCCTATCAACTGGAGATGGTCTCTACAGGTTGAAACACACCTTTATTGGGTATTTCATTTAAAATCATTGCCATTGGCTCTTGGGAACCTCTCACTTCCTTGGATTCTGGGACTTTCTTGTGGCTGCCCCAGTTCCCCATCCACTTCTGCTACATGTTGCTATTCAATTCCCTGATCTTCTGTCCTTCTCTCCTGTCCCTTTCAATACCTGTTCCTGCCCCACTTTTTCCATCACGCTCCCTCCCTGGTCTCTCCCTTCCTTTAGATCCTGTGATTATTTTGTTCCCTGTTCTATGTAGGATTGAAGTATCTATACTTTGGTCTTCCTTCTTTCTTCTTTTTTTTTTTTTTTTTTTGAGATGATATCTTCTTATTTTTTTTTACTGGAAATTTTTTATTGGAAATTTTTTTTACATTTCAGATGTTCTCTCCTTACCCCATTCCCCCCCTCCCTCCCAGGAACTCACTATCCCTTCCCCCCTCCTCCTGCCTCCACGTTGGTGTACCCCCACCCACCCTCCCCTGTACCTCACCTCCCCACCCTCGAGTATCCCCCCCTCCACACAACGTCCAGCCTTCATGGGACCAAGGATCTCTTCTCCCACTTATATATAGCTCCCTTGCGTATATAGCTGGAGCCATGGGTCCCTCCCTAAGCGCTCCCAGGCTGGTGGTTTAGACCCTAGGGGCTCTGGTTGGTTGGGATTGTTGCTTTCCTCATGGTGTTGCGAATCTTCTCAACTCCTTCAGCCTTCACTCTATCTTCTCCATTGGGACCCCATGCTCAGTTTAATGGTTAGCTGTGAGCATCTGCCTCTGAGTATGTCAGACTCTTGCAGACCTCTAAGAAGACAGCTATGTCAGGCTCCTGTCATCATGTACATCCTGACATCCACATCAACCTCTACCTTTGGTGACTGCACAAAGGATGGATATCCAGGTGGAATGGTCTGTAGACGGTCCCTCCTTCAGTTTCTGTCCTGCACTGTGTCTCCATATTTGCACCCTTGAGTATTTTGTTACTCCTTCTAAGAAGGACTGAATGCTCCCCTATTTGGTCATCATTCTTCATGAGCTTTATGTGGTCTGTGAGTTGAATCTTGGGTATTTCAGGCTTCTGGGCTAAAATCCAATAATCAGTGAGTGAATACCATGTATGTTCTTTTGTGATTGGGTTACTTCACTCAGGATGATATTTTCTAGTTCCATCCATTTATATAAGAATTTATCATATTCATTGTTTTTAATAGCTGAGTAATATTCCATTATATAAATGTACCACATTTTTTGTATCCATTCCTCTGTTGAAGAGGCATCTGGGTTCTTTCCAGTTTCTGGCTATTATAAATAAAGCTGCTATGAACATAGTGGAGCATATGTCCTTGTTATGTGTTAGAGCATCTTCTGGATATATACCCAGGAGTGGTATAGCTGGGTCCTCAGGTAATGATATGTCCAATTTTCTGAGGAACCGCCAGACTGATTTCCATAGTGGTTGGTCTTCCTTCTTCTTAAGCTGCATATGGTTTGTGGGTTGTATCATGGGTATTGTGAGCTTTTGGGCTAAAATCCACTTATCAGTAAGTACATACATTGTGTTCTTTTGTGTCTTGGTTACCTCACTCAGGATATTTCCTAGTTCCATCCATTTGCTTGCAAATTTCATGAAGTCAACACTTAAAATTGAAAAGCTTCCGTAAAGGAAAGGACACTGTTAATAAGCAAAACAGCAACCCACAGATTGGGAAAAGATCTTTATCAAGCCTATATCAATAGAGGGCTAATATCCAAATTATACAAAGAACTCAAGAAGTTAGGCTCCAGAGAACCAAATAACCCTATTAAAAATGTGATACAGAGATAAACAAAGTCTTCTCAATTGAGAATTGTCTGAGAGGCACTTAAAGAAACATTCAATAAAATGCAAATCTAAATAACCCCGAGATTCCACTCATACTAGTCAGAATGACTAAGGTCAAAAACTCAGGTGATGCTGGCAAGGATGTGGAGAAAGGGGAATACTCCTCCATTGCTCATGGAACTGAAGGGTAGTAAAACCACTTTAGAAATCAATCTGGCAGTTCCTTAGAAAACTGGAAATAGTTCTACCTGAGCACATAGCTACACCTCTCCTGAGCAAATAAGCAAAAGATGCTCCAACAAATAACAAGGACACAGGCTTTACTATGTTCATAAGAAGCTTATTTATAAGAGTCAGAAGCTGGAAACAATCCAGATGTCCCTTATCAGAAGAATGGATACAGAAATTGTGGTACATTCACTTAATGGAGAAATACTACCATTAAAAACAATGACTTGATGAAATTTGTTATGTTAGTTTTATGAGGTATAAGTATTGATTACTGTCCATAATTTGTTGATAAATATTCAGAAAGTTCTCTCTTACACCTATAGCTAGTAGGGTATTTCCAAAGTTTTCTTCTAACTGTTTTGTTGTTTCAGATTACAAACTAAGCTCTTGGATCTAAATTTTGTGCAGGGTGATAGATGAGGGTGTAGTTTCATTTTTCTGCCTATGGACATCCTGTTTTCTAAGCACCACATGTAGAAGATGTGCTCTTTTGTCCTGTATAAGTTTGATGTCCCTTGGGCAAATATCAGATGTCTGTAATGGTGGGTCCTCATATTTCAGTCTTATATTCATTGGTTTCCATGTGGGTTTTGGTGCCATTCTATATTGCTCATATGACAAATTCGATAATATATCTTGAGTTTCAGAATGAAAACCTCTCCAATATTTTCTTGCTCTTTGATTGGTTTGGCTAACCAAGGTCTTTTCTATTTTCCTATAGATTTTAGAAATTTTTCTCTGAAGAATTCTGTAAGTATTTTAGTTGGTATAGCATTCAATTTGTACATTGCTTTATATAGGATAGCCATTTCTCCATTATTAATTCTCCAAAGCAATGAACATTGTTGGCTTTTCATTTTTTAGTTTCTTTATCTTTTCAAATTATTTTTTCACATATTTGAAGTTTTTATTATAGAGTTCTTTCATATTCTTAGTTATGTTGTTTTCAACTAATGAAAATGTTTTTTTGTCTATGATCTTTTTATCAGTGTTTGTTGTCAGGGTATAAAAGGAACACCCTACTAATGATTTTGTACCCTGTCACTTGACTGAAATCGTAAATTCTTTATAAATGTGGTAGAATTAGTGAGATATCTTAAGTATAATAACATATCATCTGAAAATTTAATTTGCTACTTTTTTCCTATTTCTATACCTTTACTTTTCTTCCCAAACTCATTGTTTCCGCTATTTCTTTGAGTAAAAAGAATAGGAATAGTTTCAGCCCTATCTAATTTCCGATTTTAATGAGGTTGATTTGAGTCCTCCTTCATTTACGATAATGTTGGGTTTGGAATTAGTATTATATAACCTTTATTCTATTAAGGTATGATTCTTCAAGTTCTAGTCTACCTAGGACTCTTATAATGAAGGACACTGGATTTTAGTAAAAGACTTTTTCTGGCATCAGTGCTAAAATTACAATAAATACAAGAACTGTAATGTGCTAATGTTACTGCTAAAACACACATTTCATATGTGGCAATTTTATTGACTTTTTCATAGCTTATTATTTGTTAACTTCATACATAAATACATGTACTTAGATAACATCCAATGCACACTCCCCACATCCAACACTTCCAGAGCCCTTCAAATCCTCACTAATCCATCTCTTCATTTCCCTACTTCCCCTTAACTGCTGTGCTCCCAGTTTATAGTCCACTGACTCTAATGACTGCTGCCATGTGATCATGAGTGGGGGAAATCTTTTGACTGGCAAAGTGGAACATTGTATAAGCTAAATATTTCAGACACCTTTGACTTAATCTTTTAAGAAAATATTCTTTGTAAATGTTATTCCATGATAGCCAATAAATGAAGTATTTTATTTAAATACTATTTTATAATCATTGTTTGAGAAATGGCTTAGCAAGTAACACAAGTTGACTTTGAACTTGCTGTGCAGTCTCTGTGTTGCCTCTAATTCATGTTCCTTCCATGTTCTTCATGGAGTAGGGATTACAATCATTTATCACAATACCTGACTTATGTTCCTTTGTGTGTACGGCTATGTGTGTATATTTAAGTCATATATATAATCAAATATTTGTCTCCTTCTTCCCAGACACTTGTCATTTATTGATATTGATGCTAAACTTCAAACTCTTCTGTTTTATTAAATATTCTAGTATATAAAATATTTCAAATTGATGTTATTGTCTTATTGTGTTCTAAATAATTATAATTCAAAAATTCTATTTATTACAATTTTTATATTCATTAAGATAAAACATTCTAAAGTTCAACTTTCATCCATAGACTTAATCACTTTCTGTTCTTTTCTCTGAACGAAAAAGGAATTTTCATTTGAAATCATTATTAAATAACTATCCTTATATAGAATTTCCTACTGAGTGTGAAATTCAATGTATCCTTACATTTTTCCTTTAAATATTCTAGAACACTGTAAGGGGGATATTAATTTTATCATCTAAAAGTTTTGTTTCTCATAATACAGGTTTTTGTGTTTTCTTTTTCCAATTCATTTCCTTTGAAGCCCATTTCAGAATTTGAACATAGCAACACTGTTCTCTTGAAGAATATCACTATGAATTGTGAACTTTGGGCTATACTCTCTCAAAATAATCAGTCCTACTCAAGGTATTCAGGCAAGAAGCCTTTTGTAATTCATAGTCTGATGACAATTTTATTGTCCCCCTGTGGTGGTTCCCTCCTTCTTTATTCTCAACACTGACACATTTTAACCATGCCACTAACCACTGAAATTATAAGTGCAACAACCTTTGATGACTTTCAGTCTGTTTTTTGTTTGTTTGTTTGTTCTTCTGTACACATGTGTGTTTCTTTTTCAAGTGTTCCATGTATCTACAGGGATCCCAAATTCTAGTCTTCTTTCATTTGGATCATCTGAATCAATTCTGACTGCACATTGTATTCTTTTTACTTTGGAAACCTCTGCTCTCCTTCCCATTCCCATAACACTTAAAGTTTAAAGAAACAGTTTTTGTTATCACAAGGATATTTTTATTGGATATTTTCTTTATTTACATTTCAAATGTTATCCCCTTTTGCGGTTTTCTCTTGCCACCCCCCATCCCATCCACCCTCCCCTGCTTCTATGAGGGTGTACCACCACCCACCCACCCAATCCCGCCTACACTGGGGCATCAAACCTTCACAGGACCAAGGGCCTCCTCCCATGGATGCACGACAAGACCATCCTCTGCTACATATGTGGCTGTAGCCATGGTTCTCTCCATGTGTACTCTTTGGTTGCTGGTTTAGTCCCTGGGAGTTATGGTAGTCTGGTTAGTTATATTGTTGTTCTTCCTATGGAGTTGAAAACCTCTTCAGCTCCTTTAGTCCTTTCTCTAACTCTTCCACTGGGTACCCTGTGCTCAGTCCAATGATTGGCTGCGAGCATCTGCCTCTGTATTTGTCATTCTTTGGCACAGCCTCTCAGGAGACAGCTATATCAATCTCCTGTCAGGAAGCACTTCTTGGCATCTGAATAGTGTCTGATGCACATGAGATTTTCTAAATTTTTTACTTTATATATATATATATATATATATATATATATAATAAATATATATATATAGTTTTATAATATTTATATATAAAATATATTATATATTATATAATATATATAAAATATATATATATATATTTTTATATGTTTTGAATTTAAATGCAATTATATAACTTCCCTGTTTTTTCTTCTCTCAGAGCCTTCACAGCTGCCATTCCATAAGGCCTAAGCCCCTTCCTACTGTCAATTTAATATCTTCTTTTTTTTATTGTATTTGTTACTATCAATCTACATACATTATTGTATAGAGTAGTAAGATACAGATGATGTGAAGAATAAAATGTAGACAAATATATATAATACATCCTTATAAGTTTTTATGTTGTTGTTATTTATGTGTATTTACTTTCAATACTGACCACACAGGCCAGTCCATAAAGAGGACCATCCTTGTTAGAGCTAATTCTGCCAGTAATCAATAGTTGTCTGTACACATTTGTCTATGTGTAGAATTCCATTAAATTTCCCCCTTTATGTAAACATGCCTATTGATATTGCTACTATTTCAGTCTTACGTATGTAACCTTATTTATGAGTTACTCTTTTAACAGCTGACTTCCTAGTATTCTGTCTCTTATAGCATTTCCCCCTGCATTTTACATATTGTTCTCTGGATTATAAATATATAATCTATAAGGAATATATATCTTTAATACTGGACAAACAACAATCATTTTGTTTCTGCATTGTGAACTCTTGTGGTTTTCTGTGATGGTCTCTATTTTTCTCTAAAAAGTAGCATCTTCATGATGTGTGTATCTATACATTTCTGTGGGTATAAAGATAAGAGTTAGGACATAGTAAAGAATTATACTCCTCTAGCAAATGACACAGGTATATCATTCCTTGGCACATGCCCAAAGGACTTCATATTCTACTCCACAGTTACTTACTCAGCCATGTTATTGCCCTCTTATTCACAATAGCCAGGAAATAGAAACAACTTAAATGTCTCTTAACTGATTAATGGTTAATAAAAAGGTGGTAAATATGCACAGTAGAATACTAGTCAGGTGTAAAGAAAAATGAAATTGCAAGTAACTGAATGGAACTAGAGCAGATCATATTATTGAGATAACAGACCAAGAAAGGTAAGAACCATATTTTCCTCTCTGTCTCTCTCTGAGGATACAAGTTCCAAATCTTCAGATTGCATATACAAATAGAAGAACCACAGAAAGCAGAAAAGTATAAAGAATCAGAAATAGACAGTAGTATGGGAGGAAATAGTACGATACAGATGATATGAAGTATGAAATAGAATAATAGGAAGGTGGATCTAACCTAGAACAAGGAAGTTTAGTGCAAAAGTAGAAGAAAGAATAAATAACATATAGATTGTTTGATAAAACCTCAAATAATTATGTTATTTGATATTTGCCTGGAATACAAAGTTAGTTCAAGGACTTCAAGGTTACAAAGATAAACTCTGTTTCAAGAAACCAGATTAATAATAATAATAATAATAATAATAAATTATTTTTATTTTGTACCTCATTATTACCTAGTTCATCAACATGTCAAAGGAGATTACAGATATTTTTATCTTTTCATATGAATCTACTGGATCCAGCTAATGCTAAGCATAATGATAACTTATTGCTTGAGCCCTACCACTATTTAAGTAAAAAGGAAACTTGTAATGATTACATGCTAAGTTCCCATCCCAATGGCTTATAGGAGTCCAAAATGGAAATAAATGTAAAAGTTGTTTCTATGAACATACACACATATAGCTCCGAATGACATATATTTCATTTGAGGCAGTGTGGCTATTGATATATGTTAGCTAATTATATAAATCCTGTCATTCAAATAACCATATTAGGCCTTTTTCAAATCATTATTCTGTCTCCCCTATTTAAAATAACAACAGGAGCTAACGTCAATAAAATACCACGTTAGCTAATGTAAGCATTCATACTTCGAAATGGGCTTAGGCATTTCTTCTTTCTATAGCTATAGGGGAGAGTGTAGAGAGGAAAATAAAACTATCTGCACAGAATCAGAAAATCAATGATGAGATAATGAACTATTTAGAAAAATTGAAACAATGAAAATATTTTTTAAACTGAATTAGAAAATAGCAAAATTGTTTCAAATTTAAATGAGGTAAAATAGTGCATAACTTCTAACTCAAACACAGGAAGCTTGTGGCAAGAGAATTGTAAGTTTGATACCCTTCTGGTTTAAATATTGAGATTCTACTGTAATTTAAAAAAAGGAATGAAAGGAAGGAAGGAAAGAAGGAAGGAAGGGAAACAATGAAAAAGACTATGGTGGCAAATATAGAGTCTGATATTAGAGCATAGTTGGGGAGCATTTATCTAGTATATGCAAAGCCATCAGTGTAATCCCTAATACTAAGTAAATAAACTGCTTCTTGCATCAAGATGTTTTATTTTTATTTTATTTATGTATTGTGTTTATTTTTGTTGTGGTTTTGACATCCTCACCTCATCGCTCTGTCCTCTCTCCTTTCCCTCTGATGTCCCTTTACTTCCCTCATCTTCCATATCTTTCAGAAAATGGCAGATCCCATGGTAATCAACCAAACATGACAGAATGAAAGTTTTCTTATTCAATTCTAAATTATTTTCATTTCTATCTATTTCCTATCAATGTGTTTTTTAATTTTAAAATTTAGAAAGAAAAGGAAAATAAAACAAAATGGGATAACAAATCAATAGTTTTTATTCACTATATTTTAATAACAATGAATACTTCATGGTATGGTATAGGAACAAACACATTGATCAAGGGAATCAATTTGAAGACCCAGAAATAAACCCATACTCGATGACCACTTGAATTTTTACAAATAAGCCAAAACCATCCAATGTAAAAAAACAAAGCATCTTCAACAAATGATGCTGGTCTAAATGGATGTCTGCATGTAGAGCAAAGCAAATAGATCTATATCTATCATCCTGCACAAAACTCAATTCCCAATGGATCAAAGACTGAACTTAAAACTGGATACATACACATTATAGAACCAAAAGTAGAAAATGACTTAACAAAATGGTTCAGGAAACAATATCCTGAACAGAACATCAATGGAACCTCATAGAACTGAAAAGCTTCTAAAGCTTTGTCATTAGAACAAAATGTCAGCCTGTAGATTTAAAAGGGTTTCTTCATCAATTCTACATATGACAGAGGCTAATATCCAGAATTTATAAGGAACTCAACAATTTAGATACCAACACCCAAATAACTCAAATAAAAGTGGCATACAAAGCTAAATGGAGAATTCTCAACAGAGGAATCACTAGTGGCCATGAAGCATTTAGAGAAATATTCAAGACCTTAGTCATCAGGGAAATGCAAATCAAAACAACTCTGAGATTCCATCTCACACCCATCAAAATGGACTAGTTTTCCATCAGAATGGAAAACTAGGAATAGTTCTACCTCAAGACACAACTATACCACCCCTGGGCATATACACAAAAGATGTGCCAACATCCCAGAAAGATACTTGCTCAACTATACTCATAGCAGCTCTATTTGCAATAGCCAGGAACAATCTAGATGTCCCTCAACTAAAGAATTGATAAAGAAAATGTGGTAATCTACACAATGAAATACTATTAGTTATTAAAAACAAAGACATCATGAATTTTTCAGGCAAATGGATGGAACTTGGAATATCATCCTGAGTGAAGTACCCCAGTCCCAAATGGAAATGCATGCTATGTACTCACTATATAAGTTGTTGATATTAGCATAAAATGCAGGTACCATGCTGCACTCCACAAACCATAAGAAGATTAACAAGAAAGACCCACTAAGGATTCTTAAATCTCACTTAAAAGGGAATAAAACAGTCATAGGAGGCAGATGGAGGGAGGAAACTGGGTGGGAGAGGGGGGAATGATTCAGGATCAGGTGAGGGGTGAGATAGGAGGAAATGGCCAGATGGTGATGAGAATCATCAGAAATCTGGAGCTGGCAGTGGCATCTCGAGGATGTGCCAGAGATTTAGGATAAGGGCGCTCCCAAGAATCAATGATATGACCTTAGCTAAGACTAACAGAAGTAGGATATGGAATCTGAGATGGTATCTCTTGTAGGCAGGTAGGAACCCCAGAGGAGCAATAAGAACATCAATCAACCCAAAAACTTTAGACTCAAGTTTTATCTTGCTTACAAGATCATAGCAGGGAAGTGGAATGGGGCAGAAACTGAGGGACTCCCAAGCAACAACTGACCCAACAGAGACCTATCCGTGGGCAAGCACCAATCTCTGATCACTATTAATGGTACTCTGTTATTCTTGAGAAGGAGTCTGCATGGCTGTCCTCTGAGAGGCTCACCCAGCTGCTGACTCAGACACATGTCAGAGACCCACAACCAAACACTGGATGGAGCTTAGGGACTCTTATGGAAGACTGGGGGATGGATTGAGGGACCAGAAGACAATAGGAACTCCACAGAAGGACCCAAATAGTCAACTAATCTGGATCCTTGGGGGCACTCAGAGACTAAACCTCCAATCAAAAAGGATACAGAGGATGGACCTCAGTCACAAACACACACACACACACACACACACACACAGTCATATGATATATATATATATAGTATATTATATATATAGTATATATGCAACTTGTGCAGATGTACAACTTGGTCTTCTTGTGGGTCCTGAACAACTGAATAGGGGCTATCCCTAAAGCTGTAGAATCCATTTTTCAACTTGACTGTCTTCCCTGACTTCAGTGGAGAAATGCCTAGGACTTCAGAGACTTGATGTGCTAGGGTTGGGGGGAATACTCAGAGGTTGCTCCACTCTCTCAGAGCAAAAGGGGAGGGAGATATGGGAGAGACTCTATAGAGGGGATACGCAATTGGATTATAAAATGAATAAAAAAACCCAATATATTGTAATAGTTTAGTTTAAATGGTCAATTGTTTGGCCAAATTTAACATGTTTTCATGTTCTCTTAATAAAATTAGGTTTCAGCATTTCTTCTGAAAGAGAGAAGATATAATGCATTATCTATTACTCTGGAGTTTTGGTGATATTATAATCTTGCAAAACAATAGCACATGTATGATAGGACTTTAAACAATGATCAATCACATCATTGCCTTTTAAATCTCAAACTATCCCATCTCATGTAAAGGATTCTATAGATTCTTATGCTTTTGCACTCAGTGTTTAATTTTATCATCTGGTTATGGCTATATATTCTTTGACTATTTTATTGTTATGTAGGTCAGTTGTGAACTTTTACTCTAAGAATGTGTTTATAGTTTTATAGTGAGTGTTAGATAACATAAGACATATTCTTTTCGAAAGTATTTGAATTTCCAACAAATGATTAATATTTGAAATTCAACCCTTTATGAGAAATGGCACTACTTCATCCTATTAATATTCTGCTGTATTTTCATACGGGAAATTCACTTTTTTTTTCATTCTTTCATTTTATGTGCCAAGAACATAGACCTAAAAAGGAACCATCCTCTGGGGAGCGTAAGTAAGCCAAGGACATTTCTTTCATCAACTCCATGATAAACTGCACATTTCACATTAAGAGGCAAATCCTTCATTTCAAAACATTAACCCACATAGTATTTAATAATTGAAGCTTGCATGATTTAGCATCAAGAAATGAATGGAGTACAAAAATAGCTTTCGCCACTCTCTTTTGATTATGGTCTGGACTAATTGTAATTCATTTTAGAATCTTGCTTTTTGAACTTTTTCAGAATCTTGGGAAAGTATTTCAATATGTGTTGAAATCAATAGTAATATGTTTGTACTAAATTATGTGTAATTAGGATCTTAGTGAAGTTGAAGGTGTTTTCATTTAATTCTATTAGAGCATTAGAAAGATTAATTACACTGCTATTGTTAGTGAAGATTCTTAAGCTGTTTTAAAAACAAATATAGTATATATTCACTTATAAGTGAGTATTATCTGTTAAGTAAATGGTAATCACGTACAATCCACAGAATCAGAGATGTCAGATAAAGAATACAGCTTTCGTGGGGGGGGCGATATTCGAGGGTGGGGAGGTGAAGGTATCGGGAGGTGGGTGGGGTACACCACATGGAGAGCAGGAGGAGGGGGAAGGGATAGTGAGTTCCTGGGAGGGAGGGGGGAAATGGGGTAAGGAGAGAACATCTGAAATGTAAATAAAATTTCCAATTAAAAAATAAATAAATAAATAACAAAAACAAAAACAAAAAACAAACAAAAACAACAACAAACAAAAAAGAATACAGTCTAGGAGGATGCATGGATCTTCCTGGGAAGGGACCATTAGAATAGATCTTGTAGGGTGGATTTGGATCTATGAAGACAGGTGCAGGAGGAATTGGATAGACAGAGGAGAGTTAAAGTATAGGCAGAGAAAGTTGGAATTGGGAGACATTAGGGAGTTGTGCAAACTTAGTACAGGGGAAACTTCCTGGAATCTCTGAGGGAGATCCTAGTGAGGATCCACATAATAGAGAATAGAGAATCTGAACTGGTTATCTTTTGTAGCCAGGTTAGGCTTCCAGTGTTATGATTCAGGTATATTCTGTTGAATTGTTGGCCAAGTGGGTCTTGTGGAGATCGCCAAGTAGCCCAGACTGAGCTAAGATTGAGGGTCACTCTTGGCTACCTGATAGACTGAACACAACTCATTAAATGTAAGAGGTCAAGAGTACCATCCCACCTGGGGATCCATCACATCTACAGACACCAAACTGCCACACTATTGTTGATGCCAAGAGGTGCTTGCTGACAGGAGCCTGATATGACTGTTCCATGAGAGGTTCTACCAGCACCTGACCAATACAGATGCAATACTCACAGCCAACCACCTGACTGAGCCCAGGGACCCCAATGGAAGAACCAGGGGAAAGACTGAAGGAGCTGAAAGGGATTGCAAACTCATAAGAATAACAATATCAACTAACTGGACTACCCAGAGCTCCCAGGACTAAACCACCAAGCAGAGTATGCCTGGAAGGAGCCAGGACTCCACATACATATGTAGCAGAGGATAGTCTTATTTGAAATCAATAGGAGAGAAGGGAGGCTTGATGCCCCACTGTGAGGCAGGAGTGAGTAATTGAGTGGAGGAGTACCCTCACAGAGGCAAAGGGAAGGGGGGAGAAAGGGAATGGGATGGGTTTGTGGAGGGGTAACTGGGAAGGAGGATATCATTTAAAATGTGAATGAATAAAATGATTAATGAAATAATAATAAAAGAGTAGTACCTTCTTAGTGTCTGATGCTTTCTGAAGGGAAACAGAGGGGGAATGGATCTGTGGAAGAGGGGACATGAGGACAGACTCTCTTGGGAATGTATTGTGTGAGACTAGTAGCTAGTTTTCAGAACATTTTTTAAAAATGTACTTAAAATGAGTATGTTAGCTTGATCTCTACATTTAATGTTATTACTTATTTCATTAGAAATGGTCCTAGAATGCAAAGGACAATAATTCAATTGAAAATATTATGAAAGCAGAATAGACATGGTAGTTAGTCCTAGCACAACAATACAGAGGCAGGCAGCTCTCTATAAGTTCGTGGGCACCCAGGTCTATATAGTGAGCTCCAGGATAGAAAGAGCTTCATGGCAAGATCCTATCTTCAACCAACAAAATAAAAATAAAACATAAGGATATCATCTATAAAATCCCATTAACTTTTATAGTGGAGGTGATTTTCTTGTACTGTTACTAAAATAATTGAAACTCCACCTCTCTTTCACTACCCAGACAGTCTATTGTTGCCATGAAATCTGGTAAGGGTCAATTTTTTTTTTATTCAATTGAGTAGATCAAGAGGAAATATATGGACTAACCCTTTACTTATGCATTACACAACCAGTAAACTATAAACTCTGAATATATAAAGAAACAGTGGTAGAAAATCCCTGTATCCATTTTATATTGTAGTGTAGGACAATAAAATTTAAAAATATATAGAGAGGAGAGAGCTAGAGACTTGGAGAGAGAGATGTGTAGAGATAGAAATAAGACAGGAGGGTTGAAAACAATGAATAATTATGTCTAGTCATTTTTTCTGAGGGTTCATGTCTATAATATTTAGGAGAAAAAAATAGTTACTCAACCATATTTTTCTAATTGATTATTACATATGATTAGTGAGTTTTGATGGCATCTACTTCTTCTCTTTTTTTCCAACTATACAAAATAACTGTTTTCTTTAGTTAATATTTCCTTGTATGTATTCTTGTATCTGCCTAAAAGTATTAGGTTAGATATGGGCTCCCAAACATGCCTCTGCACTTTGTGGTCTTAGAACACCTGGGCTCTTCCTCATATTTCTACTTCTGTTGGGTAATTGAACACTACACATATTTCTGATGTCTCAATTGCTGAAATAATGCTTACTTAAAACTAGACTTGTGCCATTTTGAATAGGTGTTTTGATAGATAACATGCTTCATTACTTCTATTTCTATTTCTTATAGAGTTGCTGTTAAAAACAATCCAAAGATACTGAATGGAAACAAGAGGTAGAGGAAAGTTCAAGGAAACAACATTCTTCCTCTTCCCATGGCTTTCTGATAAACATGGTCTTTGATCTGTTTATCCTTTATCAGACACTAACTCTATACATGTATCAAACTCAAGCCAAAGTGGTGCACAGATTCAGTGTACAGTTGAATACTATTGTGTATTTTACTATGTTGCTTTGTCATTTAGTATTTCTTTAGTAAAATTGCAATCCTTATGTTTAGTTTATGATCTTTAAATAACTGAAAACTTTAAAAATGTAGTATAGCTCATACTACTATTATAACAATATATTTAACACAATATTTATGTTTGTAATTTTTGTGTATGTGTAGAACATATACACATAGGGTTCAATGCACATTTATGTGTGGGGCATATGTGTGCATATGTGTGTGGGACTGCGTAAGGGTATTTGGTTCTTGGCTGGGCATGGGCCTGGAATCCGAGAATCCAAGGGAGAAACGGCAGGAGTTTGGCCATGTCTTCAGAACCCAGGGTCCTCACAAGCAGTCTAATCTCCATGGACCTACATTGTTCAGTCATGTAGGCCATTACAAGCCCTCCCAAAGTGCACTAGTAGAGGGTTGTAACTACAGGCCTCAGGCTCTAGAGATTTACATACTAATGAAGGCCAGAGGGAAGAGCCAGTTAAACCTTCCCCAGAACCTCCCCCTTTCTCCCTCCCTATTTAACTCAAGTCAGCCCTGAGTTTTAGGGGGTGGGTGGGTACATTCAGATCCATCCACCACCTGCCATGAAAATAAACCCTTTTGGAACCAAGGACTTCCTCTGTATTATTGGGGCCTGCTGTCACTGTCACCAAAGCTTCCAGCCTCTGGAACCTTAGACTTTCTCCTGTATGTGGAACCTACCGCCTGGAAGCTTCCAGGACTCCTCCACTGGGCCCCTTTTCTCACATATGTGCGAGCCAAGAGGAGGAATTAGGATGTCCTTGCATTATTATTTTCTGCCTTACTCCCTTGAGTTAAGGTTTCTCACCTTACCAGAGTGAGGCTGCCGGGCTGCAAACTCAAGTGATGTTTCTGTCTTAGCCCCGTGAATATAGAATTACGATGTGGGCATGAATCTTGCTTTGAGTCTATATGTGTGTTAGAATCTGAACTCAGGTCCTCATACTTGTAAAGCAAACATGTTTACCTACTGAGCATTGCCTCCTGCCCCTTCTACTATATTGCTAAGTATTATAAGTATTATATTAGCCACAAGATTCTTTTTTTTTTTTTTTTAGTTTTTAAATTAATTTTTAAATTTTTTAAAAATATATTTTATTGGGTATTTTCTTCATTTACATTTCAAATGTTATCCCTTACCAGTCTCCCATCTGGAAACCCCCTATCACATCCCCTTGCCATATCCTCTTGCTCCCCCATCCACCCACCCACTCCTGCTTTCTGCATTGGCATTCCTCTACACGGGGCTTGAATCCCCTCAGGCCCAACTGTGTCTCCCCACTGATGTCCAACAAGGCCACACTTTGAACATATGAAGCCAGAGTCATGGGTCCCTCCATATGTACTCTTTGGTTGGTAATCAGTTCCTAGAGCTGTCAAGGTATGCTCCTTCCCTTTCCATGGGCTGCAAACATCCCTTAGCTTCTTCAGTCTCTTCTCCAACTCCCCTTGGGGACCCTGAGCCCTGTCCAATGGTTGCCTTGAGCATCTGTTTCTGTATTTGTCAGGCTCTGCCAGATTCTCTCAGGAGACAGCCAATCAGTCTCCTGTCAGCAAGCATTTTCCAGCATCTGCAATGTTGTCCCGGTTTGGTGATTGCATGTGGGATGGATCACCAGGTGGGGTAGTCTCTGGATGGCCTTTCCTTCAGTCTCTGCTCCACATTTTGTCCCCGTATTTCCTCCTGTGACTATTTTGTTCCCCCTTCTCAAAGCGGTGAAGCATCCACACTTTGGTCTTTCCTCTCTTTGAGCTTCAAGTGGTCAAGAATTGTATCTTGGGTATCCGAACTTTTCAGGTAATATCCACTTATCAGTGAGTGCATTCCATGTGAGACACAGAATTTTATTTTCAGGACTTTGGACTTTACTAATTTTGCATGACTTATTAAATGTTTACTTCTTATAAACACATGACAACTGCATTTAATTATTAATTCCAAGTTCAAATATTTCCAGATATACTTAAAAATACAATCAGGAATTGTTTATCTTTCTATAACTAATTGATTTACTTAACTAAATGTCCTCTAGATTCATATAGCTGACAAATACATAGAATTCCTTTTCTTTTGAAGGCTGAATAATGTTCTGTTGCAGGCAACTCATCCATTTTTCTCTAAAAATTTGACAGTGTATAAAAACATCTTCCTTGTTGGTACCTCTACTTTGACATCATTTTAACAATTTAAAGTTGCATTGTTTAAAGAAAAAGATGATTTCAAGACCCAGACAATTTTCACTAAACTGTAAGAGCTCTGGATAAGAGAGGAAACAAAGCATATTTACCTTCAATAGAAATGCATGTCACAAAAACATAAACATTTAACAATCACATTTTTAAATGCCAAAAGTTATGACACAAAGAGTGTAGCTCTAATTTCTGGAGTTTGCAGAGATTTGTTATGAATACATTAAAGTCAATAAAGAATGTTTACAAGTTACAAATGTTCACAGAAATTCTTAAATTGAACAAAGGAATGGGGTCAAAATTTCTAGCAATTGCTTTTCTATTTCAATCATTTTTCCACCTTAAGATAAATACATTTAGGCTTGAAGGTGGTTTTTTATTTTTATTCATTACTTCTACCTACATGTGACTTTTTACAAAAACAACCAGAGCTGGAGGGAAGAATATTACAAAAAGGACACAGTCTACCTTCTACATCGCACCAAGTTGATTCACAATGGTGAGTACCACACAGGAAAGCTATTGGTATGTTATGAAAGTTCTGCTCTGTCCAAAGAAACTGTTAGCTGATACAATACAGAAAAAAAAAAATGAAATTTAGAATCAGAAGACCTACCACCTAGAACTGTAAGAAATAGGAGTGGGACTCTTCACACACACATATACACACACAACACACACACACACACACACACACAGAGACACACACAACCTCTCTCTCTCTCTCTCTCTCTCTCTCTCTCCTCTCTCTCTCTCTCTCTCTCTCTCATTTTCTGTGTACCCTGGATGCAAAGGGGGAGGAGATATCTTAGCTACTCATGCAAATCCTGTAAGGGATTTGGGATCATTATCAAGAACTGATATGAGAGATTGCTCTTTCCCACACAGAGCCTTACTAAGGGTCAACTTGATTGCTTTCAGCACATACCAGTAAGATAGAATAACAAATTAAACATCATATGGTTGTGAAAGTGACATAAACCCCAATGGAATACAATGAAAGACAAGAAAATAAATATTTGGAGTCATGTGATTTTTCTCCCCAAGTAAATAAAAATGGATGTTGGAGAGAAGACTGGCTAGTTACCAGATAGTAGTGACAGAGTTGTGGAATAGTAGATAGACACTAGATTACTATCCCCATTCAAAATGCAACTCAAAATATAATCAATGGTTGATTACCATAATGGAAGACAGAAACGGGAGAAGTGCTGAATGGGAACATGGAAGCAAAGCAGTTTTGAGAACAGGATTTCAAGTGTTAGAGAAAAGGTGGAACAATAGACCAACTGCATATAAATGCAGAATTTATAAAGAAAGAAAACTCAAACACCATCAGAACAAGTGATCCAATATGTAAATCAACAAATAAACCGCAGAGATCTCTGTTCAGGATATCTCTGACCAGTATGCATGAGAAAGGTTTCGATATGTAATTCAAACTGTAATGTAGGTGCCAGTAAAAATTAAGTTGGTTTATTATCTTATAAGTATGAGTAGCTGTGATCCACAAGAAAAGAAGCAAACTAAGAAATAAAGGCAAAATTAAAAAATGTTAATGAAGTCCTAGAGAAAGGGAAATGCCAACTTATAAATCAGAAGGAATTAGTTAACATACAACTGAAATGCCTTCGAGTCCATGCTGACCATGGTACTATTTGCAGAACCTAAGCTAGTGAATCAAACTTCATGCATATCAAAGGCTAACCTAGCTAAAATCCTGGCATACTTTACATAATCAATTATGACTTAGTCACTAGAAGACAAGAATATCCTACTCATGTGAAAATATCTAGAACTAGAGATGACAAAATTTAAAAAATAATATAATATTAAAATACAGCAATGCATGATTTCTTCATTTTGAAATCCTGAAGGCAGAGAGGAAACCTTTTAGAGGCAATTATTATGAAGACATAAGACCCCTGAAGGGAAGAATAATATAAATCAGTGCAGTAAGAGGGGATGTGTTCAAAGTATGTTATATTCATACACACAATGAAACTCATTATCTCAAAATAAAACTGTCTTACTGAAAAGGAATTACTATTAAAGTTCATCTTCATGTGAAGTCTATTTTTAGCTTGGATTAATATTTTCTAAAGATGTAACCTAAAAACTGAAATGGAAGCCTAGTAGGTTTTATGTAAAAAGAATATAAATTTCTGCTTCTGCAATAGAGTTCTTATTAGACATGAAATATTTTGCCATATGCCGAAAGGGATACATGAATGTTGATGTTGATATTCTTATTCCAATATCAATAAATAGTTATTTATCCAATAAATAGTTAAAAATATATATTTACATTTGAAGATTTTGATTGAAGCTGGTCACATTCTCTTAAATAATGCTGCTTCTATTTCACTGAAGTTCTCAATGTTTTCTGTGAACTATATTTTGAAATGTAGTATGTTTTGTGTTCTGTCTTAAGTCTTATCTGTTTCTGATACAGAATATAGCTTCTCTTCCTATTTTCTAGTTTACAAAACATAAAAGAGTGATCTCTATACATTGCTGTAAATTTAAAAATGTGAGATTAACACAAGGGAATGGTTTATAATATTGTCAATTAGAAAAGATATAAATTACTTCTCAAAGTGGTACATTTAGATATGACTGTTGGTTATTTAATATATAAGTATTAAAAATCTTTGATTTTGGAAAAGTATTTAATCTATAAATCAAACATACTAGAGTAAAAATTTACAAAAAAAAAAAAAAAAACTCACCTAATATCTACAGCACAATTGATAATAATGGCAAACTTTGCATTAAATAAATAATGGGTTTCATTTTATCACTTGCCAACATAATATGGTAATCAGAGGTATTAGAGACTTCAGAGTTTACCTACCTGAGCCATGTACTGAGTGAGGTTTGAATTTAACATCCACACAAATGTACTAAAAGCTGCAACAAATTGATCTCTAGCAATTTTCTGGGGAATTTCATGATGACTATCATTGCTTCCCAAGGTGAAACACAGATGTAGTATTTGATGTACAGATTTGACTATTAGAAAAAAAATGCCTATTGGATAAACATCATCATTCTTTTTTTCAAAAGTCTGGCAGACATTGCAAAATTTGCGTTGCTTATGGTCTTAAGTCATTATGTGCTATGGATATCAAAGAACATAATACATTTGAAAAGGTTTTGTAGATGAAAAATCTATGTCCATTCAAAACTAAATAACATAAAGTGGCAAAAACCATAAGATTCGTGAGATAGAAATAAGTGAAAGAAAGAACAACACCAGCGGGTGAGCAGACCATGCAAATGGGTATGTTCAGAGGGCAGGGTGAGTGCTCTTATGCTCTGTCATTCAGGACAATCCTTTACAAAGGATTGTACTTATGACAGGATATTCAGTCAAGTTTTGATTTTTTTTACTGCAAAATAATGTTTATATATGTTCCTTGATAAATGCTTATGTTGGACATAATTAATAACATCTAGTCATTAGGGAATAAAAATCATTTTCAGTCCTAACACCTGTTTCATAATTTGTTTACAAAACAGAAGTCTACAGTAGTGGAACATGAAGTGTAGACTCTTAAAATGTAAAGTGTTTTACATAAGTCTGTTAAATATAAGTGTGTCATAAGAAAAATGTCTATAACTTATGTTACTTGTTTTACTGAAACACTCTATTATTCAGTAAGTATATAGCTCTTGCTTTTAAACACAGTAGAGTAAAATTACTCTCTAAACCATTTACAAAAAACACCTTAATGGCCTCTGTTCAAACCTTTCCAATTTTTCTCATGAACCTAGGTAATGCAACATATATACACAGCACTATGTTTAAAAAATTCATTGAATGTTATTTAATGTGGATGGTAATATTAGAATATCATTTACAAACATCACTCAAGTGTCAGGCTAAAATTTCCACTTGAGCATCTCTTGATAAGAATTGAGGCAACAAAGTCTTCAAGCAAGGTGCAAAGAGCCACTAGGACATTCAAGCAACAGCACAATTTCTAAATGTCTGGCTCCCTATTTTCCTTACCAGCAAAGCCTTTATGTGATTATGAAATGTATTCTTAGAGCTTTTCACTACTATAGAAATCTAACACGCCTCACAGGGAATTATAAATAATTATTTTAATACTATATTTATATAAATATAATTTTATTCTTTGTTAAATCAGATAAAATTTTTCATGTTCAGGAGATAGACTTACCTGCTTACTTTTAAAAGATCCCAAAGTTGTCCAAATATTTGATATAGCAGTGAGTAAAACATCTTCAAAGCTTTTCAAGGAGTTGATATTTTGATTTAATAATTGTCAACCATGTGGTGCGATTTTTCGTAAATACATAGTACAAAATATGAGAAGTATGTTTAGTAATATGTCAGAAAACACCAAAAGAATCTGTTGTAATTCAGAGCCAAAATTCATTTACTGAATTTTTTATATTTTTTAATATCATATATTTCAATAAAATGGAGTCCAACTGTTATACTGTTTGATACAGATGAAGAATGAATATTGAAAAATATTATAAGCCCATATTTTAGGTAAATAAAACCATCATGTATCTATAAATAAGAAACTATTTCTTCTGTACCATAAAGCTATGCACCTAACATACACTAGTGGTAACTCTGCATTCAGTGTTTTATTCAGTGTTAACTGTGACATAGTCACATTTAATAACATGTACCTGATCACATGTGCAGTATAATTTAAATGTGTGTTCAGAACCAGGGCTACAACAAAGACTAATGATGATGCATGAGCAAGAATAGCCAGAAACACATTGGGTTGGCTACATATTTACTTTTAAATTAATATTTGTTCATTGAGTATCCAGAATCCCTATTTGTCAATTGAGTCCCATGTCTAGTAATCTAATTTCTTTTAACAGTTGAAACTAACAGCTTATGAAGCTGAGGTTTAGAAAGACCTCATCTTGATATTGGTAGATTTTATTTTATTTTGACTCCACTTAAATGTCATATTGGTGTCACTATCCAAGTAGGGCTGAACTCCCAAATTCTATCAATCTCTGCACAATGTCCTGTTCCTTTTCCAGTGTAATCTACATTATCATCTACTGAAAGGAGCTTCTCTGAAAAGGTTGCTTGATGCTGGCCTCTATGAAACCAGCTGGGAAAAGGAAACTTTGTTTCTTCTAGTGGAATGTCACCAGTAAATCAAGTATGCTCAACAGCAGACTTAGTGGTCAAGTGTATTTGCTTAATCCAAAATAGACTCCATATTTTATTGTGTACTGTTTTGTATTGGTGGCATATTTTGTCTTCTTAAGTTTTATTTTAACTTACCTGTTTTGATTTTGGCTGTGGGTCTTTGTTGTTGTTGTTATTGTTGTTGTGTTGTCATCATTTTTCAAGTTTGAGAGGATAATAAGGATGATCAAATTGTGTTGGTATGCAGATAGGGAGAATTGAGAAAACTTGGAGGAAGGGAAAATTTTAATCAAAATGTATTATATAAAAACAATTTTAAACAAGTAACTAAACCAACAATAAAATACCAAATATCAAAGGTTCATAGGTGATTGATCATATGTTAGTTTTAGCAGTCACACAGATAATTTAAAAAATAATCTTAGTATCACCAATTTATAATGTTTAAGCCTTAATTAAAATTTATATCTTAAAAATTCCATTTATATATATATAAATACACATATATGTGAATTCATATATATATTCATATATGTGTATATATATATGAAAGAGAAAAATATTTCAGACAGTACTCTTTTAAAAATTTTATTTTGTAGTAATTTTGTAGTATTTCTCAAAAGTTGAGAATAAATTACAGGTTTTCCTGTAAACTTAACATTACATTCCCCATTTCTTGGCTCATTTATCAAGTCTTAGGAATTAATTTTCATATGATGCTAACTGCATTACAGACTTTATATATAGATTTTAGCACCTTTTCTACTGTAATATTTTTGTCCTCAAGTGCAATTGTGTTCATATGCATAAGTGATTCGAAGTCACTCTCAGTTTTTAACTGGTTGCCATCTAACTGTACACTGTGAGTTAATGAACTGAACAGTCTGTGGTCCAAGTTGAATTGTGAATTACTTCCATGGTACCTGAAAGACCTGTCAATTTACACACTTCATTCTCCTCTTAGCTGAATATTCTTAATATTAAAGATGATTTTTATCATGTGGGTTAAAAGCATAATTCGCCATCTTACTACAAAATTTGCAGTTTTTTATTGACATAATTGTTAAGGCATTTATGCTAAAGCATACTAAAGTGTTTGAGGCCAAGGATACATTTATTTATGTGCAATTCCCCTGTCACTTCCAGGAGACATTTCAGATTTATTTTGAAAAGAGAAAGCACTTTGTAAATATGTTAACTCTTCCTCAGAAACCAAGTATTTCCTAGATGCTAATTATCCCATTCCCATCATTGCAGACATCCTTAACTCATATTCTTAGGTGCTATTTTGGGAACAAGAAAAATTCTCTAAAACAAACACATAGTAAGTTTTTACAATATTTCTGGGCTTCTTTCTCTATCACTGTTATTTATATATCACAATGTCAGTTATTTGTGATTCCAGTTCACAGTTTTCCCTATATCTAAATTCTTATCTACTCTGTTCTCCACTTAATCTTATGTTAGGGTTGCGTTACTTCCCACATGAATGAAATCAACGATGTTTTTCTCTGATTTATAGGTTGTAAAGCATTCAGTTTGAGCTGGGAGCATAGCTTACGGGGAGAAGAGTTGTCTAACATGCGTGGAGGCATGAATTCCAAACACAACAAAGGAAGCAATAAAACAAATCCTGTTGTTAATAATGTCATAATATTCAGAATGAGCAACATAAAACTGTGTGAAAGAGGAAATGGAGAAGATATATCAGGTAAGATTACCCATAAAGGCTATTTTATAGATTGCATCTATACAGGAATAAAAGAAGAAGAAAAAGAAATTCAGAGAGTCATAAAGGAAGGCAGTTTTGTCATTTAAGTGACTAAGAAGACCAATTTGAATAGCCTAATATTGAGGATGAAAGGAATATATGAGAACAGATTGAAAAAAGTGGGACAGAGTAGAAAAAAAATCATCAAAATATTGATGGGTGGGATAACCATCTCAAGTTTGGATTTAAGTGAACTCAAAATGTGTAATAAATGTGGCAGAAAATATACCATCCATGTATTATCAAATTAGTGACACTTATACTAAAGATGTACATAGAATGGGGCAGGTGATAAAATGTCATTATAAGAAAGGTTCTGCTCTATTTCTCTCTTCTTTCAATATTGTGGTGAGTGTATTAGCCACATGTTTCTGTGACCATATACCAAATAAGAATCAATTTTAAGTTAGCAATGTTTTTGTTTGTTTGTTTGTTTGTTTGTTTGTTTTTGTTTTTGTTTTTTTTTTTTTTTTTTGGTGGTACAGGCTATACAAATCAGGGGAAGTCTTTGCCAAAGGGCCAGCATCCACTGATGGAAGTAAAATGTTTGTTTCCATCTTATAATCAGAAAATGTGAAAGAGGGGATGTATGGACCCAGTTTGCTTTGATAATTTTCTCCTCTTTGTACATAGTATAGGCTTTCAGCTGTGAGATTGTCCTGCCCACATACAGGCATATTTTCCTCTGTGAGTATTCCTCATTAACACATTTGAAAATATGTGTAGCTATTGTCATAGGAGCTTATTAGTAAGTACATTTTGTAATCCAAATTAATCATTACAGGCAGGAGAGAATATTTGAACAAAAAACACTTAATGGAACAATTTTTGAGAGACACTTTCAATGGATAGAGTTATGTTGAAAATTATTAGAATTGTCTTATTTTAAAAATGGTATTTGAGGAGAGATTTCTAGATGGTGGTAGTCTGTGGTTTGATCTGGAGACAGAGATGAAGACCCCCTTCTTAGAAAGTATGCAGGAACCACCTGATAGCTGGTCTCAGCATCCTGGGAGCCTCCCAGTCACATTCATTATCTCCAATTCTGTTTTGATTTCACCTTGTGATGACTATTCCTGGTTGTCTATTGACTGCATCTGAAATAAACTAAAATCCGGAAATGGAGGGCACACCTGTGATCCAGATCTTGAGGCTAGAAGGCACAGGCTTCAGACCTGGATCTTGTCATGGAGATCTGCGGCATAGTGGCCATGAAAAGATTAGGCCCAGGGTAGGTAGTATATGCCTTTAATTGCAGGAGACAGAGGCAAGCAGACCTCTTAGTTCAAAGTCAGCATGGGAGAAAGTAAGTTCCAGATCTCGGCATGGTGGCACACACCGTTTTAATCTGGACCATACCTTCTGGTTGAGTACTATATAAGGACATTAGATAAGGAACATTCATTCTAGTTCACCTGCTTCCAGTTACTTGCCAGCACATCTGTTTGAATCTACTTCTTTATGATTCCTGATTATGCAGAAGACCAGCTGAAACAATTAACCTTGTGGGACTGACCAACTATTAGATTCTTGGATCTGGGAGAGAAGAGAAGTGGGGGAGGAGAACTGAGAGAAGAAGGAAGGGATGATGCCATCGCAATATTTTGTATGAAAGAAGAATAAATAAAATGAAAAAAGGAAAATAAAACAAAATAAAGTGTCATGTACCAAGCACTTTTACTAGTTCAAAATTGCTATATCTATCTTCATATTCTACAACTGTTTCCATAAAAACAGAATAAAGTAAAATAAATATAGAGAATGCAGAAGCCAACTTCTACGTTTTATTTTTATGCCCGGGAATGATTATTATAGTTTATTATTATATATAACGTCTAGTATGTTCTCAGTAACATTTACAGAAACAATGCTCACGAAACCATTAAAATGTATCAAGTATGTTTTTTTCATCAAAACTTTTAGCTGTATATTCCATTCTCATTTCTTACTATCAAACATTTCTATTTATTTCATATCTCACTTCAGAATTCAAGAAAATCATATGCAGATAAGGAAAAATATCCTGTAATCATAGAGTCAGCAATTACTGAGTCCATGAAGTGTAGGAGAGAAATTTAATGAAAAAGCTCATTTTCTATGATGTTCTTTATACTCTTACTAGTTTACACTAATGGAAAATTTTTTTCTCCACTGGTTAGTTTTGGGTATCTAATTGAGGTATGGTTAATCCATATTTACTAGTTTCAGAATCATCTAAGAGATGCATCAGTGTGTATTTGATAGCATGTCTAGAAAGGTTTAACTGAGAGAGGAAGTGGCACCTTAAATGGAATAAATTCGTCCACGGGCTTTGGCTATGTAATGAACAAATAAGTAAAGGAAAAAGCAAACTTAACTGGAGCATCTATCTTTCTGTGCCACTAAACTTAGAATAGTGTCAGCAGCCACCTCAAACTCACTGGCATTCCTTCTTCTATGCTGTGAACTTAAATAAATATCCATCCCTGAAGTTGCTCTGTGTCCAGAATCACATCCATGAAGAGATAACCAATGTCTATTATGGCATTCATTGACCATGAATTTATATTTCTCTTCTGTGACACTCTGTGTTACTTTCAAAGATATCATATCAAATTAGAACAGCTAGTAAATAAATGTGATAAAACATTTCTGCTGCTTTTGAATACAAGAAATGACCAGGTATCAACACAACAATGTCCTACAAAGGTTTCAGGAGAAGCCTTCTCTATTCCAGTTCAGGGAGTACTGACATACTTTTGATTGTGGCAGAAAAACTCTGATATCTTCCTGTATTATGGCAAGGTCTATGTCTTAGTGATTTTGAGCAGTATTTTTTTCCTTTATTAAAAATGATTCTCCAGTTAGGTTTAATACTTCCTCTATTTCAGAATGGGCTTATCATCATCTGACCTTGATAACAGCTTCAATGATTCTGGATAAATGTAAGGTCCCATCTCAGTACCAGGTGGAAATGGGCTTTGAAGAAACATAAGTCAATCTATTGTTGTCTTTTTCTATAAGTGTGGCCTTAAATGTTTAATCACCTCCACTTACTTGATAACAAAGACTCAACTTTGAAAAAAAAAAGTAGGAAAGAAATACTGTCTCTAAGTGATTATACCAACATCTGAACAGATTTCATCTATACTAGGTATATTATTCTGTTAATACTGAGATTAAAATTGATTGACATTCCTCTGCTGAGAAGCAAAGCACCCTGCCATGGTCCAAAATGATAATCTATAAATAAAATACTTGGAAATTCCATTATTTAAAAATAAGATGTTTCTTATATTGTAAAAACCCTTTAGCTATAAAGTTAATAAAATATTAGATGATTTTAAAATATAGCTTATCGGCAGGGAGAGTTCAGTTCTCAAAGATCAAAGCCAAATGTGAATTGTGAATTCTGAAAGATAAGCACACCCTGAAACTAGGGCATGCCCAGTGGGAATGGTGATCCTAAACAAAGAAGTTTCCCCCTAAAGATTTAATTATTTTTGAGTTAATTTTATATCCAGCCACTTTGCTGAAGTTGTTTGTCAGCTGGTGAAATTCTCTAGTATAATTTTTGGGGTCGCTTATGTATAGTATCATATCATTTGCAAATAGTGATACACTTACTTTTACTTTGCAAACTTGTATCCCCTTGATCTCTTTTGTTGTCTTATTGTTCTAGCTAGAACTTCCAGTATTGTATTGAATATATATGGGGTGAGTGGGCATTATTGTCTTGTCTTTTAGTGGGATTGCTTCGAGTATCTCTCCATTTAATTTGATATTGGCTGTTGGTTTGCAGTAAATTGCTTTTATTATGCTTAGGTATGGGCCTTGAATTCCTGATCTCACCAATAGTTTTAAAATGAAGGAGTATTGCATTTTGTCAAATGCTTTTCGGGAATCTAAGGAGATGATCATGTGGTTGTTTTCTTTGAGTTTATTTATATAGTGGATTACGTTAAAGGATTTTCGTATATTGATTCAACCTTGCATCCCTGGAATGAAGCCTGCTTGATTGTAGTGGATGATATTTTTTGATGCGTTCTTGGATTTTGTTTGCCATAACTTTTTTGAGTATTTTTGCATTGATATTCATAAGAGAAAATTTTTGAATGTTCTCTTTTTTGGTTGGGTCCTTGTGTGGTTTAAGTATCAGAGTAATTATGGCTTCATAGAATGAATTACATAGTGTCCTTCTGTTTCTATTTTATGGACTAGTTTAAGGAATATTGGTATCAGGTCTTCTTTGAAGGTCTGGGAGTGTTCCTTTATACAAATGATAAACAGGATGAGGAAGAAATTAGGGAACCAACTCCCTTCACATTAGACACAAATAATATAAATTATCTTGAGGTAACTCTAACCAAACAAGTGGAAGATCTGTATGCAATAACTTTAAGTCTCTCAAGAAAGAAATTGAAGATCTCAGAAAATGGAGAGATCTCACATGCTCATGGGTTAGCAGAATGGATATTGTAAAAATGGCAACTCTATAAAAGACAATCTACAAATTCAATGCAATCCCCATCAAAATCCCAACACAATTCTTCAAAGGCATGGAAAAAGCAATTCTCTAATTCATCTGGAAAGGCAAAAAACCGAGAATAGCAAAAACAATTCTTAACAATAAAAGAACTTCTGGGTAAATCATCATCCCTGACCTCAAGCTGTACTACAGAGCAACAGTGATAAAAACTGCATCGTATCGTACAGAGACAGACACGTTCAATTCAATGGAGTAGAATAAGACCCAGAAATAAAGCCACACACTTATGCACACTTGATCTTTCACAAAGAAGCCAAAAATATACAATGGAAAAAAAGAAAGCATCTTCAATAAATGATTCTGGTCTAACTGGCTGTTTGTATATAGAAAAACGAAAATAGACACATATTTGTCACCTTGTACAAAGCTCAAATCCAAGTGGATTAAGGACTTCAACATCAATCCAGATACACTGCATCTAATAGAAGAAAAAGTGGAAAAGAGCCTTGAACTCATTGGCACAGGGGAAAATTTCTTAAAAATAAAAGAATGGATCATGCTCTAAGATCAAGAATTGATAAATAGGATCTCATGAAACTGGAAAGCTTCTGTAAAACAAAGGACATAGTCAATAAGACAAATTATCAACCTACAGATTGTGAAAACAGTCTTCACAAACCCCACATCAGATAGACGGCTAATATCCAAAATTATAAAGAATTCAAGAAGCTAACCACCAAAAACCAAACAACCCAATCAAAAAATGTCATATAGAACTAAACTAAGAATTCACAACAGAGGAATCTTGAATGGCTGAGAAGTACCTAAAGAAATGTTCAAAGTCCTTAGTGATCAGAGAAATGTAAATCAAAACGACCCTGAGATTCCACCTTACATCAGTTGGAATGGCTAAGATCAAACCTCAGATGACAGCACATTTTGGTGATGAAGTAGAAAATGAGGAACACTCCTTCATTGCTGGGGGGATTGCAAACAGGTTCAACCACCCTGGGAAACAATCTGGAGGTTCCTCAGAAAATCGGAAATAGATCTATCTGAAGATCCCACCAGACCACTATTGGGAATATACTTAAAAGATGCCCCACCATGCCACAGGGGCACGTGTTCCACTATGTTCATAGCAGCCTTATTTGTGATAACCAGAAGCTGGAAATAACCCAGATGTCACATGACAGAAGAATGGATACAGAAAATATGGTTCACTTTAAAAATGGAATAATACTAAGCTATTAAGAATGAGGACATCCTGAGTTTTGCAGGCAAATGGATGGAACTAGAAATTTCATCCTGAGTGAGGTAACTCAGACCCAAAACGATCTGCATGGTATGTATTCACTAATATGTGGATATTAGCCAAAATAAAAAATTTAGATATACATACGTATATATGTAAATACATATATATGTATATGTGTGTGTGTAAATATAATAGGCATTAAATATAGATATAGGTTACATATAGATATAGTGAGGTCATAGTACCTGAGTCTGTTTGCAGAAGGATTCACCACAGAAGATTTGGTATATGTTTTTCTAAGGCTAAGGGATTATGAGCAGGATGCACTTTAAAATCTTTTTTCAGCTTTAAATGCTGTAACATTTCCTTATCACTCTAAAATATATCTCATTAGAATCACAATATAGACTTACTGGTATTTCTGAAGAAAAAAACAGAATCCTTGTTAAATAATTAAGTATACTTATATATAAATATTATTACTTTAAAATAATACCAAGTGTATTCTAATTGCTTAAGTTGAGTTAATAGCAATACTAAAAAACTTAAGGGTTTCTAACTACTTGAACTCATATATTTGGGTTTTTTTTTTAATTTTTTATTATTTATTTATTTATTTACACTCCAGACTTTATTCTCCCACCCCAACAGTGTACCTTCTGACTTCCACATCCCATACGTCCTCCCCACCTCCCTGATTCCAAGAGGATATCCCCATTCCCCATCCCCCATCTCACATGACTTCTAAACTCCCTGGGGCCTCCAGTCTCTTTAGGGTTAGGTGCATCATCTCTGATTGAACATAGACCTGGCAGTCCTCTGCCGCGTATATGTTGGGGGCCTGCTTTTTAAAAATTTTTAGTCCTTTATATGTATGTGGTCTGCACACATGTGCATAGGAATGTTCAAGTGTAGTCTAAAGTGCAGAGTAAATGTTGAGGCACGGTGAGCTTCTGGTGTGTGTCTTGATCATGATACAACTACAGATGCAGTCTCCCTCATTGGACATTAAGCCCACTGATAAGGCTATGTTGTCTGACCAGCTTGCTTGTAAGATCCTTTGTCTCCACTTCAGAAGGGCTAGAATTATAGAGAAGTCACCATCGCTTTCTAGCTTCCATTGTGTTTTGAGGGTGTGGACTCAATCTACTGGTCTATAAGAAAAGTGTGTTGTTTCAAGTACTAGACTATCTGTCCATCCTCAAGTGTAATTTAGTCCAAAGACCCTTCACTGACCATCCTACTATAGCAATGACTGTATCAATGCACATGGTGTGTTTGAGGAAAATGGTAGCATCAGTCTTTAGTAAAATTAAAACAAAGAGCTGAAAGCATAATTCCATTTTCCAAAGCTTCAAAATATTTATTGACAATACGTTTTCCTACACTATACTCTGATTATGCTATCACCTGCCTCAATATTTCTTAGCTCTTCCTCTTTCCTCCAGCTCAGTCTACATCCTTTCTATCTGTTTCTCCTAAGAACACAATCAACTATGCAAAGAAACAAACAAACAAAAACTGAAAATCAGAATTTCAAAAAGGCAAAGAAAATGTAAGATAATTCACAATGTTTGATAATTTGATAATGTTTGATAATTCACAAATTTTGATGACTGACCTGGGTGGAAGGAAGTTTATGCATTTTTCTAAATATTTGTTCCATCTATGTCAAATTAAAACATCTCTATCTGACTTCCATCGCTTTTATAAAACAATTTTAAATAAGTACACAGAAGAAAAGACAAATATCTTTACAGGAATATATCCCTGTTTGCTAATATTTTGCTTAGAATAATTCCTTGCATGTTTATGTCAATGTACTTTTTGAAAATTCCATGGTTTAGGAAGAAAGTGTGTCGTTACTATTTTATACAGATATTTTACCAGACTAATACTTTGTTAAAAATGAAATAATAAAATGTACGTATAGTACTTTATGTGAACAAACATATTAACCTATAAATAATTGTGTTTATGTGTATCCACATAGTTGTCCTCTAAAAAATATCATTCAACTCATTTAGCCTCCTATTAGAGTAAATTTTATTTTTAATATTACATAATCTATATTTGAAGACATATTATCACATTTACAGGACTTTGGTTTCCTTATGCCATATTCCAGGATGCTAACTTTGGTGGAAATTTGTCAGCTATCTCACTATGCACACAAAAACCTGATTTCAAAAAGATTGAGTGACATTACCCATACAAGTAATATCTCTATGACAATAACCAATTGATATGTTAATGATTATCAAGTGGAGTTTATGGTTTTCTATCTACCTCAAATTTACTCATTTTCATTTATTTTATTTAGTGATTTTCTTCATCTTTTCTATTTATCCATCCACTGTAGCATTCCTATTTGATCCTGGAATAAAAGTCACCCAATCCCAGTATAATATATTTTACAGAATCTTCTACTCTTCTATTTTGTGGACTAATTTAAGGAGAAGAGACATTGCTTCTAAGGTCAAAGCTTGGTGGAACTAAGCAGTGGTGGCACTGCATGGTGATTGGCTTTCACTTGAACAAAGAGGTTTTGATACTATGTGAATCTTGTCACTTTTACTAGACTGTTCTCAGCCATTTTGTTCAGTATTCAGTCTTTTTTTTTTTTTGATATTTTATGTATTAACATTTCAAATGTTATCTCCTTTCCTGGTTTCCCCTCTAGAAACCCCCTCTCCCATGCCCCTCCCCTGCTTCAATGAAGATGCTCCCCCTCCCACCCACCCACTGCTACCTCACTGACTTGGCACTCCCCTAAACTGGGGAATTAGTCTTCACAGGATGAAGGGTTTCTCTTCCTAGTGAAGCCTGACAAGGCCATCCTCTGCTACATATGTAGGCTGGAGCCATGGGTCCCTCCATGTCTACTCTTTGGTTGGTGGTTTAATCCCTGGGAGCTCTGGGGGGTCTGTTATTCCTATGGGTTGCAAACCCTTTCAGCTCCTTCAGTCCTTTCTCTAATAGTCTTTTAAAGTTAATTTTGTTCAACATGTTTTTATAGTATCAATTATTTTAGCTTAGAGATCTTGATAATAATCAGGAGTAATAGCATCCTTTTCACTTCTTACTCTATTAGAATGTTCCATCTGCCTTTATATTCTAGGTAAGAATTTGGTTTTCTTTCTCTTAAAAATTATGCCTTCACTTCATTAATCTTTCCTTTTTGTCTCTGTCATTAGCTTCCAGTTTAATCTCTACTGATTCTATCTATGTGATAATATTAATTTCAGTTTACACTTGTTTTCCTAATTTCTTAAAATGAAATATTGGATTTTAATCATTAACTTCATTTTAATCTTCAAGGATAAGCTTCCATCCATTGTTTCCAATTTCCCTGTTACTAGCACTGTTGCTGTCTCCCAGGTATTTTGGGATGTTGTATCTTAATTTTCCGTTGTTCCAGTATATTTTAAGTCCCTCTTTGTCATATAGTAATACTACTGGAATTGTTATCAAGTAGTAAGTTATATTACATGATGAATCTGACCCTTTCTTTCTTTCTTTTCTTTCTTTCTTTCTTTCTTTCTTTCTTTTTCTTTCTTTCTTTCTTTCTTCTTTTTCTTCCTTCCTTCCCTTCCTTCCTTCCTTCCTTCCTTCCTTCCTTCCTTCCTTTCTTTCTCCTCTATCTATATTAGACATAATTTTGAACTTTCTCAGTTCCAAATTGTTAGAAATTTTGGTTTGTTTTGTGCATTCACACGATTCAAGACATTCTTTCATTAGGTGATAATTTCTGTATTTAATCAAATGGATTTGGTTATGGCATTTTATACATGTATACCATGTGTGTCGATCATTTTTATCTCCCCTCACTAACTATGATGCACTAGTTACTAAGTCCTTCCTAATACTTCTTTTTTGTGGTATTTTTGAGCTTTATTTTGTATAATTATATATTTAAGCATTTCTGTAATTAAAATTCCAATTTCTATTAATTATGTCAATTATAATGATGAGGCCACTAGTTCCATTACTATGTACTCTCACAAAATTTTTACTGCCTAGCATTCCCTCTTGTTATTCCATAATACTATTACTCATGATAGTTTTAAATACCTTGTGTGATACTTCAAGTATCTTCACCAGATTAGATGAAGATTCCAATACTTGCTCAGTGTGTCAACGTTGTCTACTTTCTCACTCATTAAAGAGTTAAAGACTAGATATAAAGATCTAGGAAAAAAACTGACCCTAGTGAACACTGTTTTATTGTGCTCTGGTTAAGGGCCTGTGGTTAGGTCTGACTCTTACAGTGATCTGATGTTCTAAGTGTGAGAATTTCACAAGTGTTTTATTAGCGCCCACTTTTCCCATTAGGATGACATGTAGTAAAAGTAGGGAGTTGGAGTTGAATATTTTTCTTACTCCTAGTAAGTTATGTAGATAAACTTTATGAGAAATTATATTCCTTTCAAAATATCCTAACCCAAACAAAAATGTAAAGTCATTATGTTACACGTTTTAAAATGAATCTTATGTATTCCAGTATGTTGTATGATAATTTTTTGATATATTTACTATAACTTAAATATTTATGCTCTTATATTGACTTCTGAAAATGTCTTTGCTCTTTGCCAGGCTAGTTAATGTAGGGATGCTGCCACTATTTCCTAGTTTTGATAATAATGACCTTAAAAAGATTTTCATAATAATTTATGTTTTGAAAAACAACTATAAGCAAGATTATTTTCCAATGAAACATGGTAAAAAATATTATGTGCAAAAATCTTACATGATGAAAATTTGATTTTATTGATAGGTAAGATATTTTACCTGGCTGGTAACATTAGCCTGTGAGGGTCATCCATGAGTATAAGAACCAATAAGAATACTGAAATTCTAAAGGGAATGATGGGCTTAGAGAAAATTGAGAGTTGACACCTGCAACAGGATTGATATAAGTTATTTGTAATATCAGTGTAGAAGACATCATTGGAAATAGCTCATTAAAGGTATGAATGACACCGGAAATATGTATGTCACACTGTGAGAGCTAAGCTTGTCAACCTATTTCACAACAGCACAGAAAATTTACACTTAAATTGAGTTCTTTTAGTTAAGATTGTTTTTGTTGTTGTTGTTGATGATGATGATGAATTTTCTTTTGTTTTGTTTATTCATATAAACTGGAAAGATGCTCTAAGACATTTTGCTTGTAACATTCACATGGCAGCTTAGAGCAGTTTGTAGCACCCATTTCTGGTCTTGTCAGGGACTGTCATGCATGTGATGCAAAGAATACGTACATGCACATCAAATAAATAAAATGTTAAAAATCAAATTTAAAAAGAATATGACAGAGAGCAACTTAGAAAGATATCATAAATTAATCTTGTCCTCCCCATGTGCACAATCAGTATGTGTATTCTTACATATGTGCACACAAATGCACACTACTCAAAAGATACATACACACATACATACATACACACAACAAGAGAGAGAAGAGAGAGAGAGAGAGAGAGAGAGAGGAGATGAGAGAGAGAGTACTTGTACTTTCCATACTTTGAAATGCTCATCTTTCCAATTACTAGGGATGGTGTCTGTTTCAGATTTCTATCCACTAAAATAACATAATGAGATACTGCTATGTTTTAACTTTCATTTAAATTAGCTCTAAAATTTTTACCTAATTGACTTAACACTAAATATATTCTACATTGCAAAAAAGTGATAGTAGCATTTAATTTTATTTCACAGTTATTTTAAATAGAACATTATGAAATCTATATGATATAATATGCCAAGGTAAAATAATGCATCTTGGCCATTGGCAGACAGGGAAACAGTTCCACTATTGATAGAACTCCCTCCTCCCTCTGATACTGATAAGGTTATTTTATTGGGCTTGATATCTGAGAGGAAGGGAAGAGAGTTGATACCACTGAGGCTGATGTGAAAATCCTAAGCATCTTCACGGAAGGAATACATTGTCAGCATCGTCAGATAACCCCAGTATAAGAGTCTTTAAGTTATTCCTGATTAAGGAAAACACTGCAGCACAGGGCAGTGCTTACATGGGTAGACTTTACATGTTCTTGATTTTAAGTGCTCAAATACAACAGAATTTGTGATATGGTCTGTTTAAATTTGTGTGTGTACATGAGTGAAGTTACATTTGATGACCAGAAGAGGGTATAGGATACCCTGAAACTGGAATTAAGAGTACTTGTGAGCTATGTGATTTGGGATCGCCAAACCGATCCTAGTCCTCTGCAAGAATAACAACTGCTCCAAACAACTGATCAATGTCTCTAGACTCCAAGGTCTACTCTTTAAAATATTTCAGAATTTTAAACACACAATTAAATATTACAACCATTTCTGATTAAAATGAATAGAAAAATAAAATAAATTTTAAAAAGTACTACAAGTTGGTTCTACATGTACTCATGCATCAAAGTATTGATTTAAAAAAGATTCATATTCTCTCTCTCTCTCTCTCTCTCTCTCTCTCTCTCTCTCTCTCTCTCTCTCTCTCTCCTCTCTCAGTGTTTGTGTGTGTGTCTGTGTGTCTGTGTTATATCTCTCTGTCTGTGTGTCTATGTGAAGTTATGTGGCCAGGCCTAAATGTTCCTACAGAGGTCGAAGAGCTTGTTCAATTCCCTGGACCTGGAGGAACAGCAGTTTGTGATCCATCGTATGTGGATCCTGGGAAACTAACTCTGGTCTCCTACAGTGTTAGCGAGTGCTTTTAACTGCTGAGCTATCTATTCCGCTCATCCACGATATTTTCATTATATATTTGTTTTGCTCAGCCTTTCTGATAATGCAAAGTGCTCACTACAAGGGATATTTAGACTGAAAGTAAATCAATACCATTTTGAAATGTTATTACGTTTAGTACTCATCAGTGAGAAAGGTCACTACTTGGTCACTGCTTTCCTCCTGCCATTTGTCACATAGTTTAGAAAACAACAGACTGATACAAAATGACATCAAGCCCTATGAAATTCACTGATAATATTCTTCTCTTCCTGATAAGTTCGGAATGACAACGATTAGTGGACCAAAGTTACAATTTGTATTTTCCCCAGTGGCTTAAAATTAAATATTTTATTAGAAACATTGAAATTCTGAGACTTGCCTCATCTCCTAAATGCAAGTCCTTATTTCATCTTCTAATTTCATTAGTGAAACAATACGTTAGAAATTGAGTAATTTAAATGTGCTGCTTGATGATACAAAGGAAAGATTAATTTAATAAATAGCTGAAATTATTCTGTCTACATTGAAATATTTCTATGAAAATAAACATGAAATGAATTTAAATTAAAACGTCAGACTTGGGAGAGAACTTCCTAAGAAAAAGAACACTTGTTTAGCGTAAAGTGTGTTGTGAGTCTAATTCATAGACCTCTATACTTTCAATAAAACAAATACAACAGAAATAATCATATTAAAATTTGAAATGACCCTTTTTTAGAATTTATAAACATATTATTCATAAGAAATTATTATCAGTTTACAAAAATATGTCTTATAGTTTCTAGAAATTGTCTCATCTATGTTATTTATATGCTACTCATTTTCGGTAGATTTTGTTTTAATTAAAATGTGATTATTTTAGAGAGAAAAACAATATATAAATATTGCATTATATCACTCACTGATTAATTTATGATCTTGCTAGTTAATTTTAAAATAGCCTATCAAATTTTTATAAAGTATCTTTAGTGGCTGGCTTTAAATTCAAAGCTCTTCTTCATATTATTTGATTTTGCTTTCATATTAGCTTTTTATACTTAAACATATTACACTGATATCCATAAAAGTAACTTTATTCACCTGATGTAATTGTAGTCTTAATGGCTAACTGCTTAAGTTCACCTTTTCTAGTTCATTCTAGAACTAGAACTCAAACTAGTCTACAAAATATAAACAGAAGGAACACTGCCAAACTAGTTCTAAGAGGCCACAGTCACCCTGATAGCTAAACTATACAAGGACTCAAAAAAAGAAAGAGAATATCAGATCAATTTCTCTTATGAACATAGGTTTATAAATACTCAATAAAACACTTACAAACAAAATCAATGAACAATCCAAAGCATCATCCAGCTTGGTCAAATAGGCTTCATTCCAGTTATGCAGGGATGGCTCATTGTATGAAAATCCACCAATGTAATCAACCATAAAAATAAACAGAATAAAAATCACATGATCCACTCATCAGATACTGAAAAAGCCTTTGAGAAAAATCTAACACCCCTACGTGTTAAAGTCCTTAAAGAAATCAGGGATATGAGATTCATACATAATCATAATAAAAGCAATATACAGCAAGCCAATGGACAACGTCAAATTAAACAGAGAGAACCTTGTCCATTGGCTTGCTGTATATCTATGTTCATAAACTATCTAAGTTTCAATTATATTTTTTTTTATTTTATGTTTGAATTTGGTCATAGTACTTTTCCAAAGTAAATTTTAATTCTAACCTATTTATTGGAAGAAATTCATATAAATGTTCAAAATACATACAAAATAATGGTAGAATGCTTCACTGAAACTATCTTGCATGAGAATTCTTTTTGGCAAGCGCTTTTCTTATAGTCTATGTTGTAGAGCATTTTACATAATTGCATTGGGATTTTTAAGTCAAGTGTGTTCTAAACATATTTATTATGTTAGTTTCAGATTAATCAATTTAAATTTTGAAAATTTTCTTTTGTTTTGACCTATTGATAATTATCAATAAGCCTATGTTGTGTGGTCACTTGGCATTTAGCACACTACATGTTTATTTTAATTGTCTTTAACTATGTAATAATAAATATATTTCTACCTCATTTATATATGTCGAATGTACTTTCATCCTTTTAAATATATTTCTCAGGTAGTTTTATATTCAGATTAATTAGTATTGAAGGAAATATATGCACAACTTCATCCAGTTTTTGCATATATTATTTTTACTAATTTGTTTATTTATTTACATGTATGCATACATGTGAATGTATGTGTGTCATATTAATGTATTAGGGTATGTGCATGTTATCAACTGTATGTGAGTTCAGAGAAGAAGTAGTAAAAGCTAGATATCTCCTTCCACTTCATGAGACGGGAAATCAAACCTAGTTAAACATATTTGACATGACGCCTTTAGTTGATAGAGCCACCTTGCTGGTTCTCCATTTTTATATTTTTTCTGGAACAATAAAACTTATTTTATGGAAAAGGAAGACATGAAGTCTCACATGATGGTAGACTGCTGTAATGTAGAGCTTTAAATTAGAGGAAGGTGGCTCAGAAATTCAATCCAATCCTTAACTCTCTGCTTGGCTTAAATGAAAATCTTCCCTTAAGAAAAGAAAGAGAGGAAAAGAAGAATAAAGAAACAGAAATTAGTAACTTAAGGGGGATATAGACACAAGGACACAATAAAGATGAAAATGAAATATATTGCAAGTTAAGGAGAATAAATATATTGTGTTCACATTTGTGATGTTGTAGATAAAATAAAGCAAGTGGCAATAGTGACATTTTATTCTGTGTATAATTGATGGATTTTTTTCATTAAATTCTGAGTCTGATATAATTGTTGATTTTGCTCAGTCAATCTAATTTCTGATCACTGTATATATTTGTTTATCAATGAATCATCTATAAATGTGTCTTTTTTAGTTTGATTTTCATTTTCAATACTTTATGTGTATATTTTGCCTACATGAAGGTATGTGTGCCATGTACTTGCCTGGTTCACTGCACACATCAAAACTGAGAAATGCATCTCCTGACTGGAGTTAGCATGGCTGTGAGCTAACATGTGAATACTAGGAATCAAATCCAGGTCCTCCTCAGGATACAGCCAGTGTTCATATTTGTTGATACACCTCTCCAGCCATAATTATTACTTTTACATATTATGAGTATTGTGTAAATGCCACTTTTATTTCTTCAGATGAAGTGATAAATGTCCTACTAAGCTTTAAATACATGACTTAGGCTGAGCCCAGAGTGCTTCCTTCTCTGTTCTAACTATCCTTAATCCTAGCCTAGAAGCTTCTAGTCTGTGCATAATCTAATTTTTGGAAGATTAATTCAATCTGGCTTCTCTCAGCTTTGAACCTATTTGCTCTATCTGGCCTCATGCTAACTTTGGCAATATGTTCTATTCTTCTGTCTCCTTCTCATCCCATCTTCACCTGTCTCTAGCTTGTTATTTCTTCATCCTGTCAAAACTGTGCCAATAAAAGAATCAGATGCACACACCACACACCACACACCATACACCAAACACACCCCCCTCCTCTCTCTCTCTCTCTCTCTCTCTCTCTCTCTCTCTCTCTCTCTCTCTCTCTCTCCTTTCTCTTTTGCTCCTAAGGAGCTTCTCTTTTCTTTGCTGTTCTCTTGTGAGTTGGGTGTATCCTACTCTGACTCATTATGTTAAATCATTCTGACTCATCATGTTGTCTGCCTCAATTAGATGTTATTTTCAAACATGGCTATTTCCTTCTACAAACTAACCTTACCTTCATTAGTTAGGGATTAACAGTGATACTAAGGGCATGTCTGCATTTCAGCCAGTTCATATTTACTTAGAAGGTTTTTGCATGTGATCTCTTTGTCAGATCAGCCATGTAGCTGGATTAACATTCTTCTACAGTTTTGAAAGTCACATTTTTCTATGAAAACATTTTAGGTTACATGTGTATTCTTAGAATTTGAATTAAATACTCAGTGACAATGGAAAAATGGATTCTCATGGGAATTAGTAAGAAATGAAGTGTTCAAAATTTTAAGGAACTTCATAAAAGAAAAATTCTTAATAACTACTGATATATGTAGATAATGCTAACTGATAAGAGAGGATACAGCTGAGTTGATCTATTTCACTAGTATAATTTATATCAGAAGAGCCGTTATGTAAATACATTTGCTTTATAAGAACAATGTTGAAAAGCTAAATATTGTTTAAAATTAAGAGATCCATCAAAATATACAATCAGATAAATGAAAATGAACACGATTTAATATATAATTGATAGTACCATATTGTCTATCCATGTCCAATATTATGACTAACTATATTTCAATAATAGTAAATTAATGTTTTAAATATATATCATCAAAGAGATGTCTAAATATGAAAGGACATTCAGAAAATTCAGCATAAATCTGAAATCATTTCATATATGATTTGAAACAGAATATTTGTTGAAATGTTGAAAAAGAGTATTTGATTTTCAATGGTCCTTAGATAGCAGTGAAGAAGAAAATAGTTTCTACTTACTGTTCTTATTACACATAATATAAATATCATAAAAAATAAGTTGTGTGTATGTTTTGCAGCAAGAATTTTTAGAGAGTTTGATATTGATCTAAAGTTCTTAGCTATATTTGAGCTGACCACAAACAATTAGAGACACAGGTATATTCTGTGAGCAGTTTCTCCAGTTCAAGTCTCTTAAGCAAATTTCTTGATTCTGCAAAACTGAAAAAAATATATCTAAAACCTGATATTGATAGCCATATATATGGATACAAAAGTCATGCTCTTCCTTCCTATCCAGTTTTATGAAAAGTAAATTCTTTTACTGTGCAACTGTCGTATGTTTCAGTATATGTCCTAGTACTGAACACAGAAATATATAATGAGAGTGTTTTGGAATTGAAGTTGGAAGGCCTGGTTCAAATTTTTCCAATTATCATCAGTATGATCTCTGAAAATCTATATGGACAACTTAGCATTAAGCAAGCAGAAAATGTCATTGAAATGCTCAGCAAGAATCACATATTTAAAATAACTTAAAAATAATATAATTCAAGATAAAGGAATTTAAGTCACAGCACTATTTTGGCACTTTGCCTTCATTCCAATTCTAGTATTCAGTACTCTTTGAAAATTTTTATTTCAGAAGCTATATCCAAAGAAATAGTGTTAACAGTTTATACTTTAGAAGAATTATTAACCTGGAGGGCTCCATTCTTATGAAAGATATTAATACTTTGTATAGCTTGGAGAAGGTGTCCTTACCCTAGTCTTTCTCCATATATGGATGTGATACGAAGACACGTCTTTGTAGCAAAAGAGACTCCTCACCAGCCACTGAACCTATGGTACTCTGATCTGTGACTGCAACTGCAAAGTATACTTTATTGCTTATAAATTGCCAGGATGTGGTATCTTGTTAGTGCTAACAAATTAATTGGTCATAGAAGTGAAATGCTGTTAAAAATATGTCACGGATTTTAAACATCGCTTTCATACCGTGTAAAGGGAAAACTTCTGGAAGAATCTTGATGTGAATATCAGATGAGGTATAATGTATATTTCCATGAACTGTAAATGGTGATTTTTAATGAGGGTTCATAAGAAGATTGTTAGAAACGGCCTCAATTATATTTCCTAAGTGATTTTGGTCACAATGTTAAGAGACCTGTGCACTATAAGTTCATTGAGATAAAATCTCAAGAGGACAGAAGGAATATGTTGCTGGAAACTGAATAAAAGTTCATTCCTCTTTGTTTCATTGCAGCAAACACTTTAATGAATTTGGTCTGGATCTTGATATTTTGTGAAAGAACCTGCAAGCAAAGAAATGGTCCTTGGTGGTTTCAATGAGAATACCCGTCTTAGGCACATATAATTGAATGTTAGGTCCCTAGATGGAGGAAATATTTTAAAAAGATTGCCCCTTGTTGGAGTTGTTGGAGCAGAAAGTATGTCACTTGTGGCGGGCTCTGCAGTTTCAAGAAACCATGTCAGTCCCATTCTCTCTCTATCTGCCTCTAACATATGGATCAGTGTGTAATTTCTTAGTTACTCCTCTGGTACCATGCTGACCTGTCTAATTCCTTGCTTCCACATGATGGTCATAACTTACTCTCTGACACTGTAAATAAGTTCTGATTAACTATTTTTCTTTTGTAAGTTGCTTCGGTCATGTGTCTCCTCAAAGTAACTGAGGGGTAAATTACAAGAAGACATGTGAGATTAAATTTTCAGTGTGTCTTCCTGTTATGAGTAAAATAAAAAACAAAAGAGGAAAATCATAGAATTAATAATCAAAGGATTTTGATGTTCTCAGCAATAGTTATATTATAAAGAACAAAGGTAACTTTTTCAGAAACAAACACCACAGCAAGACACTCTCAGAGATTTCTTGGCAAACATTTGATAAAATATGTATGGATAGTGCCATAGTTATTTTTCTACTGCTTTGATTAAAACACTGAGTCCAAGGAAACTTATAAAAGTCATTTTAATTGTGCTTAGAATTTCAGAATAGTAGTCTAGAATATCCGAACAACCACACAGTGGCAGGAACAGATGCAATCCCCAATTAAGAGGCAGAGAGATAAACAGGGACTGACTTGAGTCCTTCAAAATTTAAAGACTAAACACAGTGTCACATCTCGAATCCTTCCCAAATAATCCCACCAACTAGGATTTAAGTACTCGAACATAGTACCCTATTGGGGCATTCTTATTATAACCACCAGTGACAGAAACATGATGTTATTCTTTCTCACAATAGAAAGATGGTCCCAAAGCATTTTAAAGGTTTTCAAGACTGTATCTGGTAGAACCTGTGAGATCCACAAGCTGGGAAGATATACTCTGCCTGTTGGAACTAATTAAACTAGGGTGCAAAATACACAAACTGAGAATAATGCTACCTCAATGGGTTTTAAATGCTGCTAGAGAGAGCTTTGATGCTCAGGCAAGGAAGTACTACAGAGATAGGACAATTGGAGAATACCTCCTCTACTGTAATATACAGGGACATGTGAAATCATGACATTGTAATAAACTCTTACAGTGTAATACTAAAGATTTACCTGAAGGGTCAGTGCAGAAAGCCTGTACTATGGGCAAATCCTCTCACCTGTGAACTTGGAAACACTCTTGCCCTGTTCTGATGCCTGGAATTAGTTTTCACTCCAGGGAAACAGATTTAATAATGCTGCCTCAATATCTTATACTAATCATAGTATAAACAATAATGCATATTTGAATATAATTTATTCTAAAATTAAGCACTTGTTGAAGATACTGATCTAAAGGTAGAAGAATTTTCAAATGGAAAACTGAATTGTATCTACAGTTATCTAAGATATAAAATAGGTTCAATATTCAAGGATCTGGAGAAATTCAATAAAGGTTAATCAGTTTCCAAAACCAAACATATTCTTTATGCAGCAAGCATTTATGGAGTGTTTATTATTCCTGAGAGACTTTAATAAAATACTATTTTAATTATAATATTTGCCTTGGTTTAGTGAGTTTGTTTTTAAATAATGTATACTCTAGAAGATATTCATTTGTCTAATATATAAATCAACAAATGTAGAGAAAGTATCCCCAACTTAGTGGTTTCAATAAAATTATATATATGAAACTACTATATCAGAAATAATCAAAAAACATTGAATTTTGTCTGTACAGTTTTTATTATGTTCTTTGGGGACTCTATTTTGACAGCTAGTATCAGCTAGTATCATGTGTATAACAATATTGAATGCCACTATATCACAAGCATTTGATAAGTACTTATTGAAAGGACAAATGAGTAAATGGTTAGATGAATGAAAGAAATGCTTTCAGAGCTGACAGATAAAGAATAGTTGTGTTAACATTCAGCATAAATAATCCTCTGTGTAATATCAAAGACACTATTTCCTGTTCTTAGCCACAGTGGAATATTATGTATGTTGAAAGATAACCCCTCTGTGCCTGTCCACACTCCTAAGAAAGATAAATGATGGAAACAGCCCTTTCTCTTTTGCCTGTGTCCTATTTCTGATGACAAAAGCTGTCACCGTGATCTATTAACATTGTGGATTTCTTTCTTCAGTCCAAGTGACAGGATGGCTATTTTTGAAATAAGTTCTATCTTTTTTGTTACCGGCACAATGAATGATTAAAGGTTTCAGTGCTGAAAATTACTAAACCTTTGTCTAAGAATATAGGCGATCTTAAAGTTGACTTATTGTGATAAGAAGAGAGAAGAGACATTTCACCTCATCTGTCTGCTCAAACTGGACAAGATATGATATGATGGGTTATAATGAAAGGTAAGGGTTATTCTTTTTCTGCTTTCAGTGGAAATTTCTTTTATGGAACAGAGAAGTGCATTACCCCAAGTCTAATTCCTGAGAAGAAAGAAGATAAATCTAGAGTTGGAGTAAAACCTAGTCAAACTTGTCTCACATGAAATTGTTAAATCTATCTGGATTTTCTCACTGTATTTAATGTGGGGCAACCATATCACAGCTCTGGAAAAAGTGAAATTAGTACTTTATACACACACACACACACACACACATACATCACTAAAATAATCATCATTCTTATGAATTAAACTCAGTACTTTTCTTTAGCTTTTAATTCTTTCACTATGTGATCAATGATTTCTTTAAAGTAATATCATTTAATAATATGATGTGGGCATTATAATAATTTTGTATTAGAGATGAAAGTGTGTAAATATTATTTGAAAAATATCACTTTAAACCTTCACACCTGAAAGAAAAGATTATTGGCAGTCAAAATTGAGAACATTATTAAACAATGATGCTAGCAGTAGTCATGAAACAGAAAAGTCTCCTAGATACAATAGGAGCCATTCCACAAGCCTTAATAATTGTTTGATAGAAATAGAAACCTTTGTACTGCTCTAATAAATATTATCATGAAAATATGATACTCCTATGAGTATGAGAGATTTGATATCTGCCTTTCTCTCTTCCTCCCTCCTCTCTCCCTCTCTCCATCTCCCAACTCCTCTCTCCTATTCTTTCCTGGAGAATAAACTGGAACCTCACATATGCTGGTCAAACCCCTTTCCACCAAGATTTAGAAGTCCCATTATTGTTTCAATTTAAAGTTTTACTGTAGTAATGTGTAAGTTACTATGTAGTCTAATTTTTCCTCGGATTCAAACTATTCAAACTGCCTGTCTCCCAGTTGTTTGCTTCCAAGAGTGAGTCCCCAAATCCACCTCACAAATTTATTTTGTTTATCTTCTTTTCTTATTTTCAAATAAGTTTTAGCTATGACATTATTTGTCTAAACTGAATATAAGCAAGCCTTATTTAATTTACATACTGAAAAATATCTATATATTGTTATTAGTAAAATTAAAGTAGAAGAAATGCTGTTGGTATGGGAATTGAGAATTAGAGCCATCAGCTTATCTCCTACATGATTCTTCAGTGTGAGGACAAGGGTTTATGAGAAACAACCTAAAGAAATGACAGAATAATTTACCAAATTTATGATATAAGTTGTCTCTCTAAAGAGACATGTTAACTCCTGAGGATAATGGGCATGTGATCACTTCATAAGGTAATTCACAGGGGTGAGTAATTCAAGTCTCCAAATACTTGTTTTCCCTAATGTATAGCTGAATTCTCATGATGGAAAAGGCATAAAAATCAAACAAACAATCATACATACACACACACACACACAAACACATGAATACACAAATGAAAAACCAATTCTTAATTTAATTCAATTTCTCTGTGCTTGTCTTTGAATTTTCCAATGAATAAAATCCAAAATAAGTCTTATTTTGTGACTTGGAATATTCTAATTCCTCTGTTATAATCTCACAATATTTCTGTGTAGACACAACTATTTGAAGCTCAGAATGATGTTACAGTGCATCCAGGATTTGAGATTGCACATAAACTAACTATAAAAGCATGGGATAATCTTGAACTCTATACCTTGCTGTGTTGTGAGTTTTGCAGTGTGTGTGTGTGTGTGTGTGTGTGTGTGTGTTGTAAGACAAGACAGAGAGATGGAGAAAGAGAAATAGAGAGAGGGGGAAGACAGAGGGAGACAGACACAAAACCATAATACATACATACATACATACATACAGAGAGAAGGAAACAGAGAGAGAGAGCAGAGAGAGAGAGACAGAGAGAGAGACAGAGAGAGACACAGAGAGACAGAGACAGACAGAGACAGACAGACAGACAGACAGAGACAGAGAACAACAAAACTCACTGCCAGCAGGCAAGCATGTTCCATGGTGTTTTGTTTGTTTCTTACTTGTTTACTTTACATGATGCTCACTGCCCCCTTCCTGGTCCCCCCTCCCAAGTCCTTCCCCCTCTTCTTCTCTGGGCAGGTGGGTGTTTCCTTGTTATAGCCCAACCCTGGCATTTCAAGTCTCTACAAGGCTAAATAGGTGCTTCTTCTCCCACTGAAGCCAGAAAAGGCAGCCCAGCTAGTAGACTATATCCCAGTTACAGGCAATAGCTTTTGGGATACTGTCTACTCCAATATTTCTGGACCCAATGAAGATCAAGCTGTGTATCTGCTACATATGAGTGGCAAGGCCCAGGTCTAGTCTGTGTATATCCTTAGTTGGTGGTTGAGACTGACCAACCACCCACAAACTTTCAACCCCAAATATGTCCTGTCTACAAGTAATGCAGGCACAGGGGATGGAGCAGAGATTAAGGAATGGCCAACCAAAAACCAGCCAAGATTGAGGCCTATCCCCTGGGCAAGTACCAATCCCTGACACCATTAATGATTCTCTGTTATGCTTGCAGACAGGAGCATGCTGTCCTCTGAAAGGCTCCACCCAGCAGTTGACTCAGACATGTATGAACACCCACAGGCAAACTGTGAATGGAGCTTGTTGGCTCTTCTGGAAGAATAGGAGGAAAGAATATGGACCTGGAAGGGGATAGGAACTCCACGCAAAGACCAAGAGAGTCAACTAACCTGGTCCCTTGGAGCTCTCAGAGTCTGAACCACCAATCAAAGAACACATATGAACTAGACCTAGGCCTCCCTGCTCATATGAAGCAGATGTCCTGCTTGGTCTTCATGTGTGTCCCAAACAACTGGAGCAGGGGCTATCCCAAAAACTGTTGCCTGTGTGTAGAATATGTTCTTCTAGATGGGCTGCCTTGTCTTGCCTCAGTGGGAGAGGAAGCACTTTAAGTGCAGAGATTAAAGCACCAAGATAGGTGGATACTTGGGGGTCCCCAGCTGCTTAGAGCAGAAGGGAAGGAGGAAAGGATTGTGAGAGAGATTGACCTGGAGAAGAGCAGTGAGCAGGATGTAAGGTGAATAAGTGAAAAGCAAAATTAAATAAAAAAGAGTATTTCTGTGAAATAGTGTTGGTGTGCTTGCCTTCATTGCTACCTTCCCTCTTCTTCCTCTTCTCACCTATGCCTCATTCACTCTTCTGCTCTTTAATTCTCTGGTCTGAAAATTCATCAACTATTAAATGAACACATCAGTCAGTTAGCATTGGTAACACTATAAAGATATCCATGTCCAATTCTTGGAGCAGATGGGAAATACATGACTTGCCTAGAAAGCCATCACAACAAAGACTAATCTAATTGATGTATCATAAGCCACTCTCCTGTATTTGTCAAAAGTAAGAAAGCCACCCAAAACCTTGTTGAGATATACCTTAATCAGAGATTATTTAATCCAAAAAAAATAGATTCCCAACACTTTTTAATTTTTATTTTTTATCTCCATGTGTTTTATGATTTCTTTTATATATATAAGATTATAATATGCTTACATCATTTTCCCTTTCTGTTCCTCCTCCCAAACACTCCCGTATTAACTTTCCTGCTCCTTTAAAATCCATGAGCTTTGTCTTTATTAATTATTGCTAACCAGATATTGTATATATGCTTTCTTTGTTAGGTTGCTTTAGATCATGGTGTTTCTTCACAGACATCAAACCCCTAAGTTAGACAGCCCCCTTCCTGTTTCTCCTGTTAATATGCCCATGTCTCCTTTTACTTACTCTGAAATCCGTGGCCTCTTTTTATAATTTGTCACATATATGCATAATTTTCTTAATATAGTTTTCTCCGTCCTTTGGGTTTGATTGTATTTATATCATTTTGGGGCTCAGCACTTGAATTTATTTAAGGTGATCAGACATGATGACCAAATGTAACTTAAGAAGGAAAGAGTAAATTTTACTCAGTCTTCCCCATAACTGTTCATCATTGAACATTGTCTTGTCAGGTAATCAAGACAGAAACCCATAGAGGGGCTGTGTCAGGAGGCAAGAGTTAATCTAGAGATCATCAAAGAGTGCTGCTTACTGGCTTGCTCAGCCTTATATCTTAATAATCTAGGACTAATAAGCCAAGAATGTCTCCACCCACAATGGGCTGGATCTTTGACACCAATCACCAATCAAAAATTAAGAAAATGGACCACAGGTGTATCTACAGACAGATTTTACAGAGGCATTTTCTTCAACTGAGATTCTCTCCTCCCAGATGTCCTGTTTTCAAACTGACGCACAAATACATTCCTTGTTAAATGTAACCTTTCCTTCCTTCTTGTCCATAAGATCTCACATCAATATTTATATTATAATGTAAAATGTTACAAACTTCAAAGTCCCACAGTCTTTAAAAATTCAAACGTTTTTTAAAGTTCATCCTCTTTAAAAATCCAAAGTCTCTATTAAAGTCCAGAATCTATTTTAAAAGTTCAGGTCTCTGAATTGTAGGCTCCAATAAAATAAAAAATGAATTAAACACTTTCTTCTTCCAAAAGGGATAAAGAAAGCATAGCACAGCAAAGTAGAACTACGTTCCATCTGCACAACGCTCGTGCCCAAGGTCTTAGATTTACTCACCGTACTCGGGGCTCCCCTAAGGTTTTGCCACCACACTCATGGCTTTTCTCACAGACTTAGGTATACTCAATTGCACATCTGCTGTTCTTAAAAGCCATCCCATGGCAGGGGGGGGTCTCCTGGTTTAATTGGGCTGCACTTTCAGCAATAGGGTCTCCTGTTGATTTTCTGGTACCAAGCCTCACGCGTACCCCATGACCCTGCATGACTTCAAAAACCATAGGACAAGGCAAACTCTTAAACACAGAGATGTTTGGCTGATAAAACAAGGTAAAATTTTGGCCACCTAAATACAGCCTCTGAGTTGATTCAGAGAAAACATTTCCAGATTTCACTGTAGTGATGCTGGTCCCTTCCTTTTTATATTTTCCTTGATTCTAGACTTTTTTTCATGCAATATGTTTAATTATAGTTCCTGTCCCCTAGCCGTTCCCAATTCATCAGCATCCTCCAATGACCTAATCCACATCTTTTCTTGATCTCTCTCATTGGAAAACAAACAGTAATCTTTGAAAAAGGAAGAAGAAATAAAAGAAAAAAATAATATAAGATAAAATGAAAACAAACAAACCTGAATAGGACAAAAGAAAAGAAATGAACACCCCCCCACACCACACACACATTGATAAAAAAAATACATAAAGTAGAGTACAATAAACACATATTTACACAGACATAGAGACACATATTAAGGCATGCTCAGAAATCCCCTAAAAACACAAATTTGGAACCATAACATATGAGCAAAAGACTTTTAAGTTGAAAAGAAAAGACAAAAAAAACCCAGACAAATCATTTATAATTCAAACAAACAAACAAACAAATATAGTTCATTTTGTGTTTGCAATCTAAATATGGGGGTGGGGGAAGGAAGGAGGTAGAGGGAGGGTGGAGGTAGGGAAGGAGAGGAAGAGGGAGGCGGAGAGGGAGAGAGAAAGAAAGAGGGAGAAGGAGAGAGTTTTTGGGTGTAGTGGTGTATTCCTAAAATGCTAATATGTCAGAACATTGAATAAAATGAATTTTGAGATTGAGGCCATTGGAGACCAATATGTCACATAAACCTAAGAGTGGTCAGAATATCCAGTGAAACTCTATTAGAGAACACTAACTTTTCTTTTGCTTGTGGTTATCTGTTGGAGGTAGCATCTGGATTAGCCTTGGGGTAACCAGCAATGGGACTCCATGTTCATGCTGCCATGACCACAGTGCTTCATGCGCATCAGTCCAGCTGTGTTTGAAAGGGCTTGTTTCTTCTGTGGTAACTTCTTAATGACTCTTAGATTCTCAGAATGAGCACCAGTTGTTTCGCTTCAGTAATTCTGCTCTCGAGTTTATAAGGGCTGCTTCATAGTCACAGCTGACCAGAAACATAGATTATTATAGTATATTAATTTGTTTATATTGAAAATAGATTCTTCTCACATACAATACAAGCTGATGACAACTTCCCCTCCCAGCCCCCCTCCCAGTTTTTCCACCTTCCTTCTCTTCACTCCCTTTCTGCTTTCCTTCAGGAAAGAGGAAGCCGCCAAGAGACAACAACCAAACACAACAAAATAAGATACAGTAAGAAAAACAAATGACCTCATGTCACAGCTGGACAAGACAATCTGGTAGAAGAAAAAGAGTTGCAAGTGCAAGCAAAAGTGTAAGAGACACACCTGTTCCCACTCTTAGGAGTTCCATATAACCTCCTAACTTTGGTAGCTACAAAATATACAAAGAGCATATGGTGCTACCATTGAAGGTCCCATGCTTGTCATTTTAGGCTCTCCTCTGACTCCTAAAATCCTTCCCCTCTTCTGTTGGGTTCCTCTATTTTTAATGGTTGAATGGATGTATTTAGGTGTGTCCCAACATGCAAGAAAAGCAGAAAGAAATCCACCCTTGTACAGTAAAGGATAAAACTTCAATTATAAGAACCTTGATGGACCATACTCCTTTGTCATTCAAAACATAACTAGGGTAGTGTAAGCATTCCAGAATGAGTGTAATTACTTGTGTGCTTCAGGGAAGCAGTATCTCCAATGGCGGCCTCACTCACCTAGAAGCAGTTTTCATGGTACTTCCTCAAAACACACACACACACACACACACACACACACACACACACACACCACACACCACACACCACACACAAAGACATACACATAAATACAGAGGGGCTGGAGGTAGGGAGGAAGATGGAGAGGGAGAGGGAGAGAGTTTTTGAGTGTAGTGGCATATTCCTAAAATGCTAACATGTCAGAACATTGAATAAAATGAATTTTGAGATTGAGGCCATTGGCAACCAATATCCTCATTGAGGCCAATATCCTACAGTTCTCTGCAAAATAATATAGTCAGGTTTGTCACTTTAGGTTACTATTACTGTGATGAAACACCATGGCCCGAAGACCAATATGGGAAGAAAGGGTTGATTTTGCTTACGCTTCCATACCACTATTCAACATTGAAAATATTGACACAAACTTTACAGGGCACAAATCTGGATGCAGAAGCTGATCTAAAGGTCATGGAGGAGTGTTGATTACTAACTTGCTCCTCTCGTAATGGGTCAGGTAGTTTGCCTCTCTCTCTCTCTCTCTCTCTCTCTCTCTCTCTCTCTCTCTCTCTCTCTCTCTCTCTCTTTCTAGAATCCAGTACCTCCAGGCAAAAGGGATTTTCCAACCACTATCGGCTAGGGCCAGGGCCCCCCCCCACATCAATTACTAATTAAGAAAACACTTAACAGGCTTGCTCACAAATAGATCTTAGGGACACATTATCTAAATGAGGCTTTGCCCTCTCCAATGACTCTAGCTTTTGTCAAGCTGACATAAAAATGAGCCAAAACAACTTAGCTTTGAATAACCAATCACAGAACCATTCCTAGGAAAGAGTATTTTTTTGTGCTCTCTGCATTTCTTAGTAGCCATTAGTTTTACTCTGGGGAAATGTGTCATGATATTTGCCTATTTCATGTTAGCATGTCTGTTGGTATATTATACTTAGTCAGATCTTATTAGATAGCCATCTTGTTGAGGTATTACGAATGGAAACTTGCATTTTTAGTAGACACAATTTCATGATAGACTTCCTGTTCCTCTGGTTCTTACAATCTGTCTGTTCTGTCTCCTGTGGTGTTATCTAAACATTAAACACAGGAACTGTGTTGGTGATATATTCATTACACCTTAGTATGAAAAACATTTTTTAATATTTTAAGGAATTTCATAACTGACTACTGTATTTAAATAATTTCCACCATTCCTTTTCACCCCTCCAATTATTCTCATCTGTCATCTTCCTCTGATATTCACCACCTCTTCTTTTTTATTGTTACACATATGTCTATATGTAGCAATTTATGATGATATACAATACATGTGTGTATATATGTATATATTATAAACATAGCCTGTTGTTTCTATGTATACATGTGAAAAAGCTTACTATTTCCATTTAGTGTCATTCCTATGTGGATGTGTTTAGGGCTGACTACTTGAAATTGGGTAACTTGTTAATGGACTCATTCTTAGCAATGACTAATTCTCCTTCTCCCAAGTCATTAACATCCAGTAGTTATGCCACTCCTTGACATACCCAATGGACACTCCATCCTATTAAGTGGATGCTTGTTAAACCATGTTCTTAATAGCTTTATTCATAATAACCAGAAAGTAGAACCTACCTAGATGTCCCTCTACACCCCTGATGAATGGATAAAGGAAATGAGTTAATTCATACAATAGAGTATTATTAAATTGTTAAAAAAAAAATAACATCAGGAAATTTGCAGGCAAATAGATGGAACCAGAAAAAAAGTATCCTGAGAGAGGTAACTCAGAAAGGCAAACATGATATATAGAAAGTGGATATTAGCCTTTACATAAAGGATATTAGCACTGTATATAATCCATAGATCACAAAGGGCTAATCAAAACTTAGGGTTTGAGGGAGTTCACCATGATCTCCCTGAAATGGTGAAAAAGTATAGATTTTGACTGTGGACTGGGAATGGGGATTGCAACAGCTTGGATCAGGTAGGGAGGGGATAGAATGGAAGAATACATGGAGAAATCATTGGAACGGGGGGGGGGGTTATTTGGTGGACAAAGTGTATGGAAACTCCAGGAAATCTATGAGGATGATCCTAGAGGACTTCTAGTACTGGGGGATATGGAGCCTGAATTTGTCATCTTCTGTAACCAGGCAAGGTTTCCTGCATTGGAACTGAAACACCTACCTAAACCCAAAACATTCCACTTACAATTTGTCCTACCTGAAAGACATGTTGGAGTAATGGTGACACAGAATTTGTATGTGTGGCCAACCAATTCCTGGTCTAACTTGAGGCCTAGGCCACAGGACTGAGCCAATGTTTGATACTGCATGGATGGGCAGGACTAAAATCTGGATAGCCCAGAATCCTAGGATAGAACCAAATGTGACTGGCCAAGAGGAAAAAATAACATTAATTAAATGGTTCCTACTAATAATTTGCGATACTCATAGACCAGTGCATAGCCCAATTGTTATCAAAGAAGATGCATCAGGGAATTAATTGGAGCAGATGCAAAGACACTCAGCCAAACATTCAGACAATCTCTCGGACCCCATGCAACAATGGAAGGAAGAGTTGTAGGAGCTAGAGGGGTCCACAGGAGGACTTGGTCCACAGAATGAACTAAGGAAGTATCATAGGGACTCATAGAGCCTGACATGACAATCATGAAGCCTTCATGTCTCTATGCTAGGTCTTTTGCATATACGTTATGGCTGTGTAGCTTGATGTTCTTGTGGAAGTCCTAACATTGGAAGTGGGGTGATGTCTCTGATTCTTTTGCCTGCTCTTGGGACCCATTTCTTCCTACTGGAGAAGATCTGCTCTTTTCTGAATGGAAAAGAAGGGGATTATATGTAGGAGAGGGAGGAGGTCAGGGAATCTTGGAGGAGTAGAGAGAGAGCAAACTGTATTTGGGATGTATTGAATGAGAGAAGAAGAGTTCCATTGTAGATATACAAACTGGGGTTGAACAATACACCATCAGTAGCCCCCTGCGATTTCTCCAGATGTAGATCTCTGTAATGGTCTCCATATGTGACAAAAATATGTTTCTTTGATGAAACACTTAACTATGGGTCTACTGATGTATATTTAGATACAGTTAGAAATTATACTGTAAAAAATGTTGGCAGTAGTTGGTTCTCTTGAAGGGTCCATGAAGTCTCTGTTCAAGGATCTTTGGCTACGTTTAAAGCACTGGATATGAATTTTCTCCTATTAAGCAGTACTGAAGTTCAACTAGAGGGCTGTTATTTTATCCCAATATATAAATCCCACTATTGTATCCCTGGGGATATCTTCTCATGTTGGGCATTTTTGTGGATTATAGGCTTACTGATTCATTGGTTTGATTTTTTTCCTCTGTTAGCTTTCACAACATCTTAAGCTTGTCTATGTGTGAGTGTAAAGACTGTACTATGAAGTGGAAGTTTCTGTTTTCTTTGGAGACTCAGTTGTGTCATGTGATATTTTTCTGGAAACAGTCTTATGACACGATGTTTTGTTGAGGCACACACATGAACAGAGAGCAGACATGTTTTTCTAGAAGCTGCCTGGGAAAAGGTCATGTGATGTTTTGCTACAGCAGATTCTCAGAGAACATATGATATTTGGAAAGGGTATAAATATAACCCAACAGAGAGTGAATCAGAGTGGAGCATTGATTTGCCTTGCCACTCTGGTGGACACTATCAATGGTCTTCACTGATGATGCTCTGGCATTGGTTAACCTTGACTTATTTGCTGACCATCCTTTGTTATGACTTTGTAGAGTGAAACACATCCAAGCTTCTTGCTGCTTCTGCTCTAGTGGACTGAGGCCGATTGCAAGAGCCTTGCAGTTTCTTCTGGATTTAACTGTCATTGCTGATTTGTGAATAGTGTTTACGAATGGACTGAGCTACTACTACTGATTCCTGTAAGCTGAAATGCTAATATCTTGTCAGTGAAGATTGGAATTGCCCCCCCCAAATTATTTCTAAGCAGGTCCACATCCCCTTTGTCCTATTAACCTATGGTGGGTGGTAGGCTAAAAGAGAGGTTAAATCATTTAAGAACATTTTTTAAAGTAGGTTTGAAAACTCTAAGCCTACAGTACTATTTCCTCTATACGTAATAGACTCACTAATGGCTTTACTTTGATTCATCTACAATTATGTTCTGTGTTATAGTCAAGGGTCAGGCTTATTTGGTGTGGAGGAAAGCACTCATGTTACTGGTCACAGTGGTGGGCTGAATCTCTCTGCCTCACTGACAGACTAGTCATATCACTGTGTCCTCTCTGATTTAAGCAGAATGTCAAACATCAATAGAAGTTATTTCAGTTATTGGCAAATAACTGAAAATGTGCCTAAATTCTTACAGAAAAACCATTTTACTTATGTAAGTATACAATATAAGGGCTACCATAAAAAATAGCATATCTGGAGATGAGATTCTGGCATAAGATAGAAGGTTAGAAGCTTTTTCTAGGTGACATGAATTCAAATATCATGTTGATGAAAGGAAGACTGCATCATCAAAAGGAAAAAAAAAGAAAGAAAAGTCTTTAAAATTCAAGAAAAAGATTAGTAGATAAGCAAACATTTAAAGAGACTAGGAGGTGAGGCAGAGAACAGAAATTGGATCACAAGCAAACCTGGCTGTAGCAGGAAGGAAAGCCCAAACCTCAACTGCAATGTAACCCTGAGGACTTCAAGCAGCATGTGCGAAAACTGGTCACAAAAAGCAGGCAAACCCCACAGTTCCTCAAGCCTTAAATGCAGATAAGGGTAGCAAAAGAATTTATCTGATACTGACTCTTGGGTTATGTGCTATTGCCAAAGGGAGAAAATCAATTGTACCTTTGTCATAGGTCAGAATGTTATTATCCAGTACCTCCTGTGAACAGTCTTATAATGTATGGTAGAGATGCTCTGGGAACCTGAAAATAAAAAGCAATCACAGGTCAAGAAATGTAACTATAGCCTGTCCTCATGCTTGATTAGGAAAACTGCCACAAAATACAGTCATGTACAGGTGTTGGGTTGGATATAGCTTTATTGAGATATTTCAGCAAAAGTGAGCTCAAACTGTGCAAGCCCTTGTGGTAACTGGCGTCTCCCACCATGACTAGGAATCAGCCATGCTGCTTGTGTGCCACTGTGGAGGTTGGGTGTTCCATGTACATGAAAATCTGAATACTTGGCCTCTTAAGATTCCCCTTATGATACGCAGTTTGCTAATTGGCAAGACTAAAATTTCTGGTCACAGGAAAAGCAGACTTTCTCTTTCTCTACTATATTATTTGCTATAGAGGCGTAGTTTATATTTCATCATTACAGGGAAATGCCAAATCAGGCAGAGTTACAGATGCTTCACCCACCTCCAGTGTGTAACTCAGAAGTCGTTTACTTTACCTACACGGATGCTCAAAAGAATCATCTATTTGATTAGACACTGGCCCTGCCTGGCTCTGCTACTTTAGAGCATGCCATTCTGTAAGTCCATAGTCTACAAGATATTTGGGGTCACTATCTGCTTCTAGATGTCAAGGAAACCTATACACCAATAATGTACACATTGTAAACAAAAAAAAAAAAAAACAGAAAGGAAAATCTGAATCTCACTCAGAAGACTTTAAAACACATAGTTAAGAACAAACCTAAATACATAAGTGAAATACAACTAAAACGTACACTACTCTAAACACCAAAGAAACTGAAGACAATGCAGCAAGATATATTCTGAATGCTCATTGATCAGTTTAATTGTATTGTAAATATTAACACATTATCAGAGGTATTCTATAAGTTCTACACGTTAGCCATCAAAATCTCAATGGAATTATTCCCCATAGGAATAGATTATACCGATCCTAAAATTTACATGAAGGGAATATACATAACGAATAGCCAAGCAATTCTGATAAAAAAAATAATAACTCTGGAGGTATCACAATAGCTGATTTCAAATTACATTGTTAAACAACGAAATACCAGTGGCACAAAGGCAAACATATAGACTAATGGATGAGATTACAGAACTAAGAAAAAAACACTTGAAGCTATAGTTACATTTTTGATGAGGTTTCCAGAAACATTAACAGGGAAAATAAACCTGGTCAAAAAGTGATGTCAAAAGAACTAAATATTGATATGTACACATCAGAAAAAAATAGTAGATTCACATTCATCACACTGTACAAAATATGAGGAAACAGAAAATCTCATCAAAAAGTGATGTAAAAAATACTGGATATTGCTTTGTATTTATTAGAATAAATGTAGGTTCATATTCATTACACTGCACACAAAAAAGGACCATTAAGAAGAGACAGAAGCTATATAAAGGAGAGTGGCAAAGTAGTTTGGTGTGGGACTATTCATGTCACATGTGACTTTGTCAAATGAACCTCTTTTTGCATAATTAATAGCTATATATCAATAAAAATGATTGCCAAAGCTGGCTTATGACTTAATATGCTTGATACCAATTCTGCTGACCTGAATTTGATCCCTGAGACACATATAGTGAAAAAAAAGACAATTTATTCCCATAAATTTCCCTCTTATGTCCATACCACTAAGAAAGAATTGCAGTTTCAGTAATTGGATTATTAAACATAACAACTCCTTAGTTTAGATGAGACAGCTATCATTCACCTATATGTGTTACCTAAACAGAATCTCTCTGTTTCCCAGATTCTTGCTTTGTGACGTTTGGAAGTATGATTAATATCTCTGAATCACATGTCCCAGTCTTTAATAACTGGGATGATTTTATTTAGAAAATACTGAAGTCATTGTTGTTGTTTTAAATATATTTGATTTCATGACTTCATGCCTATACAATAGTATTAAAATGGTGTTCACCAGGGATTAATGGCTAGATAAAAGCCTGATATCGCCATACTGGAAAACAAACACACACTAAAATTACTTTTATGTAGAATGGTCATCCTATTTCCCCAGCATGCTTCTTTGTGTTATTTCGGTGTCATTCACTTACTGGTATATATTTCCTGATTGGCTCGAGTGTCCACTGACTCAGCTGAGGCTTGGAATGCATAATAAAATCCATGGTTAGCTGAGTCTCAGCAAACAGAGATAAGCACTTATATAAAGCAATGATAGCACATTTTGATGAGAAAGCTTCGAACAAATGTTTACCACTTTCTCTTCCCCACAACTAATTAGTTCATAAATCCCCTTGCCGTCTGTCTCATTTCATTGAGTTCCAGTTCTACCTACTTACTGTTGGTCACTATTAACTCTTTCTCATCCCATCTTATTGTCTGTTTTATATTTTCCTTCCATTTTCAGTCCAGAACTAATAGACAGTTTGTCATAAAGGCTGCCACCACTGCTTACTTGGATATAGTCTCTATTTAGTCAAGATCACACATATTTGTAAGTAACTGTGGATGGGGTGCTTGCTGATTTTAGTGCTCTTGATGCTTTACTTTAAAAAATTAAATACATATGTCTCTTTTTGTGCTTAATTGATTCTGTGAACAAAGATTATTAAAAAAGAAGAAAAGTAAATTGCCTTTGAATGATGTCTGTCTATCACCATCCTCCATTATATCAAAATCCCACCCCTCATTTGAGAGTGGGAAGACTGATTCTAGGAACTGGAAATAACCAGATATTGATGAATTCACTCTAAATCTCCTTAGAATTTAAGCTCACGTATGTGAACATAAACAATTCTCCCATTTTCAACATGAAGAGTTCAAATGTACAGATATTGCAAATGAATCAGGCAAATAATTCAACACAGGAAGCATGTGTAGAGATAGAATGTGAAAATCCACATTCATGGAGTCTGTGACCCTTCACTTAGGAAATGCTATCACCCTGAGAGGCTGAATTGATATGAGAGTCTCATAGCTCTTTCGTTCTTTCTACAGATACATAAAAGCCTTTGGCTATTAAAATGGACTTACTTCTTTCTTTTCCTATAATTTTAATAATTTTTCATGAATGTAACATTGCATATTATTGATGATGGCTATTTTTTTTTATATAAAATTCAACCACAAACAAATGTATATAGCTTTTACTTGACTCGTTATCTTTTAAAAAATGTATATGTTGTGTTTAGAATAAAACACAATAGGAGTACTACTTTTTCTTCAAAAGTTTTCAGTACTATTTCTTTAGTTTTTCTATTATTTCATGAGCTCCTTCCCCCAATTTTTATGATCTGAGATCAAACACAAATTGTACTTTCTTCTCACTGACATGACTTCTGGCCTCCAGGCTGTGTTCTTTATAACACAATTTGGTGGGAACATTTTCTTTCTGGTTACAAAATCTTCACACACCCATTCTGCTATTCACTAAATCTTACAATAGAAAAGAGATCATTATCAACTATTTGTGTACTTTCTGTTATTTTTATGGAAAAAAAATCATACTATATCTATTTACACAATTTTGAAATTATTGTATATTTCAGAATTCTATCACGTAGCTTAAAAGACCCTTTAATTTTATATAAGTGATCAAAAACAACAAAGACTTTCCTTGGTGGATCTTGGATCTCCCTGGGAAGCACCCCTCCCCTTGCTGAGTAGGGCATGCAAATCTTACTTTGCAGTTTGTGACAGGAGCTGCTCTTACAGATTCATCTTCAGAAGCTGCATTACTGGAAACCTTACACAGAAAAATTTTCTACGGTTTTTCTGCCAACACGACTTTGTAGATAATTTAATTGTATTCTAATCTAATTTAATTCAATAGCTGGTGACCTTGGTGGAGAAGAGAAAGACATTTCCCCATTTTCATTGAGATCCTTCCCACCACCCTCTCTCTGTGCCTGGAACAGGAAGAATTGCGGAAGTCTTTTGTTCCAGATTCTCAGCATCTGTACTGATATGTCTGACCCTTGAGGTGTGCAGTTCCTGTGGAGAAAATGGAAGGGCAGACAAGGAAGGTGCTTTCTCTATTTCAGTCTCTTGTTTACAGTACCAGTGAGGGATAAAATGCTCGACTGTCACTTTCATTTGGGCTTAATGTGTTAAGGCTGCTCTGCTGCTTTCTTAGCTGAGATCCAGAGGAAACCATTGCCTCTCTTCACTGTCTTCCCAGTTGGCAGAGTCAGAGAATAAATTCTAGATTTTTACATTGGTGTGCATGACCATAGATATCAAGCATACTCTCTGAAATTGCTGTAGATTATCCACCAGTTTCCAGAAATACCCAGTATTTTTTGGCCTATATCTGTGTACTGGTTCTGTTTCCATAGAACAGTATTTACTGAACTTTATATGTTAGGATTTAATAGGTCTTTAGTGGACACAAATTGATTTTTTTTCTAAAGGGAGTATTCCTAATCCAGTGGAAAGCACCCACTTTTCCCCCTTTTCCCCCTTTTGCCCTTACATCCTTGACTCAATCCTTTTTCATAGTTGTGTCCTCTATAACAGGTGAATTGACAGCCAACATATTGATACATGAATATTTACTTCATGAATATATTCAGTGAATAAATAATCAAATGAGAAAATATGATTGTTTGCTACATTGAATTTTTATTTGTTCCATTGTTTTAAAGTGGCTTAGCTTCCAAATAGTTTCTTCAAGCACATATTTTTATTTTATATTTATGTTTCATCCTGCGATTTTGCCCTATATTATTTCACTGATTTCATAGTACTGCTGAATTCTTTGGTTCCTCAAATAGCCTTCGGAATTGAAGAGGATTTGGTAAATAGTTGACTTTGGTGCTAGCCATTGGCAACATGGGAGGATTAAGGTCAACAGTCTTAGTTTTAATATTATATTGACTACAGGTATCATTCCTAAGTAATCTTTTCTGAGTCTCTTCAGATGATAATGCTATACAGAATTTTATTCAGATGATATTATTTATACAGTCTTTGCTGACATTAGATAGGATAATACTTGAAATTAGATATCAAAATCCCAAAATGTAATAAACATTAGATTATTTTATTTTTCTCTATGCAATTTATTTAAGTCAGTTTAAAGAAGAAAATACGTGTTGCCTCAATGAACATAATGTAATAAAAAATGAACTCTTTGAAATACATTTCAATATACTTCAAATTTAATTGTTAATTAGAATGTTATATTATCTTCTGCTAAGTCAACCCAGGGCTAATCTCAGTCCAGTTCCCATGACATTATCCAGTGTAGTAACTGTTTTCCTGCAGAGCAGTGTCATTTAATGAGATCCAGCTACTGTGTAGTGTTATACGGGATTGAATTGTTTCCAGGCCATAGCTTTTAATTGCTTGTGACTGTCCATTCATCCCTTTGCTCCTTCCTATCTGGATAATTCCTGAGAAATTGAAGAGAAGTGATTAGAGTCTAGATTAGGCAGCGTAACTATGACAAAACAGGTGCCTTGGTGACACAAGCTGTGTATAATAACTCAATTAACCTAAGTCATGATAATAAGCTAATTAATCAGCTCAATCGACATCAGCTCATCATGGTTATTATTTTGACTTAGCTATTTTACAATGTTTAGGTATTTAAACAAATATTTTAAGCATGATACATTCATAAATTTCTAGTTGCATGTTCTTCATCATTCAAGGCATGTCAGGTATAGTTTGCTTCTTGAGTAGTTGGGTCTTAAATAAAATTGGATATAATTTGATTAATCACTCAAGCTATGTGCTACCATGGGACTAGCATAACTTGTAGGCAGTATACCACTGTCAATAAAAGCATTTGAGGCTTAGTTAGTGTTTGCTTTTCTCTTTGGGTATCATTTAAATTACCAATCTTTAAGAAAGGTACTAGAACATAAAGGTGAAGTTCTATGTTGGCAGAGATTGCCTCCTAAGTTAAATGTTGTTTTCAGAAATGGGGCCTTGCTTTCTCTTTGTGGAAAGCAACCTATAGTCTTGGCAAGAGGTTGAGTAGTTTGGGAATTCCCATGGGACCCCTTTGGCCTTGAACTCAATAAGAAGCCATCCAATCCAAGGGTTTTAAGCTTCATTTGGTGACTGGAGATGACCAGTTGAAGATCTGTCACCCAATACTTTGCAATACGAGTTAGATTATCTTCATATATATATATATATATATATATATATATATATATATATATATTTAGGATATTTCTATGTATTAAGTTTCCTACTATTCTTCAAATAGCCCATACTCCTAACCATCCCTCCTGTTATTCGCTCATTTGTCCCATCCTCCATATTCCTTTTATTTCCACACTCGATCTTCCATTTGCAGGGTCCCCCATCAGTCCATAACCATCCATTCTACTTACCATTTCTAAGGTTATCTAACTGCCCCACCCCACAGTCCCTTACTTTAAACCTAACTTCTGTGGTTCTTCAGATTGTAATCATTGATTGATTATCATTGACTTTAGAGTTAATATCCACAGATAAGAAAGTAAGAGGCACCTAACCCTAGAGAGACTTGAGGTTCCAGGGAGTGGGGAGGGTTAGTGGGGTGGGATTTGGGGGTGGGGACACCCTCTTGGAGACAGGGGATGAGGAGGTAGAGCATGGCGAGCGGTCAGGGGGCAGACCAGTAAGGGGATGAAGCCTGGACTGTAAAAATGTCTTAAAGAATAAAAATAAATAAATCACATACATATAAAGAAAATACAGTCCATTTTCTCTTGACAAAGATGATTTTTTTTTTCAGGATCCATTCATTTACTTGAGTGTTACATCGTTTAATTTTTTAATGGATTGGTTAACACTCTATTTGGTAAATGTTGACTAAAATTGATCTTTAATCTGTTCATTTAATATAAGGCATTTTGTATATAAGAAGACTACTTTTTGTGTTAATTTTGTTGAAAAAGTTTATCAGATACAGAACTTACCTGGTTGGGATACATAGGTTTTTGTTATTCATAAAAGAATACCATTTTCAATTAAAGATAATTTGATTTTTCATTTCCTACATGTATATACTATTGATCCCCATCAATCACCTCATTGTACTAACTGAAACTTTAAGTACTGTATTGAACAGGAGTGGAGAGTATTCACATTTTGATCTTCTTTTTAATTTTCGTGCAAATTCTTTGTGTTTCTCTTCATTTAAGTTTATATGGGCTGCTTTCTTGTGGTAACATGTCTTTATTAAGAAAACAAATGTTCTTGTTGTATTCCTAGTCTCTTCTAGAATTTTATAAAGAAGTGACATTTGAATTTTGCCAAAGGTCTTCTGCATCTAATGAGATGTACATGAGGTATTTGCCTGTCAGTCTGTTTAATATGATAGATTTCATCAATTTATGTGTATATGTATGTTGAATTTTGTATGTATCTATAAATAAAGTCTACTTAATTTTGGTGGATATTAATTTGTAGTTATTCTTGGATTACTTTTTTGTGAGTGATCTTTTTAAAAATATTTTAATTGTGCATATGTGTATGTGTCTGTCTAACATTCTGGTGGTTTGTGAGTATAAATATATGAACAGAGGTGCCAACTAAGACTAGAAAAGATTTTTAGATACATTGGATAAAGGGAGATGATTCAGGATTCTTCACGACAATTAAGAAAGATGGGTAGAAGACAGCTCAGTGGGTAAAGTACTCTCAGTACAATTTTAAAACGTATGTAGTGATTTGCATATTTCACTCAAAGAACCAAAGGAAATATTCCACTCCTGCAATGAACATACAAATAATTACATAGAAAACAAAGGGAGATAAGTAAATGAATTGAGAACAAAAGGTAGTAAGGAGGAAAACTCAGATTGCCACCATATTTGTGTCCAGTAGCAGTACATAGAGACTTTTTGATTTAAGCCAACTATACTATAGAAGATCTGGAGTGCATACTGAGGTGTAGATTAAACCCATTTTTTTTTTCCTGAAGTGTAGACATCACTGCTCTCTTTATTTGTTCCTCTTCAATTGCTATGTAAGTTTTTGTCTCAGTATAAGTGAGTGACATGGTATAAGCAAGCCACACTTTTTAGCTTCGGAAAACATCATGTTGCTTTATTTTTTGCAGATATATCACTATGTCTTGATTTTCTCTAAGAATCTCCAAAACACTGTTATTATAAAATTAGTAGAAACCATATGCTTTAGTCATTTTTTCCATGACTGTATCAAATACCTAGAATAATTGAAATGGTAAGGGGTAATTTTTTTATATATTTATGATTATGTGTTTCAGGCTTTAAGTCCACAATTGGATGGTCCATCTTTTGAGTCTGCTGAAGGGAAGCATGCCACGATAAGAAAAGTGGTATAGCAAATCTCCCTTTAATGCCCCAAATATGGTTGCTAAGATAGAAAAGGCTGGATTGCACTTGCCTACTTTAATGGCACAGCCCAGTCCTATAGCTCAGGCAAGGGCTCTCATTTTAAATTTCCCACTTCCTGTAATCGTACCAAAACAGGGTAGAAGCCTTTATATATAGGAATATCAAGAACAAGGAGGGACCATATTACTAAAGTGGGGCTTCATAAAAAGCATGGAACTTTGTTCACAGGACTACAGAGTACCTCAAGTATGAAAGACAGGCAAACAGAAGCCTTGTTTCTCAGATAACAGCAAATACCAGAGTTTGCTCCATTATTCACAAGACTATTCTCACCTTTGCTCTGTCTCTGTCTCTGCTTTCTCTCTCTCTCTCTTAATTATTCAAAAAGTTTGAGTAATGCTAATTACTCAAAAAGTTTGTGGAGGGATGGGGTTGCCATCTCACAGTTAAAAACTCTGACTCAGAATTGTTCCTGTCTGAAAGTACTACAGGAACAAAAATGGAAAGGAACCAGAGGAAAAGGAAGTCCAGTGACAGTCCAAATGTGGGATCTATCTCAGGGGGAGGTCCCAAGGCCTGAAACTATTACTGATGCTATGGTGTGCTTACAAATGGGCTTATCATGGCTGCCCAACAAGCAGCTGAAAGAGTCAGATACTTTACACCCAAGCAATGGACTGAACCTGCTGAGCTCTGTAGTTGAATTAGGGAAAAGCTGGAAGAAGCTGAGGAGTATGGAGACCCTATAGAAAGACCAGCAGTCTCAACTAACCTGGTCCAGGGATCTTCCAGACATTGAGACACCAACCAGACAGCACACACCAGCTGATATGAGGCCCCAAGACATATACCTCAGAGGGGTGTTGGATCTGGGTTCAGTCAGAGAAGATGCACCTAACTCTCAAGAAACTTGGGGACTCAGGTAATGGGGAGGTCTGGTGGGGTTGGGATTGGGGTGTGGGACATCCTCTTGGAGACAGGGGTGGGGTGGAGGTGGAGTTATGGGATGTGGAACATTCAGAGCATAGACTGGGAGGGGATACTGTCTGGACTGTAAAATTTTTAAAAATATATGTATGTATATACATTTATATATATATATATATTCATGAATATATATATGAATTTATTTCATATAATCATAATATAATCATATATCATCCCTCCACAAACTTTCTGAGTAATTAGCATTACTCAACTTTTGAATAATTAAGGAGAGAGAGAGAGAAAGCAGAGACAGAGACAGAGACAAAGGGTGAGATCATAATATAATCTAATATAATCATATAATATAATTTCATATAATCATGAAATTATATGAATATATAATATATATATATACACACACACACACACATATAAATGAAGGAAAAGAATAAGCTTATGGGTTTATGGTAATCCAACAAATAATATCACCCTATTTGCAGCCGTTTCACAGTTTTTTGTTTCATGGCTATTCTGTTTATTTTACTTGACTTGTTTACTTCCTACTGCTTTGATTCCGACTGAAGGCAGAAAAAATAATATTAAAAAGATATAATTTTAGAATGGATAATTTTAGTTTTCTGAAAATAACTTTGAAAATCGATATCTCCTTGATAAGTAAGGATAAATAGGTAAATTATTAATGTGTCTCCAGAGTAACATTTTATTATTCCATTATTCAGAGAAGAATGAATTTAGGGTAGATTGCATGATTACATCTTCAAATGCAAAAATTAACTCTAATAGTCATCTCAGCAGGAAGGCTGCTAACTTCCTAAGCTCCAAGTCATGGCTGCCTGTAATTTTAACTTGGATTTCCATTACATTTATTTAAAAATATGGTGTGAATCCTTATTACTGAAAAGCAATTGAATTCCACAAAATGGCAAAAATGTAAATAGGTAACATTAAGGAGAGCAAAATAAACCACTCAAATATTTCAAAGCACATACACACTCTAAGAGAATTTTTCAAATTAATTTGCTACCCAGGAGCCTAATAAAACATACTACTTAGAACATAAAGCGATAGTAAAAGGAATATACCTCTCTTTATGGTCAACACTGTCGTTATGCAAAATATAAAGAGCCTTCAATAATACATTATGGGAAGTGCTAATGCCTTACTCAGCTTACAGCATGACATACTTTGTCTGTGTGTGCCACAGGAGGTTGTATATACTCTTTATGGTTTTTGTTTTATAAGATAGCATTTGTATGCACTTGCTATTAAATTTGTCAGAGAACAAAATCTGTTGTAAAACATTCTCAAATTATCTGTGAAGTTTATGCAAGCATTTTAGAAAACATTGTTTATAAACCAGCAGTGTTCTCTATAAAGGAGATCTATGGCTCGCATAGTCTGAATTGGCTTAACAAAGGCACAACAATAAAATTCCAATGAGATTCTGTTTCCTTTGTTTTATTTATTTTGCTTCCAATTTTATTTATTTATTTATTTGGTAACATACTGGGCGATTGAACCTAGGGTCCTGTGCTTGATAGGCAAATTCTGTACCAGTAAACCTATGTCCAGCTCTGCTTTCTTGTAAGAAAACACCCTGACTTCACATTAGTGATGTATAAATCAATTTAGTTATTTGTTTCTTAAAGTAAAATATATAAATGATAGACTACCTATAAAATATATGTGTGTATGTGAGTATGTGTGTATGTGATGTGTATGTGTGTGTGTGTTAAACTTTTTAGTCAGTGAGATCTCCCCTTCTATGTTTACATGGGCTAAGGTCACCTGGCTTGCATGGTAAACATATTCACCTTTTCCTATTAAGGCTTCTCTCTGGCCTTATTAATAATATGTTAAACTATGACATATTAAAGGGAATTATCTTTTTTTTTTAAATCTCTATTATACTTGTTCAGCAATTATATTATAATTTGTTCAAGGGAAATTTTACAACAGATAGAGTATATAAATCTCTAAAAGAATCATCAAAATATATTTTTGTAAATCTCACACAATATAGTTAAAGTAAGTAATGATGAGAATAGTTATCTATGTGTGACAACCATGTTTATTTATTTAGTTTTTTTTAATTCTAGCTCACTGACTAAGCCAGCTCAGTCAGTCAAACAGGATCTCAAGAAAGGGAGTGAGGATTGAAAACAAAAAGACAATTAGACAACACTGTAACATAACTCCAGCCAGAAGTGAGGCTAAAGCAAGTTTATTTTACTCCCTTCTGCTTTATCCCATTCTAAGTACATACAAATTATATGATCAGTCCTAAGCCATAAACAAAGTACTCAAGGAACAATCAGGGCAATAATCAAAATAATCAGACAAGGCAATAAGCAAAGTCCCAGTGGTCACTTTGTCTAGGGGTTTATCAGGATGACCAAGATACAAGGAATACAATACATACCTTGGCTGTATTTACCTTGAGCCAACTTCATTGTCCTAGCCCAATGTCAACTTCCTGCCAAATTTCTAGAAGTGGCCCTGAAATCTCTCTAGAGTTCAGGGTCTGTTAAATCTTCTCCATTCATGAGCCTATTTACTTGAAATATCTTTATACAACCCTGGTATAAGAGCATATAAATAAATATACAAATTAAAAATGTACTGATAGTAATTGATTTAAAGGAGTTAGGGAGATAGCCGAACACTTAAGAACACTCCTGCTTGTGAAGAGCACTTGGGTTCCATTCCGGAGATCAGTGCCTGATGGCTCACAACTACGTGTAACTCCAGTTCCTGGGTAACTGTCATTTATATGATCTGATCACATCTGTTCATACTTGTTACACATAAATTCATGTAGGTATACACATATAAACTAAATAAATAAAATTTAAAAATAAAACAAAATAAAAATTACATGATTTTGGTATATATATATATTCTTTGATAAGGAGATGACATCCTGGATAAATATATGTTACTGAATATAGTCTACCTGTCTACCTTCAATGATTTTCTTATTCATAATTCTCAGTGTTGCCAGTGCTATTGTGCTTAAATACATACTGCAAAAGTGGTAGAGTACATTTGGGGTCAACTTAAATTTTTCTCTCCTAATCACAACTTAAAATCCATTTATTGATTTTTTAAAATGAAACCCTAAAAGGCAATTCAAGCAGAAACTTAAGAAAGGAAAAATCAAACCAAACCAAAATTCTGACGTAATGCAATTGAAAGTTACCCTAAATTTGACAATTATATGCTGCTGAGATATGGTAGCAGGAACATTTAAGACTTTTCTATTACTTAGTGATTGTTATATATGTGTAAAAATAACAAGAAAAGCATATTAATACAAGGATATTTTCCTGAAATGAATTCCCTTAACACCTTGTCCTATAAACTCTAATCTGTCTCAGATTATTGAATAATCTGAAGCAGGCCATCTCAGAACGATCACCTGCTAGTTATTAGTTTGTCACATTATGGCTCCTGACAGAGGAGGGGGCAAACAGTCCCTTTTAAAGTAAGCCAGTCCTACTTGCTTGTTGCTGGTTAACTGGGGCAGGGGGGGGGTGGAGGGAGGGCGGAGTCTAGAAGGAATGCTAACAATTGTGCCTCTTAACAAATATCCAGTATTGTGTTGCAACATGCACGTATTTACTCTAAGTACAATCTTACTGTTTTCCAAAGGCCCGAATCAATTAAAATCACATTTATTTAAGTGCAATGATTGCTACAGCTGTATTCTGTGTCCACCAGAATCTTTTGTCACATGTATGACCTGTTCTGTTTCTCTAACTGACCACATTGCATTTCATCCTGTTAATACTTTCTAGTCCTCCAAGGTTGTTATACATGCATAAAATTCAGAGTATTTTAAATCTTTCCTTTACTGGATTACTTCTATGAGTCTTTAAATACTATATTAATTTTAACTTATTGTACTCACTCATCTAGATTATTTTCTTTAATGTAAGTCATATTTTCCTCTGCCCAGCACAGAGCATGCTTCCCAGTGATTGGGGGACTATAATCATATTGATTGTACAATGCTACACTTTGAGCAGACCAGCTAAGCGTCTGACCCAAGCAAAGGGACCAGGCTCCGGGCAGCTCTTATCTACATTTGCATCTACTACACTGTACAGGTTCTAGAAATATGAACACTAATATCCAATAGTGAAACTGCAATTATTCATATTGCTTTATCTTTCTTGACTAACAAGACAAAAATAGCAAAAAAGAAAATAGCTTTATCACTGGGATTTTAGAATACAACATTCCTTATATTTTCTTATGATATTTTATAGCTAAACCATCTAATAATAAAAAAATTCTAAAGACCTCATAATAGCCATTTACTTAAATTATTTTATTTTAAAAATCTATTACCAGTTAACATAAGCACTGAACAGTGTCTGATGAACTCAAAACTTCTTATATGTATGCCTGTCAATTTTTTAAATGAAATACATACAAAAAAACTGAATTAGATACTATTCTGTAGTATTATATAATATGTATCCTCAGACACTTAGAATAAATAAATGACATTTAAAATTTCTACACTAAAAAGAAGATTCTCCTGGTGAAAATTTCTTGTTGCTCTGAAAAAATAACTAAAATTATTAAGGAAGGAAAACTACAGTTGATCATGGTGGTGAGAGTTCAGTAGCAAATACATTATGCAGTTAGTTGACTAATATTACTCTCTCTTATACCAGACTGATAGCTGAGTATTTAATTTTATGATATTAATAACATTTTTAAAGCTTCAAATTAAATTTGTGAATTATGACTATCTGAAATAATTTGTGCCTTTTATATTAAAATCCTTACGGTTAAAGCTTTCTCTATCATTTTACTTTTAAGAAGTTGTTTCATCTCTTCTGGATGTCCATAAATAACTAGCTAACCCAAAAAATACAGGCATATTCATTCTAAATTTGTATGTGATTTAGCCTCTCTTTTACCTTATTGCACCAATATTAATTTTAACTATTACATAAAATGGCGGCAGTATCCTGCATTAAATATGTTAGCTGTAAATTAGTTTTATTAAACGTGTTTCTTCTTATGTTGAAAAGATTTTTATTTCTTTGTTGAAATGTTGAAGTAACTATCAAATTTGTAAAATCTCTCATCTATCAGTTTTCCTCATCATATGAGTTTGATCTTAGGTAACTACTGGTAAGATTAAATGATAGTGATTGACTTGCAAGTATTAAAATAATCATATGTACCTAGAATTAATTATACTTGGTGGTAATATGAGATTTTTTTTGCTCATTGGTTTTAATTTGTTTGTTAAAATTCTGATGATTTTGCATCTAGATCTGTTAATGTGGTTTTCATTCTAGGAGGGATGGTTTTGCCTATCTTTTTGTTTTGTTTTGTTTTGTTGTTTTGTTTTGTTGTTTTGTTTTGTTTTGAGACAGGGTTTCTCTAGACTGTCCTTGCTGTCTGGAAACTTGCTATGTAGACCTGGAATGCCTTGAATTCACAGATATTCTTCTGCATTGTTTCTTGAGTGCTGGGATTAAAGGTATGTGCTACCATGCCTGCCACAGTTTTATACATGTGGTATTAACATGTTAATAACATGAAGGAATGAGTTCAGTTTGAAAGTGTTTACTTTGCTTCTGTTTACTGTAATGATTGAAACGACATTACTTTCTCAAATATTGACGGAGATCCCAAAAGGACTCTTGTCGTAGAGAGATACTATTTTTCTCATTCGTGTTTGTTGTTAGAGATTGGTTTTGACCAATCACTTCACCATGTGTGAGTTATTTTAGTATTAGTCACTTGTCCTGTTGATATGATAAATGCCACACTGAAGCAATTGTAGGAAGAAAGCATTTGATTCTCTCATATTTCAAAAGAGTGAGCAAAAACTATTCTTACTGCATCCGAGACAGGAAACAGGGAACAAGAGTGGGCCATGTTCAGCTCCATTTGCTCTTTTTAGTTTTCTGACAGATAGGATTGGACTTTACACCTTAGTAAACCGAATCGAGATATTCCATCAAAAGCACACCCAATGATTTGTTCCCTAGGTGCTCCAGACCCTCCCAATTGGGAATTAATATTAATCATTATGGGGGTAATGATGCATTGTATTTACATTAGTGACACGGCTTGTATTAGCAATTATTATTAGCATTCCTTCTAGACTCTGCATAACAGTTATCTGGCAACAGCCAGGGTAGGTCTGACTTGCTAAAATAGCGGCTGTTTGGACCCTCCTCAGTCTTTCTACCCCTACTCTTTCTGATTCTCTTCTGGCTCTGACGCCTCTCTCCCTTTCCTTTCCCCTCTCTCCACATGTTTCTGACTGGCCTCTCACCTCTCTCTCTCTCTCTCTCTCTCTCTCTCCTCTCTCCTCTCTCTCTCTCTCTGTCTTTATCTCTACTCCCTTCTCAACTCCCCTTCTCATGCCCTAAATAAACTCTATTCTACACTCTACTCGTCATATGGCTGGTACCTCAAGGGGAAAGGTGTGGCAGCATGGGGCAGCCTAGGTACCCCTCTCACCTCACCACATCTGGCTCTTCAAAACCTATAAACCTATCCCAGATCTTTTTTTTTTTTTTTTTTTTTTTTTTATAAAACGCAACAATTATTTTTCTTTGTTTGTTCATGTGATCACTACTGATGATCTTTCTTTATATTTAATGTTGGTTGCTCTCTTTTCATTTGTTTTACTAGCCTAGAAAGATTTCCATTAATTAATTTTTAAACCTGTAATAGACACAAAAAATGTTTTATTTTCTTTATTGTTTTCTTCTCTCTCTGAATTTACTTAGTTCATATTAATTTGTTCTATTATGATAAAATGTAGATGCAGCTTTATTTCCTCAGATGGAGGATGAGATGAGAGCCATAACCAAGCTCCTTAAATATATGACTTGGGCTGAACCCAGTGTGTTTCTTTTTTGTTCTGTTTCCATGCCTAAGCCTGCAACCTTCTAGCATCTATATAGTCCTACCTTCCAGTCTGACTGATTCTAGCCAGATTCATTCATTTCTTGACTCAGTTGCTCTGCTTGGCCTCCTACTAACTTTGAAAATACGTTCTAATCCCTGGCTTTATCTCATTATCTGGCTCTCTCTGTCTTCCTTCTCTGTCTCTGTAAAAGTGTCCTGACACAAGTGTCTCCCCCCACACTTTCCACATCCCTTTCTCTCTCACTGCTCTTTAAGTAGCTCTCCTTTCTGTGTTGTTCTTATTGAGGTGGGGACATCCTATCTATGACTCATTCTGTCAAATCTTTCTGTTTCATCATTTGTCTGCACCTCACTTAGATGCCACTTTCAAACATGGATGCTTCAATGTTTCCTTCATTGTTAGAGATTAAAGATATTAAAGGTATGTCTGTATTCCATCAAGTTCACAATGTAATCCAGGGATGTCTGCAAACTGGATGGATCATATAGATCTAGAGGTATTTGGCTGTGATCACTTGCCAGAGCAGCCAAGTTACTGTATTAAAAGGTCTCTGTAATCTCCCTCCTTTCTGTTTACAGTTTAAATTTACAACAGAAACAATTATCAATCCCACCAATTTAACCTTTCAAATGTCTTTATGAAGATCCACTGGTTTGATAACTGCAGTCCAGATCATCTGTCCTGCAGCACATATCTCTCTCAGCAACAAGGTTTGCCAGCCTGCTAGTCTAATGAATGATCTGTCATTTTTCAGCTAGTTTATTGAGCTGTCCTCATGCAGGGGACAGGGGGAGGTGTCAGCTTTCTGTGTCATCTGCATTGCTGTCTTTCTACATCCCTTTCTTCCTTGAGTCCTATCTGTTAGCATTTCTTCTAGGCTCTGCCCCATAGTTACCTGGCAATAGCTAGGTATGCTGATTCAGTATAAAAGGAGCTACTTGCCCCCTCCTCTGTTTCTCTCTTGTTCTCTTGATCTCTTCCCCTCTTCTCCTGTTCCCCTCTTTCCCTATCTGAACCTTCTCTCCCCATTCTCCTCTCAGATCATATCTTTATCAATTTTGATGGAAACCATGGTCTTTCAGAACCTGTGGAAATATAAAAAATTCTGTTCTCCAAGATAACACATTCCCTGACATCCATTCTGATGAATTTAGGAGTTTATTTATAATCCAGTGGCTTTCCAGCAGCTGTTGTTTGTTAATAAATCACTATTCAGTCAATTGAGAGAGTTGTTATTCCCCTTTTCTGTTTACCAAGGTACAATTAGAACTTTTTGAATCCATACATCTCAAGAGCTAGTAATTTTTAACCTTGACAAAATAGGCACTCAGCCCTGATATCCACCAAATCTTCAATTTCAATAACATTTAATATTAATTTTAATTCCAAATCTTGTCCTTTCAATTGGAACAGCTTAGATGTAACGTACGGAAACAGTGGAAGCTGAGGAATTCTGTCTCCCATGTTAAACTGCACAGTTTTCTTTAAGGAAACATAATCTCAATCTCTTCCTTGAAGTCTTCATCTCTAATTTTCAGATGCACAATGAATCCTTGAGATGTTAGTCTACTTCTTCCTACAACCATTTTACTGTCTTTGGTATAGAGGTCCAGAAACTCCAGTGTGTATTTCAGAATACTGAATTTTTGGAGATATTGTTTTTTGGCGAAGTCTAGCACAGCCTTCCTTCTGTAGCACTCATTAGGTATCCAAAACTTAGTTTCCATAGTTGTTATGTTGATTGCTGATAGGATATATCTGTCTGGTGTTGTTTGTTGCCAGGGTACAAGTAACGCCCTGAGGGAGATTACCTTATTTAGAAGATTATCTTCTAGGGAGTTTCCCATCGGTAAGGAATTATCTTGCATATCTCTTACTGATCTGGATTCATTAGTCCAGTGCCGATCCCTACCACACCTGAGACAAATCAGAGAAGGTTGAAGTCTTCTAGAAAAGTCTCTAGGAATGCTTTGCCTACAATCCTTTCTAAATGACCTAGTGTCCGACAGGTAAAACAATTTAACATTTTGTTTACCATTCATCCATTGGTGTTGATCAAGCTGTTAAAATCTAAGAACTTCTTTACACTCTGCATCTGCATTAACAAAAGTGATGTTTCAGTTAATACCCATCTCACATCTGGATCTGGTATTACCCTGTTTATATTGAATGTTACTCTATGTAAGAAAAGGCCTAAAAGTCTCTCTGGGTCTTTGCATAATTTTTTGTGAATGACACAGACATTTGTCTTGTTCCTCCAACTTATCCCCTTATTTGAGGCTCTTAAGCCTACTAAAGTATATTGTATAATAATAGAATTATCAAATTGCATCTTCTTTCATAAATCACCATGTTGACTTTCACCCAACAATTGATCATTCCCAATATTAACACCATAATTACGGCTTGGTTCTTCTTGTCACCATGTCAACCACTGTAATTGAGAATCAAATTTCAAAAAAGCTCCTGCTAACTCTTTCAAATCTTGGGGGATAATTCTGTTTTAGCTAGCCTAAGTATTTAACATCTATCCTACATAGGGTGAGTGCATTCTGTAAGTTACAATTATTATTTAAAATGTTTACGATCTTGTATTTTTAACAGGATTCCTGACTATTTGGTCATTTTGTGAATATTTACCTTTTTCCAGAATTGGTTCCTGGATAACTGGGAAAGCTAATGGAGATAGTCAACCTGTCTTTAATTTCATTGGGAAAGGCTTTGAAAGTTCATTAGGTGGTTTTATCTTGATCCTCAACTTCATTAGATTCATAGGCTTACAATTAAACAATACCTGTTCTTTTACTTGCTCTGTCTTTTGCCTCTCAAGGCTTTGTACTATCATACCTAATTTTTCCTATTGTATAGCTATTATTTTCAATATATTTGAGGGGAAATATATAAGGATTGTGTTTGAAAGCAGGAAAGGGTTTACTTCAGGGGTCACAGTTGCAAAGAATACTGTGATGGATTTTCAAGTATCGTTTCTATCTCTCAGTTCTACCTTCTTAAAGGAACTGAAATAAAGTATGGCATTTTTAGTGCAGGAAGAGTCTGTCTATACAATTAAAATAGTCTTTTGGAGTGGCTTATTATGATTGAATATCTCAGAGACTCCTGTGGCTTCCATCTCCTGAGTCTCTCTGGGCATTTAGCCAAAGTCAAAGAACTGATGCTTTCTCTAGAGGCAATTCCAGGTGAATTTCTCCTCTGCTGCTTTCTGTCAGATGTCTCTGGTCTTCTTCAATGTTTCTGTAAGATGCCATCTGCTTTCTGAAATGTTGCATTAACTTCTACTTCTCCAATCACATTGTGTACCACATGTAAATGTCGCTTTTATTCCTCAAATGTAAGCATGAGATGAGAGGCATACCTATGCAAATATATGTCTTGGGCTGAGCCTAAGTGTTTATTTCTCTGTTCTAACTATCCTTATATATTCTATTTTATTTTCCTTTCAACAACTTAACAAATACCCACATCTGGGATTGTTTCACATCTTAGAAGTGTAGTAGCAGCTCTCCTTAAGACCTACCCTGCTTTTTGAACACTTGCAACAAAAATCTCATTTTGAATTGTTAAAAATAAAACAAAAGATTTATTAGAAATGCTTAAGCCTACTAAAAAATTCATTTTGAATTATGTGATGTATAGAATTATAACAAAAGTAGTTTTATTCAGAATTGCTTTGGAATCCTGAGCCTAAAAAAATGTCTTCTCCCTAACCTCCCAACCAAATGTCACATTTATGTTGAGTGTTTTCTACTGTACACTTTACTACAATGCTCTCAGAATAATTCTTATAAGATATATACCAAATATATCTATTTAACTATTATACATTTTCAAATGGTATGATTTAGAATTCATCATGCTACCAAATACACTGAAATTCCTTGATATTTTTCCCAAATGACCTTATACTTTCTCTATGTTCTGAAGGAGACTCTTTCTCACTGCTGATACCTAATAGATCTCCTCCTTCCCTGACAGATGCTTCTTAGTTTAAAGTTAAAATCTATTGTCTATTTATTTTCTCCCAAAATTTCATCTCTCCCAAATATAGACTATTTGGGGATATAGAGTTACACATTTTTTTTTCAAATACTAGTTTTGGATGCAAAACACCCACTTACTTGTTTTGTATCCTTTTTTTTTTTTCAATGTATATTTTAAAATTAGACCATGCTAATGAATGGAAATTAAATTAAAAATTTTATTCAAGCCCAAATAGCCAATCATTTGTGTCATAAATGATAAAGATTAGTTTTGACAATTTGTATTGAGTTACTGCATACTATTTAACTACCTGAATAAGTCCTATAATCCCAAATAAATAGCTCAACATGTATTTTTCAGGGAATAAATGGCTATAATTGAAATGATTTTAAAAAGCACTTTCTCATCTTTCTAAAACTGATTAATGTTGTTTCTATACACTTAACTCTTGCATTCATTACACATTCTTAAATGTAACTCAGAGGATACTTTATATTTGAGACAGCTTACAATAATCTCTACCTATTAAGGCAGTGAGGAATTAGAAAAAAATAAGCAAAGTTTTCAATACAAAACATCATCCATAAAAATCTAAAATTTTAAATAGAATGCTTAGCAATGCTCTTAAGAGATGCATTTTTTTAAACTGTAGAGTGTAGTTTTTCAGTTTTTTTTATCAAATTGTATTTTAATACAAGGTTATTTTATCCATCTATATTTAAACTTAAATGAGTGAAAGTGCATCTTCAAATGTAAAGTTATTCTTATTTTTCTTCAAAACATACACTTTGAAGGACATGGTCCCATTTTCTCATGAATAAACAGGATAACTTTCAAATTTCATTACCTACCATAACCTTGTAACTTATTATTTTTTTAAATATCAGGATAAATAATGAATCCTTAAATTATGGTTATACACAATTTTATGGGAAATGACAATTTTATCAATTCTGAAATACAGTGTAAAATGCTAGAGAATTGTCAATATTATGTTATCTTATTTTGAAGTTACATTTTCCATGAAATATCTTTGTGACTGTTTACTTTGGGATTCTTTATTTCAGGTTGTTATATCTCCAAGCTCCAATATAAATTATGAGATAAAGATAACATAACATTTTGCCTGAAAACAAAGCTTTCTTATAGCTTTCTAAACAACTTTTAGAAAATGCTAGTATTTATACTGGGATATTCATAGGAAATATGTTATCTGCAATCTCTTATTGAAGCACACACATAGATTCTGAATGCAATTAATACTAAGTGAATGTTCTGTTTATTCTTTTCCTTACATACATTATTGAGATTTTCCTATTTGAAACTATCTACAAATTCACTGAGAACAGAATCAATGATTATAGCATAATTTAACCCCTTTCATTTATCTTCAAAAATGAGTGTATTTTAATATAATGAGGATTTTTCTATTTTAATACTATTCAATTGTTGTCTGTTGTCCACCCAGAGACCAAACAGAGCCAAGATGAATAGGTTCCAAGGGGTTCTGGTCCTTCCTGGAACGCTGGAGTCTTATAGCTCTTAGAAGAGCAGCTAGGAAGTTGAGCCACATTACCTTCATGTTGCACTTAGCCAAGGTTTTATCATCTACCACAACAGTCACAGCACCAGTGGCAGAGGCAATGGTCACAGTAGAGTAAGCATGGCCAGGCAAATGGACCAAGGTTCAGTGATGAATGCTTCAGGAGAAAGAACCCTTCCTGAAGTGTTACAAACAGAGTAAAATCAGCCACTCTTAGACGATCCTAAGTGAAATAACTTGTGTGCTTTATTCCATGTGGATAAGGGACTATATAAACATTGAGGAATGGGTAGGACTTAGGGGTAGATGTTCCTATTGTCTAATTTGAGATGTTAGTGATGCTCTATTTGCATGGGGAAAGATTCCAGGTGTTTCCTTATGTGACTAACTCCCATGGTCTACTCAATGGAGGTCTCATGGTTACATGTTCCAGAGCAGGTACATAAATGGATAGGTAGCATCTTGAGTCTTGCCAGTCTCAAGTCCTTGAGATGCCTGGGGTCTGAGCTGACTCAACCTTACCAGTTATTCTGTCTGGTTACAAAGCCAACTTACCCTATACTCAATCCTTACAAGTTCTACTGAGAGACAATACTTTATTATCCTGAAATGCACTGTAACACTGTTTTTAAATGCTCTACTTTTGGAAGATCAGTTCAGAAATAAGTGCCAAGGCTTTTTTCTCCTAACAAAACAAATACCACTCAGTTAATTCATAACCTATACTATGTTAATGCATTAAATGATATGGAGATCATGTTAATTCTGATTGAATACCTCAAATAAATATTTTGTCATTTTATAAATTGGTTAATCTTTATAAAGTTAAGATATTAAATAAGAATATTAAATATTAGATAAGAGTAGTTTATAAGTTCAACTCACTGCATCATGAGGCTTAGTTCCTAAAAAAAAATTTTTGTTTAATATTCCTATTATATTTTCTCAAAGAAAAACATAACCATTTAAGTACCTTAACTGGAAAGTAGATATTATTGCTATCCATATATATTCACCTGCAATCTAAGAATCTCTAGTCTGTCCCAAACTCTTTGAAAAACTATGTAAAAATAGCATTATATGCTCAGTTTTCCCTAAAACGAGCACACAAAATATGGAAAGAGATAGCACATGGGACTGAATACTCCTTGAAATTTCAGCATTACAATTAAAGAATGAAAGTAATGATGAGTTACTAAGAACAGTATTTATTATTTATGATTATGTCAAACCCTAAGTCCTTATGTGGCTCTTGCTATGCTGAATAATCATATTATGTCATTAAATCTTTATGCTGTCATGGGAGAGAAGTGGAATTAATCTCCTCTTGCAGATGAGCAAAATGAGCTTCAAAACTTGACCTTGCTGGGAATTATGGTTTATGGTCCTCAACTAACTCTTCTTATGCTCTATGACTATGAGGAATTATCTAGATTAGAATAGTGTACAGACCCATCCAGAATGTGAGTGGGTCCATGTTTCAGTTTGGGTTTCCATTGCTGTGAAGAGACACCATGGTCAAGGCAACTCTTATAAAGAATAACATTGGGGCTGGCTTACACTTTCAAAGATTCAGTTTATTATCATCATGGTGAGAAGCATGTCAGCAGGCTAGCAGATGGTACTGGGGGAGAAGCAGATTGTTCTACACCTTGATATGAAGGCAAACAGGAGAGGGCTATCTTCTGCAGGCAGTCAGGAGGTGGGTTTTTTCCACACTGGGCAGAGATACAAAGCCCCCTCCACCTACAGTCTACTCTCCCTCCAACAAGGCTACACCTACTTCAACAAGACCATGCCTCCTAATAGTGCCATTGCCCATGGGTCTAACATATTCAAGCCCTCACAGTCCATTTCATGGCTGGACTGACTAAAGAGGGATAAGACAAATTATTTTTATTTTCTTTCTATTGATGTAATGAAACAATCTGACAAAAAAAGGTAAAAAAAAAAAGGGGGGGGTATATTTGGATTCTACTTCAACATTAAGGGAAGTCAGGGCAGGAATTCAAGGGAAGAAACTTGAGGAAGGAACTGAGGCATACAACAAGGAAGAACGTTGTTTACTGGGTTTCCACTCAATGACATGCTCGGTTACTTCATTATGCAATTCAAAACTACTTGCCTAAGTGTGGCACCTCCCAGTGTAGTCTGGGCTTTCCAGCCACAAATATCAATCAGTAAAATATACCATGATTTTGCCCATAGGCAAAGCCAATAGAGAGGATTCCTCAGCTGATGTTCCACTTAAACAAGTGACTCTAATCTGTATTTGGTTAACAAAACCCTCAAGTACACCAGTTGAGCACTTGCATTCATTTCCCCCTGTCTTAAGTGTGAATCCATGGGTCTACTTATACCACGACTTGTCAAAATTTTTTGTCATGATAGCCTAAGAATGTGAGCCCCAAGAAGCCTTAATTTCCTTTACTCTATATTATCACTTATTTTGAAATGGCAATGAGAAAAGTAAATACTACGTAAGACCATGCTTTCACACCAAGAAAGGAACAATACAAGCGTTTGGTTAGTAAGCATGTTCTCCACAACATGAATTTCTTATATTATTCCAGATAACTATTGGACTATATTTGATGAAAATAGACATAAAAGCAATCAACAATTTTTGACTTAGTATACTAGGATCTTTTGTGATAGACCAGATTTTGCTACTTAGGCAATTTTGAGTCATAGATTTGTAATAAGCACAAGTGTTTCTGTCACACTGTATCACATTGGGGAATTTGAATTATAAAATGGCAGAAAAGGGAGGACTTACGTGACCAAATCAGATGAGGTCAGAGAGCTTGCCTATAGAAATCTGAAAAAAGAGGACAATGAAAATAAAACAGACACTTCAGTTCAAGAAACAGGTGTGTATCCCTCATGTAAAGATCTGATATACTGTGTCTTTGTAATATTTTTTATTATTATTATGAAGAAACACCATGATGTAGGAGGTGATTTTGATGCTAAGGTCCTGTTACCCAATTAACTCTTGATCTATCAATAATGATGCTAGTGGCCAATGAGCTGGGTGTAATGGGCAGTACTTCCAGGTCTGCTCAGGCAAGCTAACAGATGTAGAACTCGGGAGGAGAAGGAAGAATAGCTGCAGGAGATAAAGTCAACCAGCCATGTGAGTTTTCAGTTAAAGTGGCCAATGGCCACTCTATCAGATTATGCCTGGAGTGGCAGGGGAGGTGTAGGAGTTCCCAGCCACTGAGTTAGTAAGGGCATTTTAAGATTAACTGGTGTGTGTGTGTGTGTGTGTGTGTGTGTGTGTGTGTGTGTGTGTTGTTGTTGTTGTTGTTGTTGTGTTGTTTGTTGGACAGTGACTGGTAGTATGGCTTGTTCCTAGGGCTTAAGGCGGGGTAGCAAAAGCTACATTCTATATCACATCATGAACAAGACAATTTATAAAACACAGATTTAAATTGGAAAATTGCTTACAGTTTGAGAGGTTTGGTTCATAATCATTATGGTGGGGAACCTGACAGCAGGCAGGAAGTCATGGCACTGGAGCAGTAGCTGAGGGTTTATATCTTATCTACTCTGTAAGTTGGAGGGAGACCGGGTTCAGGATATCAGGCCTGGTTTGCACTTCTAAGACTTCAAAACTTAACTCAAGTGATATGTCTCCGACAAGGTCATACTTCTTAATCTTTCTAAACACAGTTAAACTAAGTTAGAACCAAGCATTCTAATACAGGAACCTATAACATAAATTTTCACCAAAACACTACGATGCTGTTCCTTACACTGCTGAACCATGAAATCAATTTGTTTCTGTTCGTTGGTGTCATGGAAATTGGTGTTCCTAAATTTCAAACGAAGAAAAGTGAAATGTGTTAAATCTAGGATTTCTTTCCTTTATCTTCCTCTTAAAATCTGTCATCTAGTGAGCATGTGTATTCACCACTTTTCTTCTGCTGGGATAAAACATCATGGCAAAAACAACTCATAGAAGAAAAGTTTATTTGGGCTTGCTAATCCAGACAAAGAAGAGTTCTCATGGAATGCAGGCACAGTAACACTGAGGCAGGAGCTGAGAGCACATTTTTCTTTTTTTTAAATGGCAGCTTACAGCAGAGATTGCAAACTGAAAGTGTTGTAAGTCTTTTAATCTCAAAGCTCACACTCAGTGATGTTTGTTCCAGCAAGACTATGCTATATATACCATAACAAACTGTGTCACGGAATGGATTTGAAATCTTTGCAATTGAAATACCAGAGTACCCAATCCTATGAAGAGCAGTTTTACTATAGAGTGTCTGCCTGTGTGTGCACATGCATGGGTGTGTATGTATGATGTCTACAAATACTTTGTATGGCACCCATTTGGAGGGCAGTTCTATCATATAGGTCCAGGGATCAAACTCAGGTTAACAGATATGGTGGCAATTGTTCCTATCCATGAAACCACCTTGGTAGACCATATTTCACAATTTTAAAGCAAAGTTCTTAAACTCAACAAGGGGGATAACGTTTGAAATGTAAATAAAAGAACCAATAAGAAAAAAAAATTGAAAAAGCAACACTTTAAGCTGCATACTAGGATCCTGACTGTTAGACTACTATCTATGAAGTACAAACAGATTTGGTACAAATTAAATCAAGTGATAAACATGGTCAGTATCGAGTCAGCATAAAAATGTTGGAGCTACTTTTTCTGTGTATTATATAATTTATGCTATTTTCTTCCAAAGTTAGTATACATGGAGGCATTCATTTTTGCATCAGTGAGAGAATAATGAAAGGTGCTTGTAGTTAAGCCAAAAAAAAAACTTGATTTCCAGAACCCACACAGTGGAAGAAGAGGACCAGCTCCCCATGTATTCTGGCTTCCACTTGCATTCCACAGCCTGTAACTATCACACACAAAAATAATAAATGTTAAAATACAAAGATGCAAATTTAGGCAGTTTTACTTCTTTGTAAAAATCTATTACATTTGAATTATTTTTAAATTTTCTCATGTACTCTATTTGGATTATATTCCTTCCAAGGTCCTCCAATGTACTCCCTACCTACTTACTCATCAAACATCATGTAATAAATTTCTTTCTGAAACAACTTTTCCAAAGACAACCTTAAACTAGAACAACAACAACAAACCACACGCAAAACTATGCATTTGTGTTATGCTGGCCAACTTCTACTGAGCAGGATTTCCTCCTTAGACTCAGGCTGAAATAACCTTTGCCACTTCATTGGTTTCTGAAGTCAGGTTTTGTTCTAGCTTTCCTTTATGACATTATGATAAAATATTATAAAATAAGCAAATTAAGGATGAAGGGGTTCAAAGGAGCATATAATTCCAAGAGTCAGTCTATCACAATGAAATAAGGGCAAAAACTTGGAATATAGATAAGGGCAAAGAATTAAAGCAGAGACCATGGAGAGACCTTGTTTACTGCCTGTTCCTGGTTCATATTCAACTACCTTTCTTTTTTTTATTTTATTGGAAATTTTATTTACATTTCAGATGTTCTCACCTTACCCCATTTTCCCCTCCCTCCCAGGAACTCACTATCCCTTCCCCCCTCCTCCTGCCTCCACATTGGTGTACCCCCACCCACCCTCCCCAGTACCTCACATCCCCACCCTCGAATATCCGCCCCACACGACGTCCAGTCTTCATGGGACCAAGGATCTCTTCTCCCACTTATATATAGCTCCCTTGCATATATAGCTGGAGCCATGGGTCCCTCCCTAAGCGCTCCCAGGCTGGTGGTTTAGACCCTGGGGGCTCTGGTTGGTTGGTATTGTTGCTCTCCTCATGGTGTTGTGAATCCTCTCAACTCTTTCAGCCTTCATCTCCTTAGAAGTCTGCAAGAGTCTGACATACTCAGAGGCAGATGCTCATAGCTAACCATTAAACTGATCATGGGGTTCTCAACTACATTTCTTTTACAGTCCAGGGCTACCTGCTCACAGAGGACCTCATCTATCGATTAACACTCACAAAACAGCCTAATTTGACTGTGGAAACCCCAGTGTTGAGACTCTGGTAACACTAGGATATAGATAGATAGATAGATAGATAGATATGATAGATAGATAGATAGATAGATAAGAGCTGAAGCTAACTAAGAGAACCCTGAGTCCAAGATTTGATGCTAAGTTGTTGTATGTTGTTTTATCCTTTCTGCTGCAGATGCTGCTTATTTAAACACTTTAAAATTCTGGAATGTCTACATTCCTTGCCATGTGTTATCTGAGTCTCAGCACGTCTATCATATTTTACAACAAACAAATGGAAAAGAGAATTCATAAATTTTCTCTTAAAGGTGTCTTCCAACTTTGCTTATAGTTTGGGTGCTCATTTGTAGTAATAACTTCTCCATACTGGCAGGTAGTTTTCAACCGTGCTTTAATGTTGATCTACTTCTTATGAAAGGGTTAAGTATCAGCCAGTCAGGAATCATTAGCTTCTTCTTGGAGAATTGTTATATATGTGTACAACGCTACACAAGAAAATGGCTTGTATACTATCGGGGATGTAGCTCATGTTTTCTAAGAGCTTTACAGGCATATTTTTCAGCTTAAGGTTTCTTGTTGACCTCTAAATGTGCTGACCCCTAATCAGTGAGATGTTAAACCACTATTGATTAATTTTTAAAATGCCCTAAGAAAACAGATGTTCACTGTGGAAATAATCTAAACCAGAACAATTAAGAAAAAGCCCAGACAATAGGATTCCTCAAGAACTACCAGGCAGGTCAAACAATAACTGTTTTGGAACATCTCCAAACCTGCTCTACCTCCTCCAGGGCTGCCAACACTACACATGTGCTATGAATATGAAGCTATTTATTTCCTTTTATTTTTTTGTTTCGTTTTGAAGATTGTCATGATGAATCCAATGGCATTTGGCATGTCACTCGAGATAGCTCCTTACTCTTAGCAGGAATATAACATTGGCCAAGGACAAGGAAGTAGGTTTCAGGTAGGAATCTGACATTAGACTAGAACAAAGAAGTAATTTCAGGCAGGAATCTAAATATTAGGCTAGAATAAAGATGTAATTTCAGGTAAGTATATAAATCTTAGCCTAGAAAAAGGAAGTAGGATTCAGACATGAAAATGACTTTGGGCTAGGACAAGGTGTTGGTTATCCTGATAAGCCCTTAGAAACAGTGATCACGGGAGTGTTCATGGAACTTTATTTATTGCCTTGCTTATTCTTTGACTATTTGTGTTTATTGTCTTGCTTGTTCTTTGACTAGTTGCATCTATTATATTGCTAGATCCTCAACCTAGGACTGATCTTAATACTTGAATGTAATCAAACTGGTATAAAAGCAAAAAGTAGGAGGAGTGGATGGGATAGGGGATTTCGTGGGAGGGAACTAGGAAAGGTGATAACATCTGAAACGTAAATAAATAAAATATCCAAATTAAAAAATAAAAGATTGTCATGATACTGAGAAGCTGGGATTATGGCAATTTGATATTGTCAAACACTTGCTATTTTCAACTATTTTTCTTTAATAAGATATGTTATAAACTGTTGCTTAATGTTTGAAGTACTGAAATTGATTTGATAATTTATTACCATTTTTTAAAATATGAGCAGTCTTGCAGATGATGCACCATCACCTGTAAGACCAGCTCTAATGAGGCAGATTTACTCTTTTGTCTTTCATGGGTACCATACACATACATGCACACACACACAGACACACACAGATACTCACAGACACACACACTCATATATATATATATTAAATCTCTAAAGAAGAAGAAAAAATGTAAAAAGACAAAAAACAAATGGTGATGGGAATGTGTAGAGCTTGCTAGTGTGATTACATCTTAATTAATCCATTTCTCATTCTTTCAAGAAAGTAAATGACCAAAACAACTTAAAGAAGTAAAAGTTTGGGCCAAGTTTTTACAACTGTGAATTATGGGCTGCCTGATGGGGCAATTATAATTCAAACATACATGCCTACAGACTCAAGCCATGACAAAGAGCAAATTATGCATACATTTTTGAAAAGTTGTTTCTCACAATGTATAATGTAGGTATAATGCAGTCTAAGTGGTTAGAACACATGGGGAATTCTGAGTAAGACACATCAAAACAGAAATACTCACAGTAGTCAAACGATGATAAGCCTGTGTGTGAAATATTATTAAAATTTCTCAGAAATGAATAAGAAGAACACATGACATAGCACAGACATCATATTCTTGGGTGCAGTAAGGGAACCAAAGACCAAATACCACACATTCTGTTACCATGATATGCTCATCACTCTTACACAGAGTAGTCAAATTGATAGTATCAGAAATATTATTAAGTTCTAGGTATTCTATGGAAGTAGAAATGAGGAAGACAACAACTTTTGGAGGGTTGTAGAAATGTATGAAGTAAAGTAGCTGTACACAATGCTCTAGCTAAATTAGATCAACATAAATGAACTTTGTACTTTAGAAGGAAAAATTGTATAGTTTGTTAGTTTGTTAATTAATCCTCAGCCACATTATTTTAAAAGTCTCTGTAGTGACACAAAGCAGTTGTTCAAGGACCATCTTGTCGTTCAATTCCAATATCTTTAAGGGATATAGATATACAAATAAAGCACTGCTTAATTAAATGAATTACTTTGTAAAATGATCAGTTTATATCACTGTATTCAGTTTGGATTATAATGTAATTCCCATCCTCTCGATATGACTACTTTATCAGCCTGTGATTACAGGTTCACTCTTGGACAACCTGAAACTTATTCCTTATCAATCCCGAATTGCTATTCCTGTAATTGATTTTGGTATGAATAGGAGCCTTAATAATGAGATGCTATACCTCATTACCTTTCAACAGCTATTGAAATATATGAGATAGGGTTAGAGAAAGATTCTGAAGTTAAGCACACGCACTGTTCTTGTAGAGACATGAGCTCTGTTCACAGCATCTATTTTAGGCAGGTCACAACCACTAATAGGTCCAAAACTAGTGAAGAACATTTTTAGTTTTGTAGTCATTTAAATTCAGGTGAATATATCTACACACAGACACACATAAATACATACAATAGAGAAAATAAGCAAAACAAAATATATCAGAACTAGGAAGCACGTAGTTTATAAAACATATAGATTTCTTCCTCACAGTTTCAGAGACAGACATGTCTAAAAGTATCAACCGGAGAATTGTCTATTTGTTGTGGTCCCAGCTTATGTTGTCTAGATCATTCTTCGTAGTTTTGTCCTCTCAGCTGCTAGAGGATGAGTAGAAGAATTATTAGCTCTTTTCAGTCATTATTAACATGACTGGTAAGTCCATCTATGAGCTTAGGCTATAACCTTGTTATTGAATATCCCCTAGAGGTTGTTTCCAGTACATCGCACTGGTAATTGGGTTTCAAAATATGAACTTTCTTTTTTATTTCTTTGTTTTCTATTTCTGTTTTATTTGTTTTTTTTTATTTATTTGTTGTGGTTGTATATTGCAAAGGAGAGTTGTATATGTGTGCACATATAGAGGGGGCTCATATGCCATGGCACACACATTGAAGTCAGATGGCTACTTGGAGGAGTTGGCTCTCGTCTTCCACCACTACTGGGATTCTAGGGATATCTTTCAGGCCATCAGGTTTAAAGGCAAGTACCTTTACCTACTGACACACATAACCAGCCCATGGATTTTAGGCTGTTAGTGTATGTTAATTACAGGACATAAAATGCTTTTAATATGATCTGGAAAAGGAAAAACATCCAAATCATATTATTTTACATTTGTCAATAAATTTACATATTTTTTCTAGTTATCTTCATAGGGATATGTACCACAGATAAACTGGTATGGAGAAAAATGGATTCAGTGTCTATAGTCTAAGAATCAAATGTATTCCAAGTGATCATTCAGCTGTTTGGTTTTTTTGCTTTTTGTTTTTTGTTTTTTGGTTTTTTTGTTTTGTTTTGTTTTTTGTGGCTACACACCTGTCCTTTTGTAGGGAACATGTGAAATTTAACAACTTTAAACTGACAGAGGACAAACATAATTTTATGTAGAACCTGGAAAGTTGACTAGTAAGAAATATAATTCTCACTCTAATATTTATGTGCTAAAATTACAATATACTTCATTTGAGACAAATTCAGAAATATTGAAAGATATAGTTCCCATTTTTCTCATTCTTTTCACTTGTATTATAGTTAAACAGGGAATATAATAGCAAAAGGATGACCATAAATCTACATGTGTCTTCCCTGTCACTAATAGCTCTGGTATCTGCAATTGAACATTCATCTTATACTCTTGATCCTTTTAAATAAGGATCATAGAGTCATGTGGCATTTTTCTGAGGGCTATAAATTACTCTTTGGAAAATTCCTGTGCTAAGTGCTTTTGAAAAAAGCGAGTGTAACAGAGCAGACCCTTCTTTGAGCCCTTAACAAGGTCAAATTAGATCACCCAGGGTATTAGGAAGTCAAGTTCAGCATCACCAAGACATGCTAACAAAGAAGGGACAGGTGACACACCCCTGAAGTCCTCTGAGATTTTTTTGGAAACTACTGATGAGTTGGTGGCATTTAAAACTCATTAGTAGATACAGTCACAATCCAAGACAAGAATAAGGCTAAGACATTGATGAAGTACCAGAGACATTTGTGGGTTCTTCTCTTGATCTACCCATTTATCCCTACAGCTTGGGGATGGTAGCAGTCATCAATAATTCACTTCAAGCCTTGTTGCAGAGTAGCCTCTACTGACATTGCTGAATAATTAACTCTCCTTGAAATTGTTACTAATTGTTATATATAAGACAGTGGCTGGTGGCAAGTTTGGCTTCTTATTAAGAGCAGTCCTGAGATACAGATGTAGCCTAAATCATCACTGGTGTTACAGTAACTATTTGCCTCTGGTCTGCCCTTTCTCATGCCACTGAAGAAATTAATATTCAAAAGCTTTCTGGGCAGAAATATATATGGTATAATATTTTTTTACTCAAAATAGAAACTGCCACACAAATACAGCCGCATATTTATAAGACAGACACAACCTCACCATTTATGTGTGTATATATAGTTACGCTGGGTAAACCTACTTGAGTGATAAAGTATAACCTCAAAACTTTGTATAAATTACTTCAGCTATTATTATATTTTGTAGAAGATAGGTTTGATATATATCCTCTGCATCTTTGCCTTGAGCTTCTTTCTGGTTCTCATCCTGAGATTTTTTATTTGAGCCTTCAGAATTTGTAGCAGAACTAAACAGCCAGTTATCAGGTGGCATTGTAAGAAGGGATGCCTCTGTAGCTTAGTGGTGTATGAGCCTCATGCTAGGCTCAAAGCGTGCTTATAATTGTCCTGTACTTCACAGAAATCCAAATGACACCCGAGGACCTCTTTCTTAAATTCCCTATGGTTATTTCCCTGGATCATTGCTTTCTAATCTATTTTTTTCTAAAAGTGCCTTTGCTTCTTTGAGATGGCATGTGTTCTCCTTTGATTTTAGAAATGATTCCCAGAGCTCCATGCTGACTATCTATCGGTTATAACTCATATCAGGGCCATAGGAAACAGATTCTTATGTCTTTCCTAAGAAAACCTGACTATTTAGAATGGTTAATCCTTGCATTTCATACTTAACACACCCTCAGCAGACAGCCAGGCAGTTTTTCTGAGCAGAGATTATAATGATGAAAACACAGTAGGTTTAATATTGGGACAACAGTTTAAGGATTATAAGTGATTAAATTCAAAAAACCCTTTGGTGAGCTTCCCTATGATCTGAAAAATAGTGGTGCCTGCAGTTCAACAACAATTAGTTGTTGAACTATTTTTCCTTTCCTCTTTCCTTCTCCTTTTGCAGCTTTTCAAGCACCATTGGAGTGTGGACGTTGATTGACAGGTTTGCTGTCATTAATTTTTTTGCCAATCCAACCAAGTTGCCTTAATTGGAAGGCAACATCAATTGGTGTCAAGCTTCTGCTGAAACTGATCTCTTCAGTTTCTGAATATATTTTGGTCTTTCTGTTTTCTGGGTGTGAATCAGTAGATTTCTTCCCAAATAGAAATGTTCTCATGCTGAAATATTTATACATCTGTGTCCTTAATCATTACCGTTGTTGTAAGGCTCGTGGTACACATGCATAAACAAACGATCAAGGCACTTAGGAAAATTGGAATATTTAGGGTCATATTTACGGATGCTTTTGAAAGAGCAACAAAAACTGCAAGCGATATGGGGCATACTGGTTTGTCTTAGTTATGATTTCAGTGCTGTGAAGAGACACCATGACCAAGGCAACGTTTATAAAGGATAAAATTTAATTTGGGCTGGATTACAGTTTCAGAGGCTCAGTCCATTATCATCAGATTGGGAAGCATGGCAGTGTCTAGGCAGGCATGATGCTGGACAGGGAGCTGGGAGTTCATCTTGATTCAAAGGCAGGCACAAGAAGACTGGCTTCCAAAGGCATCTATGAGAGGACTCTTATGCAAAGCCTAACCCAACAGTGACACACTTTCTCCATTAAGACCACACTAATTCCCAAAGGAGACACCTCCTCAGAGAGTCACTCCCTGTGGGCCAAGGATTCACACACAAGTCTATGGGGCCAAACATATTCAAACCACTACACTTTACAATCAACTAAGTGACAATTGAAAAAATGGATAAGGGGTAATCTAAGGATGTGAATGGAAGGATTGCAGATGACTTCCTAGAGAAAGATTTTGGTATACAAAGCAGAGAACTGGGGTGCCTCGGAGGCTGGGTGACACCTTGATTTGAGGGAAGAGAATGTGGAGTCAAAACAGGGGTGGTAGGTTTTGAGCACACAGGCCTGAGTGTGAGAGTATTAAGATTCTGTATGGAGAAAACTTCCTGAATAATATCAGATGTCTCTGTTCTATGTCCTGCTTAGCAGTGGTAATCACACATATATTACAACCCTGCTCAAGGGACACTTTCAATGCTGAATGACTGGAGGCAGAGGAAATAATTCCCAAGGCCCTAAGAGTATATGAATTCTTCCTGTATCTTTGGAGAGCTGAATAATTCCCCACCTCTTTTTTTAGAATACTTCAACTGCATTGCCTTCACAGTAAGGGAATAAGCCATTACATCTCACCCTGACTTTAACGAACACTGATTTAAACCAGATCTCCAGAGAGCAATCAATTTGGTGTTTTAATTGTGCTTTAAATAAAACCTTAGGAATATCTATGAAACCTTTTAAGAGCAGATAAATTTTTAAAAACTAAAATGGAATAGAATAATTGCAATCAGCATGATGATAACAAGGACCTGGACTAATGGGCTTTGACAGTTAATTCACTCAAAATTTTCAATGTAAGAAAACCAGATGTTGCCAGCTTTGTAACTATAATACCACTGTAAAGGAAAATTATATCTAAAAGGAACGATGTTTAGAAAAATTGAAGAAAAGATCAGCAAATATTTACAATATTACAACTAACTTTTTCTTTGCTGAACTTTTAAAAACTGAAATATATTTTACAATCTATACACAGTAGAATATAACAATTTGCAGTAATCTATGGTCTTTTGAATTGTGTTTCTTTAGACAATGAAAGTTTCCTCAGCATAGCCTTCACAGCAGGTCTGTTGATAATTATTCATCATCAGACAAAGCCTTAAATGCACCTTTATTATTTAATCACATATGTATGTGAGTATGTATGTATGTATGTATGTATGTATGTATGTATGTATGTATAATGCAGGACACATAGATGATTGGTGATTCTTTAGTTTTGAATCTTTAAATGTTACTGTTCCTTTCCCCAGTCTCTGGAGTTTACAATGTGGAATTCTCCAAGATAATTGTCTGCTGTTCTCCTAGCTGTACAATGGTGGTGTGGTTGCTTTAAGATCTTAATTTTTAATGATTATTAGAGAAATTGTTTACACTATTTATTCCCATGGTTTGAATAAGTTGAAAGTTGTTAAACATATAAAGTAATCTAATGCTGAAAGAACATATTTCTTTCGGTGTACATTTAGCATGTTGAATATTAAGATTTTATATTTTTCAATATTACCACATATCTCTGAAAGACCACTTTTATTCCTCAGAGGTCAACTAAGTTAATCCATTTTCAAAATCATTGACTTTCTTATTACTTTCCAACAACTATTGAATCATTTAATACTTTATATTGCTAACTTTCTATTTTCAATTTTAAAATTGTATCTATTTCTTAGACATACTTTATACTTACCCACCAAATATTCATACATTTTTTTAAATTTCAAGAGCTTTAGTAACTTTGGGGCATGGTCATAATATTTAAGTTAAAGGACATGCTTGATAAATGAACAGCTGATATACATTACTTTTAATACTAGTCACCCGTCCTTAATGATCAGAGAAATGCAAATCAAAATGACCCTGAGATTCTACCTTACACTAACCAGAATGGCTAAGATCAAAACCTCAGGTGATAGCAGATGCTGGAGAGGATGTGGAGAAAGAGTAACACTCCTTCACTGATGATGGGATTTCAAACTGGTACAACTCTGGAAATCAATTTGGAGGTTCCTCAGAAAATTTGAAGTAGATCTACCTGAAGTCCCAGCAATACCACGCTTGGGAATATACCCAAAAGATGCCCCACCATGCCACAGAGGCACATGTCCCACTATGTTCATAGCAGCCTTACTTGTGATAGTCAGAAGCTGGAAACAACCCATGTGTCCCATGACAGAAAAATGGATACAGAAAATGTGGTTCATTTACACAAAGGAATACTTACTCAGCTATTCAGAACTAGGACATCCTGAGTTTTTCAGGCAAATGGATGGAACTAGAAAATATCACCCTGAGTGTGATAACTCTGACCCAAAAGGATATGCATGGTATGTACTCACTAATAAGTGGAAATTAGCCACCATCACCTGTAAAAAAGTGCCAAATACCCAAGATACATTCAATAGAACTCCAAAAGTTCGACAGTCTGAAGGGCCCAAGTGAGGACACCTCAGTCACACTTGGGAAGCTAAGAAAGCAATAAATCACAAGTGGGGAAGGAGGGAGGACCAGTGAGGGAAAGTGGACAGGGAGGGCAGGGAAGAGGGGAACCTCTTCTGGTATTGGGTGAGGGAAAAGACTGAAGCTCTGAGGGCCAGCAGAAAGAATAGGTTGGGGGGACCCTCTAGAATGAAACAGAGACCTGGGTGGTCAGAGACACTCAATCTCAAAGATGAAATGCTCCACAGCAGGGAGAGTGAAGTTATAAAGCCCACATCCAACAGGGAGACAGGGCATTAAGTGAGGTAGGGGGTTGCCATTCCACAGTCAAAATTCTGACCCTTAATTGTTCCCATCTGAAAGAACTGCAGGGATGGAAATGGAGAAAAGCCTGAGGAAAAGAAGGTTCAGTGACAGGCCCAAAGTGGCATCTAACCCAAGGGGAAGTCCCAAGGCCTGTTACTATTACTGAGGTTATTGGGCGCTTATGAAAAGTGATCTATTCTGACTGCCTTCCAAAAAGACCCAACAAGTAGCTGAAAGAGTCAGGTGCAGATATGTGCATCCAACCAATGAACAGAAGCTGCTTACCCCTGTGGTTGAATTAAGGAATAGCTAAAAGAAGATGGGAGGAGGGTGACCTTGTTGGAGGACCAGCAGTTTCAATTAACCTGGACCCCTGAGGTCTTTCAAAAACTGGCCCACCAACCAGGCAGCATATACCAACTGATATGAGGCCCCAACACATATACAGCAAAGGACTGCTGGGTCTGGGTTTAGTCAGAGAAAATGCACTTAACCCTCAAGAGACTGAATGCCCCGGGGAGTTTAAAGGTCTGGTGGGATGAGGATTGGGGTGTGATGACATCCTCGTGGAGACAGGGCTCAAGGAGGTTTGTGATATGAAACAGTCGGATAGTGGACAGGGAAGTGAATAAAATTTGGAGTTTAAAATAAGTAAATTAAGTAATTAAAAAAAGTAACTGTTGTAATCTATGTGATAAAATTATGACTAAATAAATTCTGGTACATCTATAAAACAATATTTTGCACGCATTAAACATGTTATGAGATATGTACTACTGTTAAAACCCTTTGGGTATATTAAAATATTGTGACCTTTCTGTACTGCCTAAATACCAGTAGAAGATAAAAATAAAAATGTACTACAGTTTTAAAAATTGTATTGGAATTTTGATGGGGACTGCATTGAATCTTTAGATTGCTTTTAGTGAGATTGCCATTTTTGCTATGTTAATCCTGGCTATACAAGAGCCTGGGAGATCTTTCCAACTTCTGATATCTTCTTCAATTTCTTTCTTCAGGAAATGGAAGTTCTTATCATGCATGTCTGACACATGCTTGAATAGAATTAAACCATGATATTTAATATTATCTGTGGCTATTGTAAAGGGTATTGTAAAAATTTTCCTAATTACTTTCTTGGTCAGTTTATCATTTGTATAAAGGAGGGCTACTGATTTCATTGAGTTAGTTCTGTATCTAGCCACTTTGGTAAAGGTGTTTATCATCTGTGTAAGTTCCCTGGCATAATTTTTTGGGATAGCATGTATATATACATATATACTATCATATCATCCACAAATTGTAATACTGTGATTTCTTCCTATTCAATTTATATCTCTTTGATCTCCTTCAGTTGTCTTATTGCACTGGCTAAAACTTCATGTTATATATTGATATATGAATAGATAGGGAGAGAATGGGCACACCTTGGCCCTGATTTTAGTGGAATTCCTTTAAGTTTCTCTGAATTAAGTTTGATGTTGAGTATTTCATCATCCAATAAAATATTCATATGTTTTTTTTTTTCAGTTTTTTTTAGATGGTAAGTTACTTTGATGGATTTTCATATATCGAACCATCCCTCCATCCCTGGAATGATGCCTACTTGATCATGTTGGGTGATGGATTATCAGGATTGTTTGTGAGTATTTTGTTGAGTACTTTTGCATCACTGTTCATAAGAGAAATTTGTCTGAAGTAGTCTTTCTTTGTTGAGTGGTTGTTTGGCTTAAGTCATAGAGTTACTGTAGCCTCATAGAATGAGGATGGTAGTGGTCCTTCTGTTTCTATTTTGTAGAAAAGTTTGACAAGCATTGATATTGACCCTTCTTTAAAATTCTGATAAAATTCTTCATTAATAACATCTAGCTCTGAACTATTTTGAGTTGGGACTCTTTGAAGACAGCTTCTATTTCTTAATGGGTTATAAGATTATTTAAATAGTTTACCTGACTTAGATTTAAGTCAGCTTTAGATTTAACCAGCTCTTGGTTTCCTTGATCCTTTGTACTGTTTCTATGTTTCTAACTGATTGACTTCAGCCATGTCTTTGAATTCTGCTCCTCTTTGGTGTCTCCTCCTACCCCTCCTCCTCTTCTTCCCCCTCTTCTTCTTCCTTTCAGATGCACTTTTAAATTTCTGGTATGAGAACTTTCTAATTTCTTTATGGAGACACTTAGTGCTGTGAACATTCATTTTATCATTGCTTTCAACGTGCCCCATGAATTTGGGTTTCTTGTGCCTTAATTTTCATTGAATTCCAGAAAGTATTTAATTTATTTCCCTCCCTCCCTCCCTCCTCCCTCCCTCCCCCTCCCTCCCTCTCCTCCTCTTCTTTCTTTCTTCCCTCCCTCCCTCTTTCTTGTTTTCTTGCTTTCTTGCTTGCTTGCTTGCTTGCTTGCTTGCTTGCTTTCTTTCTTGACCTAGAGATCATTGAATAGAGTGTTGTTTGGTTTCCACAATAGTGTATGCTTTCTGGTGTTTCTGTTGTTATTGAAGTCCAGTTATAATCCATGGTGGTCTGAGAAGATAGAAGGCATTTTCGTTAATTGTCTTGTACCTGTTAAAGCTTGCTTTTTGACCCACTATTTGGTAGATTTTGGAGAAGGATCCATGAGGTGCTGAGAAAATAAATTCTTTTGTGTTTGGGTTAAATATTCTATTGCTGTCTGTGAGATTCATTTGATTCATAAAGTCTGTTATTTTTTATATTTCTCTGTTTAATTTTCTTGAGATGACCTGCAAATTGGTGAGAGTGGGGTGTTGAAGTCTCCTACCATTAATGTGTGTGATTTGATGGGCTATTTAAGTTTAACTATATATTTTTTTTTTTTTACAAACGTGGGTGCCTTTGTGTTTGAGGCATACATTTTCAAAGTAAAGATACCATCTTGGCAGATTTTTTCCATTGGTGAGTATGAAATATCCTTTCCTTTCTCTTTTGATTAATTTTGGTTGAAAGTCTATTTCACTAGTTAGTAGAATAGCTACCCAAGCTTGTTTCTTGGGCTCATTTGCTTGGAAAACTTTTTTCCAGTTCTTTACCCTGAGGTAATTTTTTCTTTCTTTCTTTCTTTCTTTCTTTCTTTCTTTCTTTCTTTCTTTCTTTCTTTCTTTCTTTCTTTCTTTCTTTCTTTCTTTCTTCTTCTTCTTCTTCTTCTTCTTCTTCTTCTTCTTCTTCTTCTTCTTCTTCTTCTTCTTCTTCTTCTTCTTCTTCTTCTTCTTTTGTATTGGATATTTTCTCTATTTACATTTCCCTTTCTGGGTTTTGTTCCCTTCCTTCCAAAAACCTCTATCCTATCCCTCCTCCCCTTGCTTCTATGACGGTGTTTCCCCACCCACCCACCCACCCACTCCTGCCTCTCTGCCCTGGTATTACCCTGCACTGGACATCTAGCCTTCACAGGACCAAAGACCTCTCCTCCGAATTTCTACCTTTATTTTTGAGGTATGTTTCTTGTATGCAGCAGAATGATGGCTTCTGTTTTCACATCCATTCTGTTAGCCTGTGTCCTTTTCTTGAGGGAAATTGGCTCCATTTATGTTGAGAGATATTAATGACTAGTGAATATTAATTCCTTTTATTTTGATATTTCTGCTTTCAGTTCTTGCATAGTTTTATGTATTTCTTCACCTGTTTAATTATATTTTCCTGTATATCTTTAAGGAATTTATTTGTTTCTTTTTAAAAAACCTCTAATTGTCTGATTGTATTTTCTTGTTTTTCTTTAAGGAATTTATTAATTTCCTCTTTAAAGGCCACTATCATCTTTATAAGGTTGGATTTAAGGTTATTTTCTTGTGTTTTCGTTGTGTTAGGATATATGGGACTTGCTCTTAGTAGGGTATCTGTGCTTTGAAGGTGTTATATTGACCTGGCTCTGATCTTTTGAGGGCTTTCAGCCATCAGGATGGCTTTGGTTCATGGATGTGCCTGTTGTCGTACGTATTAGGGGATGGTTATTTTCCATAGTTCTGATATTGCCAGCCTCTGCTGGGTATCATTGCTTGTATAGTTCTGAATCAGCTGGCTGTATGGTTCAGGATCTGGAAGTCTGACGAGGGTGGGAAGAAAGTTGGCAGGAAAATGAAGGACATCCTGGGCTTCCAGACTGCTCAGGGAAGTTTAGGGTGCCCCAGATGACTTAGTGAACAGTGCAGATAGGTGAGGTCCTTTACTGTTATTTTTCCCTACTTTCTTCTGTATCCCCATTTTCTTTGTCAGATCACTTGTTCCCTTATGTTCTCATCACTGTTTCTACCCAGCATGTCCTATCCTGCATTATCAAAATTTTTCTTTCTTGATATTATCAATTATTTGAGGATATGTACTATCATATAAATGTTTAGAGCAAGGAGCTTCAGGTAAGACAGCATACTCAATATTTGTCCTTCTGAGTTGGAAGGACAGGTCAATATGTCCATCAATATGAACTTTTCTAATTGTGGTCATTGTCTCATGCTTCTTCACAGCTGGATAGGATTTCATGGTTTATAAACAAAGCAGAAAGATAAGGGAGATGTAGGAAAGTTTCATCCAAAGCAAAGTATGTATTAAAATGCCATAGGGTCACCTGTTACTTGGTATGATAATTTGAAACATCAAAACCTTTTTACTATTAAATCACAATGAAAATGTAAAAATAGCAAGTAAATGGAAGGTAGAAAATGCTACAAGATTAAAATAAAACAATGAATAGATAATATTACTACTAAAAATACTAGACAATAGGGTATCCTGAAGGAAACAGACAATTAGGAAAATGGAAGGGCAAAGCATGTGAGAATAAATAGAATGAGAGCAAGAGAGAGAGAGAGCGAAAGTGAGAGAAAGAGAGAGAGAGAGAGGCATAAAGAAAGAGAAAGAGGAGGTTTTACTCTCTCGGCTTTCTAAGGTGACATGTGAGCATCCTCTCCTTCATGTACTCTCACAGAGAGATGGCACTATCCTTAACCATCACTTATACTGTGGGTGGTGAACTGTGAATTTTAAACATCCCAAATCACAAACTAAATAATCCTTTTTATTTTAGTTTACATTCTTTGGGTATTTCTTTATGAAGTGGAAAGCAAATTATTATAGTATCTTTATGCCACATTTTCTTTCTTTATCTGCCCTTTCATAGTAAAATTTCAATATATGTTGAAATATTTTCCTATTACAAAACAAAAGGATTTGAATCATTATCAAATAGGATTTTCTTATTCTGATATTGCATATGCCAATGTAAAATATAAGGCCGGTTTTTCTATATGTGCTTTATAGGTTTGAAAAGATGCCTTTAATCCCAGCACTTGGGAGGCAGAGGCAGGCGGATTTCTGAGTTCGAGGCCAGCCTGGTCTACAGAGTGAGTTCCAGGACAGCCAGGGAAATACAGAGAAACCCTGTCTCGAAAAACCAAAAAAAAGAAAAAAAAAAGAAAAGATGAATGTGAAACTGTGAAAATCTCATGTTTAAAGACCAAAGTTGTTCATTTATGTTAATGTAAAGCCACATTGATTTAGCAAGTTAAACAGGATCATATTTTTTAAATATTTACAGAGTATTTTGAGTTTATGGTTGTTGGTACATCAAGATATCCAGAACTGGGGCTCCAAGAGTTCTAGTTATTGACTGTGTTTGTCTGAGGTCATTGCCAGTGCTTTCTCTCCCTGTGATGTGATTAACTTGACTCACTTCCCGGCATTGTGCCTGCCTCTCAGTTACTTTTCATTGAACAGTTTTAAAACACATTCCATTTTCTTTATTGGGATTTGGCAAATTATCCTGTTAAACATCCTTTCAAAATGACCTTTAATGGCCTATGGTATATCAGTTCCTTCATTGTATTGATTTCCTTATGCATTAGCTGAACTTGCTCTTTCAAGCCATTAAAACACTGCTTTCTCCAGGCATACAGCTTCAGTTGGGGCTTCACTGACAGAATGTTTCTGCCCAATTGTTCAAAGTTTAATAAAAAAAAAAAAGAGCAAAACAATTTTTTCTTAAATCTAGTAAATTTTTGTTAAGTAATTATTTTCTAAATGAAGAGTTTAGTCAATCTCTTTAAAGAGAAGAAAAAACATAAGTATTTTAGTCAAATGTACATATTTTGTTTTTTGTTAATTTCTTGATTGTCATATAGACTGAAAGTTGTGAAGAAAATTATTATAAATCAGTTATCACATAACTATACTGGATATAGGATTTTATATTATATAAAAAGGGATCTTTCTGAGCAACAAAATGTAGAATCACAAAATAAATTAATTTCAAATATGAAATACTAGTAGGTCTTGGTTCACAAGCCTTAATCCCAGGACTCAAGAAATAGTGACAGATGGATCTCAGTGATTTTAAGATTTCAAGACAAGCCAGGTCTACATAGTAAGTTCCAGGATATCCAGGTTGCATAGAGAATAATATATGTGTATATATATATATATATATATATATATATATATATATTATATGTGTGTGTGTGTGGCTATATATATATATGTGCATATATATATACACACATATATAATTATTGTCATTAAAAATGATGAAAATAAACAAACTTTTCAGTGTTGCAAATATTCTTTTAAACAATATTATTTAAATGTATACAAACATATAAATAATATATCAAATAATAAACATTTATATAATAAAATGCCATTAATATTTTACTAGTTTTTTAAACAAAACTAAAATATAATACGATGTATTTTATTGTTATGAAGACAGGGGTATTATTAATTACAATGAAATTAATATTAAATGTTATTAGTATATATAAATATAAACAAAATGTGAATACCTATGAATTTGTGAAAATTGTTTTTGCACTGCTTGATATATACACATGCAAGTTAAATTTTTGTTAGTGTTAAATATGTGTATATTCATATATTATATCACAAAACCCTTTTTATTATAGTGAAGTCTAGCACCCAAGAAACACAAGTTTCCAATTAGTTTTTATTTACACACTAATTAGAATACAGAGATATATTTTTAAGATGTTCAGTGCAGTTTTATCCTTAGTGTTATTATTACAATAAAGCAATTCTAATTTCCATAAAGCTTTGTTACAGTACAAAAAAGTTACTAATCAGCTTCTTTGTGCTTTCAGTAGGTTTACATACTTGTATGTAGTCATATAAATTAACAAGTGATAGACAATGTTTCATAGTAAAAAACAATCAAGTATTTTGTGATTTAGTAATTTAAAATATGTTATCTGGAAAAGGTCAATACTGTATCACCCTTCTGGATTTGTTCTTTGACAGAGCCTCATTTATAATCTTCAAATTTATGTTACACAAATGATCATGGTTAATATAACAAATATTTTAGGTGGTGAGGTAGGAGAGTAAAAAGCCTGGAGAAACCCATAATAATTACTATCTGAAACAAGATAGCTGTCAGAGAAACAGGTGAATTTCTGTCACCACTTGACTCCATACAACAAATGAGCATGCTGGAGACTGTAGAGAAAGACTAGAAACCCTTCCTCACCTGGATTTAGTGTAATGAAACTGAATTCAAGGCACAAAATGAGTTTTTAATATTGAAGGCTTTTGGCATTTCTTTCCCTTGTATATGCTTATGTTTCCTAAAATATTTTATCTTTTCTTTAATAGTGTAACATGAGCCCAATGTAGCTGGCGATTTCTCTCTCTCCTTTAATTATAATTAGTCTTTAATCTTTTTGTACAATCCAGTTATTATTCCCCTCCTGGTCTGCCCTCTGACTGTTCCCCATCCCATATCTCCTCCCCATCTCTAAGATGATGTTCCCACCTGACTCTACACCAACAAACCCCCCCACTCCCTGCGGCCACAAGTCTCTAGGTTTAGGTGGATCTTCCCTGACTGAACCGAGAGCCAGCAATCCTCTGCTATGTATGTGTCAGGTGCCTCATATCTGCTAGTGTATGCTGCCTGATTGGTGCTTAGTGTCTGAGAGATCTCGGGGGTCCAGGTAGTTGAAATTGATGAGCTTTCTATGGGGTCGACTTTCTGCTAAGCTTCATGCAGCTCGGAACTGCATCCCCATTCAAAAAGGTGGGCTTCTAACAGAATTCCTGCTGTAGTCTTGCAGGTAATTGGGATTCAGAGACTAGCACTTTCAAATCATAGAGTTTCACACTTTTTTTTTTTTTTTTTTTTTTTTTTTTTTTTTTTTTGGTTTTGAGACAGGGTTTCTCTGTATAGCCTTGATAACCCTAGCTGTCCTGGAACTCACTCTGTAGACCAGGCTGGCCTCGAACTCAGAAATCTGACTGCCTCTGACTCCCAAGTGCTGGATTAAAGACATGTGCCACCACTGCCCGACACACTTTTAAAAATCAATAACAGTGAACATTTTAGTTTTGAGACTGGATGCTCATTGATATTATCTAGCCTTATACATGGCAGCAGACACGTGGTTTGATTCTCCCCAGCTTTCTACCTCTGTTATTTTCCCTCTTTCTAGAGTCTGAGAATTCTGTATGACTGTCAAGCAATTTCGACTTTATTCAGTTCATTCTTTTAAGATGATCCAGAACATCAATTTACCTTGCTATTTGGAAATTTCCCCGTATTTTGAGCATATTAAGTCCATCAGTCTACCTCAAAGCTCTGTATTTATGTACTTAAAGACAATGTTGCATACTGTTTTTGATGTCCTGATAGTAAGATTATAACTTTCAAAATTGTTATAATTTCATCAAACAGCCTGCTTTGATCTTTTGAATTAACTGTTGTTAGGAAATATTTTCTTGATGTACAAAATGAAGTAATAATCCTTATCTACATTATTTGACTTTTCAAATACATTTCATACCTCTTTCATAGGCATATGTTGGTATCTTTAAAATTCATTTCCTTTTTTTCCTACAGGTTCAAAACACAAGTAGCTCTCTGCTTAATATTTACAGTATACAATTCTTTTATTCTTTCCCCAGGTTGTACTATGACACTGACAAAGTCTCTTCAGAAGCTTTGTCACACAATTGATAGTATATTTGGAGAAAAATAAATCATACGTTTATACTTGTTACCGCTCGTTCAGCCAAACTCTTGCTAATATGTATTTTTTTATTCCTCCCCTGAAGAGATCAATTTTTACCTATTTAACGAGGCCAGCTTTTAGCAATATGAACTCAAGCACCTTCATGTTCTGTCCTAAATGCTAAAGGCATGACTGGTCATTCAACAAATTGCTGCCATGCCAACCAAATAGCAGAGTCATTTTCAACAGATGTATTTCTCCTGCTGATTTCATTTTTTAAAAAAAATATTCACTCTACAAAGTGTGCAATTAAAAAGCAATCTGACAATTAAAGATTATACTCCTTTGCCTCTGCAAACTTCTCTGTAAAGAAATGAACAAAAAATTTTTCTGCCTTAATATTTATAATTTAGAAGCCTTTAGTGTTGTATAATTGTTCCTGGGAGGTACATTGTGGGAGCTGTTTACACGAGATGAATGGAACCATGAATTTATAAGTCCATGCTCCATTACACACATAGTATATTGCTTCTTAATTTACATCTTGCTTTGGGCTATGAAGAAGATTACTCTGGCAATTTTTGAAGAGTTGTTCCCAAATCTGTAGACTTGTTTCCCAAGGCTTCTTTTTATGCTGTGATTTGAAAACCATTTGGTAGTAGAAATTCTATCATGCGTTTGTCAGATAAATTTGCCACTTATCTTTGGCTTATGGCAATGCAGTGTTTTGAGAATGCAGTGTGGATCTATGACTTACTTTAATGGGACAGGAATATGTAGAGCCAGAAGAAAAATAATATCATTACTTTTCTTTAGTGAACAATCCTGTAAATATATTACCAAAAATTTTCTTTTGAACAGCATAGTCAAATGGAGGACAATGAAAGTAATGTGAGAAGTCAGACTAAAGATTTTCTGGTAACTTCTTGACTGTTCTCAGGAACAAGTCAAAATCCTCACTTTTCCATATCTGCTTAAATGGGACCTACCTAAGACTATTACCATCTAGGAAATTAAGAGGATATAATATACAATATCTTCTAAATCAAACAAAATTGACAACTTAATTTAGAGCGAAACAATATTAAGTAAGCCCATGTTAAAACTAATGACTAAATTTCTCCCTGTGAAACAATTCAAAGTTGTCAATATTTTTTAACTATTTTAAAGAAACTATCAAAGGAATTTATAGCCATCATATAGAAAAGTATGGAAAAATGTTGTTTTTCTCAAAATGCATGTCCTTTTTTTCAAATGCATGACATGTGACTACACTAGTAAGGAAATTAAGAAGGGAGATTTGTATTAATTAAACGTGAGTTTTCTGAGAATTTGTTACTCTCTCTGAGAAAAAGGATAACATTGGTTGCCAATAGAAATTCATAATTTTGGTGTACCATTTTTACTAAGCGTGAATAAAAAGAAGAGAAAAAATTTTTTTTCTTTCAGAATGACTCAGTTTAAGTAAAAACATTCTAAAGGAAATCAGTGATTGGAAAATATCGCCTTTGACAGTTAAATTATTTAGATTAGAAAGTTGGCAGCTTGGAAAAAAAAATGCCTCCATAAATGTCTTAGGTCTTGTTTTCAACCTTGCACCTGTTTCTTGTCTTTCATGACAGTAGCGATTCCTGAAGTATCTACTGTTTAGCAGAGGGTGATGTGTAGTAAAATTAGAGAAGTAGTTGAAGATCATGTGTACTTAGAAACTTTAGAAACCATTCACCCTGACTGCTTCCTAACCCACTGAAAACAAGGGTTGCGAATTATCTTAATGATTTTTTAAAACATTCTTATTTATGTAGATAGTATTTTTAAATGTCTTCAAGGATAACATTTGCAGCCTTAGAAATCAGTTTGTGCCTTGGTAGAAACTGAATTATTGGAATTCAGTGAATTTTAATTGTAATCTTAGAAAATCAACATGATTTCATATGAAAACACATTGGATTGAAGACAAGCCGAAGCCGGGCGGTGGTGGCGCACGCCTTTAATCCCAGCACTTGGGAGGCAGAGGCAGGCGGATTTCTGAGTTGGAGGCCAGCCTGGTCTACAGAGTGAGTTCCAGGACAGCCCGGGCTACACAGAGAAACCCTGTCTGAAAAAAAAAAAAAAAAAGAAGAAGAAGAAGAAGACAAGCCGAACTGTTTGGTCATTATCATTAAAGTTTGTAGTTACCCTATGTTATACCCTATGATTATAAGTAGCAAACTCTTCATCAGATGCTTGCATCTGTTTAACATCAGGACAAATGACTGCACTTATTTGTCTTTCTTTTATATAGCCATATCTCTAAGGAATCATGGGAAAATTTCCCAGCCAAAGACAAAATGAAGCTATGAAGGCTTCATTGAGAAAAATCAAGAGTACAGATTTAAGAGTCATTATTATGTAGGTTCAGATACCTATGTTTTTTTTGTTGTTGTTGCTCATTGGCTAAGGTTTATATTTATTATTCTATTATTATGTGTATGTTTGTATCTATGTTTGAATATATGTGCATCAGTGCAAGTTTCTGCCACAGCGAGGCAACGGCTTCTCCTGGAGGAGGAATTAGAGGCATGTGTGAGCTGCCACGAAAGATCTGGGAACTGAACTTGAGTTCCATGGAAAAAACAATGCGTGAACTCTTCTCAACCATAGACCTATTCCTTTAAGCCCCAGAGACATCTTTTAGTGTCATAGAATAAACATTAGATATTTAAAAAGATATTAAAATAAATATATATAGCACTGAAATATCAGAAAAATAGTTCATAATATACAGACCATGTACCAGGCAGGGCGCTAAACACTCACATCTTACTACCTTACTATCACTTATTATCACTTACATCTTACCATCACTCATGAACTTTATAATAATTCCCCAAACTTAGTCCTGATTTTCATATAACTCATTCAGGCCCTGTTACTAAAAATGTTCAGATGGCATGTGGCTTTATTTTCCAAGATGTTAAGGTTATAGACACAATGTTATGAGGAGGTCTACATTCAACACCCTCATTTGCAGCCTCTTGGGAAAACTATTCAACAGTCATGTGTGTCTCCACCAAACCCACCTTCTATACCTGTCACCAAAGTGCATGGCAAGCAAATGTTATCCACTTATTATTTGTGTGCTAGGGATGAGTTCAAACATTTTTTACTATTCAGCATCTCTATTACTGAGGGATGTGACTTACGAACACAAAAGCACATTAGTTCTTGCTTGAACACACAAGACAGGAAAGTAAATATATGTAACCTTCTATGTTCAGTGTTGGCTGGAGATTTCTAGATGTCATCAAGTGGAGTTGGTGATTTGATTTAATTATCCAACGCTAACTGTAAAACATGAGGAGTTTCACCCTCCAATTTCTTGCAAATGTGACACCTTGATCACAGACTTCTACTCTCCCTTTATTTTCATCCTCTTGTTCACTGACATATTCAGTATATAGGAAGACAAGCAATACTTCTTTTCTGAATCTGACTTATTTCTCTTAACACTATGATCTTGATTTACTCTCCTGAAAACGGTGTTGCTTTTTATCAGGGATAAAATATTCCTTTGGTTACAGTCTTAATTTCTCTATCCAGCATCCATAAATAGGATTAACTGATACTCCTTGTCTGTTTACGAGTTCATCCAAGATAAAATACAGAATGATATTGACAACTTGTTTTCCAATCAGAAGCATAGGATCTAAGGAATCTAACGTCTGTAGGCTCCTTTGGTAAATAATTAAAGCAGAGTTCAATTAACTTCTACAAAATTCTTCACATCATATTTCTCATAAAATTTTATTTTTCATCTTTCTGGTATTAATTTTGGTGTGTAACTGTTTATAACTGATGAAATCAACAAACAATTATATTTTGTTAATTAAAAAGAAGGAATGGCTGTCAAATGTGTCTTTTTCCTGAAATATGAAAATATACAAAGGATGCATTATAATTGCAAAAAGCCACCTATTTTGCGTGTTTTGAAGTGTAACTCAAGAAATACTTTGTAATTATTTTAGAAAAACGGGTTATTGGATAAAAGATGAAAGCAAATCATTCATAAACATTTCATAAACTAACATGATTTTAAATAAGTTCAAATAAATGTTTTAACAAAAAATAAGTTTTATTCAATGTTATTGCCGAAGAAGCTCTCTCTCTTTGAGGTTTCACTTTTAACAGTGAAATTTGGCATTTGCTTCTTTTGATAAAGAATTAAGGGAAATTTTCATTAAAAAGAGTACCCATGGGCTGGTCTGTGCCCGCTCTCCCCACCCAAGCACTTACTTAGCAGAGGACTGTATTGTCTGGCATCAGTTGGAGAGAATGTTCCTAATCTTGTAGAGAATTGATGTCCCAGGGAAGGGAAATATGAGGGAGTGGAGTGGAGGGAGTACCCTCTCAGAGTCAAAGTAGGGGGCAGGAGTGGTGAACTCTTGAAGTGGGGAGTAGGAAGAGGGACAACATTTGGAATATAACTAATCAATTAAAATACTCTAAATAAAATATACATAAAATATCTGAATATTTCCATTTGACCACATTTAAGACTAAGCATATTTTACTTCACAATATGATAGTTTTTAAAAAAGAGACAAAAAACTCAATTTTCAAATTGGACATTAGTGTACTGAAGTAAAAGAGACTATGTATGCATGCTATGTATGCATCCTTATCCAAATATGAGCGAAGTGAATATAAGTAAATGGAAACTAAATTCAGAGTAGAATTAATATTCATGGAGAAAAAGCAAGTACTGTGTCCAGACAGGAATACTGATTGTAATCTTTCTGAATGAAAGGAATTGGCCTACTGTTTTACATACAGGTATGGTTAAATTAACTAAGTGGATTTAAAAGTAACACACAAGGGGATGAGACAGAAGGCATTGAAGGAGTTGTAGAGGACAGACTAGTGAGCAGGTTTAATTAAATACATGTGTTCATGTATGAAATTCTTAAACTATAAAAATAAATGTTTCAATTTTAAAAAGTGAGATATGTTAACCTTTGCCAGCATTGAAGAACATTCAACTCTACGTCAATGCAAGACCTCAGTGTAATACCAGATACCAATACCATTAATCAGATAGAGAGTAAATAGGATGTACTTGAATCCATTGACAACTTAAGGTCTCTGAACAGGATCCGGAGTCCAGGTATTAAATATAGAATGTTTTCTTAACTCATAAACTTTGCTATAACTACATTTTGTTTACATGGTATTTGTTTTAATGTTAACTGCTAAATAGAATGACAGTCTTTTATGTCGTGTTATGCTGATTTTGAGACCAAGTAAATCGAGTAACAGTTTGTATACTTAGTGAGCATAAAGTATTTCCTACTTGGTAATCTGTTTTGGCTTTTGTGTTAGTCTCTTTGCTAATTCACTAGAAAAGAATACCATAAAATATCTTGATTGTGGAAATATCTATCTGAAAGGCTCTATTTTCTCTAATAATTTCTAAATACTTAGTGAGGTGCTATTTGAAATGCTACCTTGTTCTGTGTTGTTAGTCAGGTGAATTGATGGTTTCAACATGACAACAGTGTACTTCATGAAATTTCTTCCCTATGAAATTGCTCCTTGCTCTTATCAAAGAATCATAGACATGGACCTGATACTGAAATTTTCAAGGTCTAAAGATTCTCCACTCTCTTCATTCCATGTGATCGAATTTTAGGGTTACAGATAGGACTTGTATTTGTGCTCCTACATGTAGCTATCAAGTTGATATCACCATTTGTTGGAGACAATTTCTTTTTTCAGTGTGTAATTTTTTTCTTTTTCTTTTTCTTTTTCTTTTCTTTTTTTTTCTTTTTTTTTTTTTTTTTTTTTTTTGCCTCTTTGGCATTTGGCATTTGCTAATTTGGGGATTAAATTCAGGTATTTGTCTTTGCAAAGTGAATTGTTTACTGAATGAAATAAATTCCTAATCCTAAACCTTTGACTTTATTTTAAGCATACAATTCTTTGTGAATCCTGTCTGGCTTTATTTTGAACTACTATCCATGTAATCATAATCTATGCTGGCATTTATCACATGCATCTAAAATTTTGATAGCTTAATTACAAGACCCACACATAACAAATACAAAGTAGATATGTTTCCAACTAAACTATTCCAGAAAATAGTATAAAAATAAAATCAGCTATGTTTCTTATTAGAATTATTTCATATGTGACAGCAGAAAGCTCCAGGAATATTTTATTCACCAGAGGGTTACAGAAAAAGATATGCTTTCAGTTTCCAATGCAAATTCCTGAGGAAGTGGGACAAATTACATTATTGTCACCTATAATTCTGCAAGTTTTGTATATATTTGGTGTGACAATAGGAATGGTAATATATAATGGTATAATGAAGCACAAATATAAATATAAATATTTGTTTCTTACTTCAAAGATAAAAGTGTAATTATTGAACCATTGAGAATATCCTGCTCTGTCAGTCATTGTTATGGTTTTCAGGTGGACAGCAGTGTAAAGCTATTGTGTTGGCTCATTTTATGTCAGATTCTATATGTAATGAAGAGGGACTCTCTATTGAGAAAATGCCTCCACGAGATTTGTCTATGGGCAAGTCTGATGCATTTTGCCTTATTAGTAAAGGATGTGGTAGGACATAGACCATTGTGGGTGGTATCCTCTCTGGCCAGGTAGTCCTGGAATCTATAAAAAGAATTCTGAACAAGGTTGGATATCGAGACAGTGATCAGTGGTTCTTCATGGCCTCTGCACCAACTCCTGCCTCCAGGTTCCTGTCTTCAGTTCCTGTCCTGGCTCATTCCAATAGCAGGCTTTGCTATGGATGATGAGTAAATGCTTCCTCTAAAATTGCCTATAGTCATGATGTTTGAACAGAACAATACAAAAAATGAATAAAACAAATACTGATGAATTTTCTTCCTTCCTTCCTCCCTCCCTCCCTCTGTCCCTCCCTCCCTCCATCCCTCCCTCTTTCTTTCCTTCCTTCCTTCCTTCCTTCCTTCCTCCTCCTTCCTCTCCCCTCCCTCCCTCCCTCCCTCCCTCCCTCCCTCCCTCCCTCCCCTCCTCTCTCTCTCTTCTTCTTTCTTTCTTTCTTTCTTTCTTTCTTTCTTTCTTTCTTTCTTTCTTTCTTTCTTTCTTTCTTGTATAGCATCTTCCTGTGCTATGGAGAAAGATATTAAGGGCAAGGGCATTAGTTATATTATGTTGTTTTAGAAATCTCTTCAAATTTCCTGATAATTAACTTGATATGAGATTTCCCACACCTGGCATTGTTTCTTTTGTTTATTTGTTTGTTTGTGTTCTTTTCGTTTATTTGTTGTTTCCTCCATTATTTATATTCTGCCATTGTGGTAACTTTATGTTATATACTCAAGTCTAATGTCTCGGAGCTAGCATACAAATACAAGAGACAATGTGAAGCATTTGTCATTCTGAGTCCAGATTACCTCACTCGTATTTTTTCACTTCCATCTATTTACCTGAAAATTTGATGATTTTATTTTTCTTTCCAACTGAATAATATTCCATTAAATAAATGAACCATATTTTCATTATCTATTCTTCAGCTGATCGATGTTTCTCTTTCCTAGTATTTTTGGATAGAGCAGCAATAAACAAACTTGTGAAATAGCACAGTGGCCATAGAGATGTCATATGGCATATGGCAGGTCTACATTGAGATTTCTTTTCTGCATTCATTTCCACAAAGGCTGCATCTCTTTACTGTCCTTGCAATAGTGAGTTAGTATTCCCTTTCCCATGTATCTTTGACAGCATTTATCTTCCTGACCTTACCCATTCCAACCATGGCAACATGAAATCTCAAATAAATTTTCTGCTACTTCATTATCTTCATTCTTGGTCATTATTATTCTGTTCATTATTTTGATTGTGTGTGTTTTTAAAATTTCTTTACAAATATGATTCCATTCATAATGAGATCACGTAATATTTATATGGGTCTTACAAACACTTGAATTAAAACAATCTATTAGTCAAGTTTCTATATGTGACAAGACTTTCTCCCTTTTAATTGAGTATTCTACTATGTACATATACCACATTTTCTTATACTATTCATCCATTTGTAACACATCATTCTGGCTATCTGAATATTGAAACTATTAACATAGTTTTGGGGTCTCCTGAAAATAATAATTTCATTTCTTTTGCAAATGTGACAACATCATTGGGACTATAGAATCAGTGATATGGTGGCTTCAATTTTGATTTCTAAAGAAATTTTATATTTATTTAAAGATAACTATTGAAGTATTTTTTCCACATATCTTTGCTTCACAATTTGTTTTTTCACTTTCAATTTTTTTCAGACTGGGATAGTAGGTTTGAAGAGAGGTTGCATTGCTGTCAATTGACATATCATGAATATTTTGATCTTTTGCACATTGCTGTAATTAGTATTTCTCAATTACACATCTTCTTTGGAAATATAGACACTAAAGTTATGTATATGTTTTAAATGATTGTGTGTTTTAATTTTAAATATTTCATATAATGTAATTTGATGATGTTTATTTCTCTCATTCAAATCTCAATTGCTATACCTACTCATCCTCATGCTCTTTCTTTCATAAAATAAAACTAAGTACAAAAAAATAAAATATCATGAAGATAAACTTAAAGCAATTGCATTAAAATCAGGAAAAAGACAAGATTGTCCACTTTCTTTGTATCTCTTCATTATATTACTGGATGTTCTAGCTAGATCAATATGATAACTAAAAGGAGATCGAGAGGATAGATATTGACAAAGAAGTAGACAAAATATCACTCTTCACAGATGATATGCTAGTATACATAAGTGACAAAATAAAAACCTCTACCAGAGAACTCCTACAGCTGATAAACACATTAAGCAAAGTGGATAGACAAAAAATTAGAAAAAGAAAAAAGAGAAAAGAAAAAAAAGAAAATCAGTAGCCCTTCTTTACGCAAAGGATAACAAGACTGAGTAAGAAATCACAGAAACAACACTATTTACAATACGCATAAATAAAATATATGGCTGTAACTCTAAGCAAGTGAAAGACCTGTATGACAAGAACTTCAAGTCTCTGAAGAAAAAATATCACGGAGATATCAGAAGATGGAAAGCTCTCCCATGCTCATGGATCAGTATGGTTAATATAACAACAAGAGCTATCTTATCATAAACAATCTAAAGAGTCAATACAATTTCTAGCAAAATTCCAAAACAATTCATTACAAACCTTCAGAACAATTCTCCACTTTATATGGGTCTACAAAAACACAGGGTAGCTAAAACAATCCTGTGCAATAAAAGAGCTTATAGAGATATCACTATCCCTCATTTCAAGCTGTAGTACAGAGCAATAGTAGTAATATGCATGGTATTAATATAAAATCAGACAGGGTTGATCAATAGAATTGAATTGAAGCTGGCATTTTAATTCTTAATATCTATGTCCCAAACACAAGGGCAACCGCATCTGTAAAAGAAACATTACTAAAGCTTAAACTGCACATCAAACCTAACAAATTAGTAGTGAGATGCTTCAGTACTTCACATTCACCAATGGACAGCTCACCCAGACAAAGGATAATCAAAGAAATAATGGAGATAATAGAGATTAAGAATTAAGTGTTATTATCAGATGTCTATAGAGTATTCTAACCGAATACAAAATACTATGTATTCTAGAGAGTAGGCCAGTTTTAAAATATTATACTGAACCCCATATACTTTTATTTATTTGATCATTAAAATAAATATTATTTAATGTGAATTTATTTACATTTACATTATATACGATTATATATAGTAATTCAGTTTGTACTATTTGTAATAGTATTTGGTATCACACATTGATAAAAAGTATTAAAGCCATTGAAGAATTAATTAAGTCTTTCTTGTTTCCTGTGTACTTTTTAATCCCTGTACCCTGTTAAGAAGAGATTAGGCAATTTGTTGCTCTTAGTAGGCTAAGTAAATTACATAAAATAGTTCCTAATCATATCTATGAAAATCTATGATTTCCCGTTGTTTTTACATTTTCCTTACACTATAAAATGTTGGAGGATACAAGATATTGCTGACATTATCTCATATAATTATCAAAAATGATTTCCAATAGTTTGTCTTCTAAATAGTGTTGCCAGTAACAGCAATATAGAGACACAGAGATTAATAGGGCAGTATCGAATATGGCCTATCCTGCCCTTTTAGCCACATTCCCATCTGTCAATATAGATCCTGAGCAATATTCTTCCAGGTATTCTGTCTTGTGTTTTAGAATGGAGCCAATTTAAAACCTCATATAGCAACAAAACACACTCTACTGCCTATTTGCTGAGAAATCACTCAATATATTTTGGATTCTGATGCTAGTAACCAGAACAATACATCTTTTTGTCATGTACAGATATGTAAGCCAAATACAGAGTATTTGACAGTGCATATTGTCTTTGAAACTGACTTTTAATTTTTTCCTGCATAAATTTTTCAGGCTATAAGTTGACACTGATATCCCCACTAAGAGAAAGGTGAAATGAAAATGGAAATATATAATCAATAAGTAATGAACTATAATTTTTTATTGGACAGTAAATCAATATGAGTAGTTTGTGCCCATTTTCATATTGTCACACACATAACAGATAACTAGGCATAATCAATACTAAGCTAATTCCTCTAGCCCCTTTGATGACTGATTTTATAAATATTTATGTGTTCCATATATCAGCTTGGCATAAACTCTCTTCTAGACAAATTAACAATGTCCTAAACTGTCCTTTAGTGATAATTTCTCATAGTCCATTTGGAAATGTTAAAAAAAAAAAATCACATCTACCTTATTGAATGTAATAACATGCCAACTTTCCATCTCTGTGAACATGTGTCACTCATTCATATGTATTAAATTATTTCTGACTTCTACATCAATAAATATCAAAGAGATAACCAGTTGCCTTTTGATAAGATATAACAAATAAAATATTTCAGGGGAATAGAAATTAATTTAGATAAAATGTAAAAAGAGGTTCTGAATAATAACTACTAATAAACATGAAATATAATGAAGTCAATGTGTAGCTTAATGAAATGAAAATTATAAACTTCAAGCTTTATAGAAAATGCAAAAATACATAGCAGTGATATAATAGGTACTTATGTATATGAACTGAAGGTCACAGATATAAATTTTCACATATAATTGGCCTGACCTACATATTATAAACATTATGGCATTAAAATTTACCCAAATTAGTTTACAATATTATTTTCTATTGTAAAGAGTCCAAGAAAGCAGAGAAAAAATGTAGATACATATCCATTGAAAGGATAGAGATGTATATTGAAATTATTATTATTACATTTTATTTATTTTTTAAAAACATACTCCTATGGGTGTGGTGCCTCCTGCTTATAGGAACAAAACTTGAGGGACAAAAGAAAAAGGCTCAGAAATATAATAACAGCTTATGCTATATAAGAAATTTAAAGTTAATCTGGGGTAGGTACAATACTATTCTGGACCACAATGGAAACAAAACCAGCAACTAAACAAGACAATAACAAAACAATAACAAAACAATAACAAAAGCAAAAGAACCCAAAACAACAACAATAACTGTTGTGGATAGCCTCAGTCTTGTATTTTGATCCTAGTTACCAGTGGATAGCCTCAGCCTTGTATTTTGATCCTAGTTCCACCCTCCTGGGAGGGCTGCAGAGGAGGATTGAATCAATGTTGTGGATAGCCCCAGCCTTGTAGTTTGATCCTAGTTCCACCCTCCTGGGAGGGGCTGCAGAGGATGATTGAATCTGTACACAGGTGACGTCTTGTAAACCTTCTGTCCAATTAAAACCTGTAAAATAAAGGCTAGAGCCACAGATTGGGCAGTAGAAGGGGAGGCGGAGAAAAAGGCTTAGGAGATGGAGAGAGTGAGAGGAATTCGATATAAAAGGAGGTAGAAGTAGAAGCGAAAGCAGAAGCAGAAGAGGAAGGAGAAACAGAGGAGGATCAGGAGGAAGCAGGCAGAAGGAAGCTGGCCAGGCGGTGGAAGAAGTAGGAAGCCGATGACAGAGGAGCCAGAGCTGGACAAGCACGTGGCCTGGATGAAACCACAAGTTATAAGAGATCTCATAGCCGGGGATTAGAGTAGTATAGTGGTAAATCTGCCCAATCTAGGTGTGCTATTTATACCAGTAATTATTGAGTTGTGCTTTCCTTTACTGGTCTCCTTCAGGTAGGAGATTTACAGTGACAAATTTGGGGATTAAATAATTTCCTCTACTACAGATTGGCGCCCAATGCCAGAGGCCCATAAATAACAATTTCTACTACAAACAACAACATAAAAACACATCCTTAGTAATTAGGAGGGTAACTTAGACAAAGGAGAGATCGAATTAGCACTGCCCTCATAACTTTATCACTGGTGCCTAGCTTTCCTAGTGCTAGAAGGTGTTATGTATGCCACCAGAGAAGAACAAAAATTAGTCTATCTTTCCCAGTCATAAATCTGTAAACTACAATAACTATTGGAAATGAAGGAGAACTATAAAGAGCAGGAGTTTAGTTAGTTTTCTTCACAGAAGGCAAATATCTGCCTATAGCAACACTCACATTTGCGTGGGGCGTTGAAATGACTCTGTGTCTGTGACATGTGTGAAATTAGAAGTGGCAAAGCACAGCAGAGGGCTAGGAAGGCATGTGAGAATCATAACAGAATAAAGGGGTAGTGTGGAGTAGGAAGTGTAAAGTCCAGGCCGGAGGTCACTTGTGGAAAATGACTGGAGACAGTAGAAAGTATCAAGTAGGAAATACATGATGTAGTATGAATACCACCTATTACTGATGAGTCATAAAGTAAGGGAGATAAAAAAAGTTTTAAATGCATGTTATTTACTCAAAATCATGAACAATTTATTAATGTATTTTAAAGCAATACACTCACCCCCTGCACATAAACACACACACACACACACACACACACACACACACACACACACAAGCACACAAAGCTTTGAACAGCACAAAATTAGCATAGACTAAAATGGTGCTAATTATATTAAATACAAAATGAGAAAATAGTCAATCTAAAGAGTATAGATCTCAAATAAGACAAAAAGGACTCAAAATCTGTTACTACAAAACGGAATACATCAAACCAGAAAATATAACCATGTCACACAAGCATCATGAGGAAACCTAGCCATATCTCTTAGAGAACCAGTAACTATGGCAGATTGTAACATCTGGAGTGACAATAAGTCATGGTATTAAGATCAATATATTAATATACATATGCTTGTTATCAAATACAAGGAGGAAACAATATCATTCCTGCAAAATTTAGGACTTACCATGAAAATATAATCAGTAACAGCAGAAGGTACAAAAAACCTGGGTACTCATGAAGCCTAAATAACATACTATTGAATGATGAATAGATCACTGATGAATTCAAGAATTAAATAAACCCTGGAACTTAGCTGGGCAGTGGTAGCTTATGCCTTTAATCCCAGCAGCCTTGTCTACTGAGTGATTTCCAGGATAGCCAGGGCTATCTAGAGAAATCCTGTTTCAAAAAACAAAGCAAAACAGAACAAACCAAAACAAAAACACTGGAATTAAATGAAAATAAAGCACAATATGTTAAGGCATCTGGAACTCAATAGACTAGCATTTTTACTTCTTTGTCCTTTTTAATTACTTTTATTTCTTACTCTTACATTTTTTCAATAACCATCAGTAAGAAAAGACAGAGCTACAGAGCAGGATTTCAAGGCTACTGAGACATCTCCCACCCTCTCAAGGGAGAAAGGGAAGAGAGATGTTTGGAGAAGGATTGTGAGAGGGGTGACTGGGAAGGGGTCAGTGAGCAGATGTAAAGTGAACAAACAAAAAAATAAACAAGGAAGGGAAGGAAGGAAGGAAGAAAAAATGATCAGATGATGGTCCACAGACTTGCACACACAGCCAATCTTGTAGAATCATATTTCTACATATTCTGTTTCATATTCTGGTTCCCTCTTCTCAGATAAGTTTAGCTTATATCTATTTTTCAAGAAACCAAACAGGATAATAGGGAAGAATAAAAATACTTCAGAGAGCCAAATCAATCTTGGAAAATGATATTGAAATCATTCCAATTAATGAATTATATTAAATTATAGTACAGAGCCATTATAATAAATATGACCTCACACTGGAGAGAGAGAAAGACAGAGAGAAAAGAAAGACAGAGAGAGAGAGAGAGAGGTATATCAATGGAGTTGGGTGATGAAAGTCCTCTAGTCCTCTAGATCTTAACAAAGATGACAAGAATACACTAGTAAAAGGAAAAATATTTTTCATAAATGGTTTTGAGAATATTAAACATTCACATGTAAAAGGCTAGAATTAGGCCCTTATCTCTCACCTTCTTGATCTAAAAGTCAACTCTAAGCAGGTCAAAATCCTTACCAACAATCACAAAATAAGGATGTGCATGGTCTGAACTAAAAGACTCAGGCATTGCTATGGTTTATGAGATATGACTCCATTTGTTTAAAATATAAGATCAACTGTTTAAAAATCTGACCCTGTAGAAATAAAAAGTTTTATGTATAGCAAAGGATATGTTTAATCAAGAGAAGTGGTAGCCTAGAGAAAGTGGTAGGAGAAAATCCTTGCCTCAGAGGGCTAACATCTAGACCACTCAACTCAAAAACCAAAACCTTACCTTACAATACAATCTAAAAATTGGCATTAGACTAGAAAAGTCACAAAGGAAGAAATACAAATTGCTAATAAATATTTTGAAGTATTCTTCTAGAAATAAAAATTAAATTTACTTTATGATACCATTCTATTCATTTGAGAATGGAGGTCATCAAAAAGACAAACAAAACAAAATAAACAAAATGAAACAAACAACCAAAAAACTCTATTGACTACAATGAAAAGGAGCTCTTATCCACTGTTGGTAGTTATGCGAACTGGTACAGTGAGTATGAGAATTAGTGTGAATGGAGGTAATGTAAACAAACAAACAAAAAATAGAAATATATCTACCATATGACCAAACTATACCATAACTAGGAATATTTTATACTGCCCTTAAGTGTTACCACATAGATGTTTGTATCTCTCTGTTCATTACTGCTCTATTTGCAATAGCTAAGAAATAGAAAAAGCCTAATGTCCACTAGCTGATGAACAAATAATGGACTTTTTTAAAAAAAATAGTATTTTAAACAGATGGAAAAAAAGAAATTTTTTGTAACTGGATTTAAGTGGAAAAAATCATTGAGTATTGTAATCCAGATGTAGAAAGAGAAATATTTCATGTTCTCTTTTATATATGGACTCTCTCTTCAAATCTTTAGATTTTTGTTCTTAATCATGAGTCCCGGTAGAAAATGGTAGAGCTGAAAGAGGTCCTTGAAGATGGAGGGGTGCGGAATGAGCTAACAAGATGGAGAGTAGAGTAAGTCATAGTTGGTATAAAAGCATCAAAAAATGAATTCCAGGAGTGAAAAAATTTCAGGTTTGAACCAGCAGATGAAGGTGTAGGGGGTGTCAACCATACAACGGATATATGAACATACTATACAGAATTTCTATAATTATGTAAATCAATTAAAGTTCAAGTTTAAAATTTACTTAGGTGACTGTCTTGTGATTGGATAATGTTTTTCAGAAATAGGAGTTCACTAAGCAAATATACCATTGCCATGTGTGGGACAACTCCTTATAAAATTTTTCTGACAATAAAGGTTTCAGAGACACCCCAAACATCAAAACACACTCTTGGCATTCCTCTCAGTTGTTGTCAAACGTAAATTCATAAGAAGCTATTGCTCAAAATACTAAATGCCTTGAGCACAAAATACAGAGAAACCAAGCTACAATTGAGCTAAAAGCTTCCTCTCTGCTAATTAGCTTTCATAAGGCCCAAGGGTGCTATACAAAATGCTAGGTGAGGAAAGACATCATCTTAATAGCAGTGAAGCCTATGAACTAGAATACAAATCTGTCAGGTAATATGTGTCCACTATACCATAGTAATAGCACCACTGATATGAGGGTAATTGGCTGGGTTGATTATGCCTGAGGCCTCATTCCATGGTAAAGAATTCATACTTGGTACAGTAAACCCAATCATTGCTACAGTGGAAGATGGCTCAGGGGCTGAGAGCAGTTTGCTGTCCTTACAGAGAACCCATGTTTGGTTCACAGAACCCACATGATGCCTCATTGCCATACATAACTACAATTTATGGGTAATCTAATGTCTCTGTTCTACATGTATCAGACATGCAAGTGGTGAACAGACATACACAAAGGCAAAATGCCCATACACATGAAATAAAAATAAATAAATGCTTTTTTTTAACTACATGGTTGAAATCATAAGCTCTAGAGTAACACTTACAAATGTGTTCCCTACTACAAATGCCCTTTTGAATTTCATCCCTTACACAGGTGTCAAAATTAAACAACCAAATCTAAAAATTGTGAAGCAGAAATCACGTATAAGAGAGAGGGGACATTTGTCTGTTTCTTCGCTTATGGTACTTCTTGATAAAATAATTTCATTTACATCCGTTTTTATGCAAAGTTCATAATTTAGTTTTTCTTTACAGCTGAACAAATTTCCAGTGTATGTTCTGACACATTTTGTGTTTTATAGCTAGTGCCATCAACCCAGTCAAAACACTGTGGCCAAGAGGGTCTTAGGCCTCAGTGACAAATTTACTGTGATTTAATACCTACATTGATGTTACTCTTAACTAATTGCTAAATATTATGTTTGGACTCAGACAAATGTTCTTCTTAGATCTACTTAGATAAACTTCTCATTACTGTGGCTAAGAGACTGAAAATAAGCAACTGCTGAGTTCTCAACCCTAAATACAAATTTTATAGCAGTAGGAAAGGCTCTGGTAACAATTCTCAGCAGAGTGAAGAATGCACAAGAGCAGAAAGACAAAGAAAATAGCTGGTACTTTTCTCTACACATGACAAAAGCCATTAGAGTCATGATCTTATACCAAATGTAGCTGTGTACACTAAGCATGCTCTAGACCAGGATTATTAGGAATCAATAATAGAGAGGGAGGTCTTCATGATGCTCAACAGACTCCTGAAAGGTTTGCTACTATGGAATCTGGGGAAATGTAAGTCATTCTCTTCAGCTGTGAACCAGTGGTCTACCCACAAGGTTCCAGGGCATCTGTCCAAAACCATTACCACACAGAAGGTCCTGGTTAAGATAATTGAGACACAGATCAAAACAAAAAGGTCTGGCTATAGGAAGAGACTTTCAGGAAAGGAGAGTGACAGGGTTTCTGGAGGTAAAAACGTGTGCATAATGAGAATGAATTATACCCATGGGAGACATTGTCAAGTAATAAATTTAATGGATCATGTGGCCTAAATTCTCAACAAAACACTACAGGCAACTAAGGAAGGTTCCTTGCATCCATCTGATCCCCTGAATTTCCATCTCTTCCTTCCCCAAGACAGTATTTGAAATCCTGAATTCCCCAACCCACTCTTTTACACTCAGCCTCTCTGAGTTTGTGGATTTATGCAATTGTAGCATGATTATCCTTTACAGTTAATATCCACTTATAATTGAGTATATACCATGTTTGTATTTATGGGTTACCTCACTCAGGATGATTTTTTTTGTAGTCCTATCCATTTGCCTGGCAATTTCATGAAATTCTTTTTTAACAGCTGAGTAATATGCTACTGTGTAAATGTGACCCATTGTTTTTATCCATTCTTCAGTTGATAGACATCTAGATATTTTCCAGTTTCTGGATATTACAAATAAAGCTTCTATGAACATAAGTATGTTGTTGATGCTTTTGTCTGTAGTTTCTGTTTGTATAGCTACATTTCCATCTCCAGGACTCCTTCAGCATGTGTTTTCTTTGTTGCTCCTATTTCCGTTTTAAGATCTTAGCAGTTTGATTCATTTCCTCTTGTTTTATGTTTTTTCCCCTTTGGCTTTCTTTGTTTTCTTTGGGGGATTTATTTATTTCATCCAGTTGTTTGTTTGTGTTTTACTAGATTTCTTTAGGGAGTTATTCATTTCCTCTTTAAGGACCCCTATCATTGTGTTCTTATACTTCCAAGGCATATGGATTTGAAATAAATATAGATCTAGATGGCAATTTCTGAGTTTCTCTTTTTAGCACGAGTGTTTTCTTTTCCTTGGTTTCTGTTTACTCTGAACTCTTTGTACACCCCAGCATGGACATCTCTGATGTTCTGATTGGCATGGCTTGCATACCTGTCTTGACAGCGGTAAGATCAGAGATGTCCACGCTAGGGTGAAGGCCACACTAACTGGCAGGAGTACAGGCCCCAACTCTAATGAAGACTCACTGGACACCCAGAGGTGTACCCCAGAAATGCAGACCACAAAGATCAGAAGAACAAAGAGTAAGGCGTATCTTTTTATCTCAAATGATCCCATTAATTAAAAATTACTCACTAGTGAGCAAAGAGGCTTTTGGTTTTTTTAATTATTTCAATTTGATAACTGAGAATAGACATCATAATGTACATGTACTCTAGTCACTTAGTTTTTTTCTTAATGAAGCAATAACTTGTAACATCTTCCAGTGATTCTTTTTAAGACAATGTGTGTCTGTATTTATGCAGTTATATAAATATAAAAAGTATTGCTATTGTCTCTATGCTTGTTATTCATTACTTTCCTCAATATTACTATATGAAGACCTTAGCAAATGTGAACAAATTGCTATTTAATAATGAACATTGTAATCTTTGTAAATCATTAATATTTTCAAGGATTTTATTTCTCCTCATTATTTCTTTTTATAATAGCACATGAGCATTGTGAAAAAAAACTAGGAAACATGGCATTTATTTTCTCATGATGCATATATGTTTCTCTACGGGGCAGAGAATCAAAGTGTCAGCTGCAGACATTCTTATTGTTTTAATTACAGAGAATGTCACAATATATTTCATAAAAACATGAAAATGTAGGATTTTGTGCATTGTTTTTTTATGGTGCCAAAATATGTCTGAGTCAACCAGTCTCCCTTATTTTGCTCACCAATTGCTTCTCACTGGTTTCCATGGCACCAGCCAATAGCAACGCTTGCTCTCTGAGTATTCTCCAGAGCAAAGCTTGAACCGTCTTCCCTTGTGTCCTTTTGTGTGTTGTCTCCCTTCTCTGTAATCTGCTTCTGTTGACCTTTTGTATCTATTTTTGATCTGACAAAATGAAGCCCTTATAATATTTATTATTATTGCCACTGTTTTAGTTAGCATATTTTTTCAGAGTAGCTAAAACTCATTAAGACACAAAATTTGATTAATTAATGTTTTGTATTTTAATAGGATATTTTCTTTATTTACACTTCAGTTGGTCTCCCCTTTCCAGATCTTCCTTTCAGAAAGCCCTATCCCATTCCCTCTCCGTCTGCCTCTATGAGGGTGCTCCCTCACCTACCCACCCACTCCCATCTTCCCACCCTCACATTACCCTATACTGGGACATGGAACATTCTCAGGCCTAAGAGCCGCTCCTCTCACTGACATCCAACAAGGCCATCCTCTGCCACATATGTGACTGGAGCTATGGGTCCTTCCAGGTGTACTCTTTATATTACCTTCTTTAGTAGGATTCTAACTTAAGTTTTCATAGAATAATTTCTCCCAAGTATCTATAATATTTATAGGTCTTTACAATAGGTGAATATAATTATATTAAATACATTGAACGTATAAAGATGTACCTTTGTTTATGCTTATGAGTATACTAGATTTCTTTCTTTGTTGTAAATCCATAAGCATACACACACTGAAATACAAACAAACTTCAATTTATTTCAATTGACCATAGTAAATTTTTTAAAAAAATCTAATAATTAAAAAGGAAATAATGTTGTATTTTGTACATGCAGTAAAGCAAAAGCAAAATCAATAAACTGGAAAATGAGTTCTTATAGCTATAAGTAGTAGGCTGAGCCAATAAACCTATACTTTTAAGAAAACTTAGACTTTTGAGAGCACAAAATACTTGCTTATCACATTGTTAAGAGAGGAAATCATCCAGAATGGGCTATTTAATGATGTAAGATGATCAATACTTTGAGGATATGAATCACGTTGGAAATAAGACAAAGCTGTGAACCTGCCATGTGATTCAGCTGCATAAAATTGTATCATATAACATCCTGTTCTCTTCATATTCTGCTGGTGTTTCTTAGAGGTGCTCAGGTGCAACCTCCTAAACATGACAGTGATTGGCCCATGATATCTACTATGATAGATAATTTATTCTTTAATATCATGAGCTTGAACCTATGGCTGTTGTTTTACTTGGTGAAGAGCTCAGGTGGGAGAAAAGCTAGGCACTTCTTTCTCTTATGAGACTGGCTTGATTATTCACAACTGATGAGATTTTTATGGAGTCTTTGAAGATGGAAATACCCCACTTGGCGAGGGCGCATTTGTTTTCACGGAGCATGGATTCTGTAGTGATTAACACTGTTGTGTGATTCAGATACATTCGCTTTTGTTGTATCCGCCATGAAATTGTTTCTCCAGCTAAACCATGACATCTTCTCAAGTGGATTTGTAAGAATTGATAGGAAAAATACAGTTTCCCAACCACGAGTTGTTTGCTGGTTTAATAGAGCAAATCAGAGCATATGATGAAAGAAAGTATACTCCAAAGCTAGCAGAAATTTCATTTTTTTTTTCAAAATAAAGATCTGCCTCCATAGCAATTTCAAAATGAATAGGGGATATACAAACAAAATCAAGAGGAAAAACAAGGGTAAATCTACTAGGTGTGTCACATTTTATAAATGTAAAGGAAGAAAAGGCTTAAAAATTCTAGTGAAGCAGGTAATCACCGGAAACACTACTCTGACCACGGTTGGATGATGCCATATTAAAAGTACTTGAGAGGGACAACTATGCAAATTCCATTTAATTTATTTGCAGACAGAAACCTGCAGATATTTGGAAACCCTGAAGAAAACTGTCGAAGGTTACTCTTGCTCAGATGACCTTAAAATTGAAACATGGGTTTGTAATCCTTTCCTGGCAGACACAGACAGCAAATCAATGATCCAGACCTTGCCAAAAGTGACCTCATTGACTTCCGGACAAAGATATGATGCTTCATGAATTTCACTCAAGTGCTCAGAACATTCTGTTGTTCCTTGATTCTGGTTTACCCTCGATGATCAGATAGATAAAGATGCAAGCTTTGCTTGCTATCATTTTTACAATATGCCTTTAAATTTTTATTTATCCATTTTACTGAATTTTTAACACTTCTTTGCCATAAAAATGGGAAGTGTATTATTGGTTGGAATAAGTCAAAAAATTGGAATTTATAAAAAAAAAAATCATTCAATAATTTGATAGCATCCTATTTAAGACAATCAAACAGAATTCACCTGAAGTTTATTTCTATATTAATAGAAATAAATTTGACTTTTTGATTTATGTTCACAATTTTCTCCTTTTTAAAACATAGAAGAAGATAATTAATGAGCTGTTTTAACATCTTAAAAATCTCTCCTGAATATTTCTTCTGAGACTCAGCCTGAAATGTAATTTCAAAATACTGTACTTTCTTGATTATTTCTCAAGGACAAGCTGGCCATTTCAATGAAAATCATTTTCAGGCATATAGTAGAAAACAAATTTTTTCAGACATACGTTTTATTTATAGGTTGTATGTTTACTCTGTTGTGGGACATTTATGTACATGACAAGAAAAGAGAGGTTAACTAAGAAATAAGTATATTCAGTGTTTGGTTGGCTTCTAAAGGCTCTGGTGAATTTCATTCTACAGACGGAAATGGGGCTTGAATGGCTTGGAGATCAGAACATAATTTCAGAAAAAGACATAAAGGAGAAAATGAAATAAGCTATTCTGATTATCATTTTGGCCAGAAATATGAAAATAGAAATGAAAAGAGAGCATCATTTATGAAGTTAAATGCATGTTTTTAGATGCTGTGGTTTAAGATGCTGTGGTTTAAGTCCTTCAGGGTTAAGGCTGCTGAAGATGGTAAGGACTTTCAAGGGATGGGGTTTGGACTTTAACACCCTTAAGAAGTCTCTTTGTAAAAATATTTTTGTTGTTTATTTTAGAGATTATATTTTATTTACAACATTTATTTCTTTTCCCCTCAAAACCCTTCTATATTCTCCTCCAGTTCTGATTTATATTCATGTCCTGTTTTCATCAACTAGGTTATACACACACACACACACACACACACACACACGTATATACGTGTATATTCATAAGTAAACAAATGTACTGTGTCCCTGAAATGTTACAAGTATGTATATACTTGTACATACAATTATACTATATAGTTGGTGTTTTCTTTCCTGGGGAGGACCACCTCTCCCAGTTCCACTTTTCTTAAGTTGTCTATAAGATTTTGGCTAGGGTTGAGACCTCAAGGCTTTTTCCAGTCCAGTTTGGTGTATCTATTGATGTCTTTATTCGGCTCATGTTTGGGTTATCATGTTGGTGAAACTTTATGGATACAGCTCTAAGAACAGACACAATCACTCAGTGAAGCCTCTGAAAAGCTTGAGTTTTACTATATCTCCACCCCCCTCTTCTGCAAAGCTACCTGAGACTTACATTTTGTATGTATATCCATTAGGGCTGGGCTCCACACCTATGCATTTTGATTGGTTGTAGTTTTATATAATGGTTTCCATCTATTACAAACAGAAGTTTCCTTGATGAGGGATGAAGACTGGATTTATGTGTAGGTAGAAAGATACATATTTAGAACTTATTGTTGGGTATTATGCTGGTTTAGTAAATTAGTAGTTGTAGAGTCTCGAATAACCATGATTTTGCTATAACTGAGACATTAGCTAGGTTTTTACTTCTAGGCATGACATCATTCTTATGAAGTTGGTGTCAAGTAATTTTATCAAGAAAATGAGCAAAGATGGTCTCTTTAGTGAAATGGAAGAAGGTAAAAACAGAAAGTGAGAAGGGGGAATATGATGAAGGATAGTAGTAGGATACAAGTGACCTGGCACAAGATATTAAAAATGGAGAGCTTATCAAGGCAGGGTAGAGATAAACAGGAGGAAGAGGGATGGAAGGACTAACACTGTGGGTTACTAGAAACTCTGTGATATTATATTATTAACTATTTACCCAAATAAAATTATAATGTTTGTAATTTGGTGTACAAATATAAACTTTAATATATTTTTTTCATCTGGGCTAATATAACTCCCTCCAAGAGCTAAAGACTAGACAAGAAGAAGTATCATTTTTATGAACATTGTTTACTGTTTAAAAAAAAAAACAATACTTAGGTGAACTAGGAAGCAATTGCTCAAGCTTCAAGCTCTGGGTAGTTTCATGTGCCTTATTCTCTTCCGGATAATGTCATTTAATACTCTAGTTATCTTCCCATAATTGCTTAATAAATTTGATAGCTGTTTCACCACTCTAGCCTTCAATAACCCAAATCCTGGTACCTCATAGATGTGACCTCTGCTTTTGAGTGACATTTCCTCTGTGGTCTTATAATTGAGAAAACTCCCTTTAAACTGACTCCCAGCTCACTAAATGCCAATGTATGTCCATCTACACCTCCAAATTTCTCATTTTCTATGTCTTACAATATTTGTACTCCAATTTGTACAACTTTCAAAGTCAATGTGAAAACTAGAAAAAGTCCCAACCTTGAGAAGAGGATCTGTACACAAAACCCCACACATGGCTAAGGAGCTATTTGCAATTGATAACTGCTGGAAAAGGGAACATCAGCTAAAGGGAAACCTTTCTTGTTTCTTTGGAAAATCAGTTGTGTCATATGATGGTTTGTTGGAGCACACAGGTGAAAGGATGTCTAATGCAGACACATGAAAGAATGTTTTCCTGAAGCAAACGCAAGTGAAAGGATGTTTTGATAAAGCAAACACGTGAAAGGACCTAGGATGCAGAAGTATAAATATGACCCCAAAGACAGTGGGAGACAGTACTGATCATTGATTTGGTTTGTTTCACCTCATTATTTTTCACTAAAGACATGCATGTATTTGTTTGCTTTATATAGCATTGTTGAACTGAACTTGTAGTAATGTTGTCATTGAGAGAAGCTCTCCAAGAACTGCTCTTAACATCTCTGAAGCAGTTTGTTGCCTCCACAGCCCTGCCTTAGGCCAATTGTTGAGCCTTTTGGTTTCTTCAGGATTGAACTATGGGGCCTGGAGTCTACTTGCTAAAAGGTTGTGGGTAAACGGGGTTGTAGCAGCAGGCCCCAGGCCCATGCGGCAGCGGCCGGGACCTGCTAGGTGGAGGCTGCCTGGAGGCCTCCAGGCAGCCTGTCTCTACATACCGGAGGAAGGTCCCAGGTTCCAGTGGCTGGAGGCTTTGGCAACAGCAGGCCCAGCAGGCCCAATGACATGAGGAAGTCCTTGGTTTCAAAAGGGTTTATTGTCATGGCAGATGGCAGATGGATCTGGATGTACCCCCCCAAACTCAGGGCAGACCTGAGTTAAGTAGGGAGGGAGAAAGGGAAGGAATGCTTAATTGGCTCCGCCCTCTGACCTTCATTAGTATGTAAATCTCTAGGGCCGAGGCCTGTAGTTACACCCTCTACCAGTGCACTTGGGAGGGCTGTAATGGCCTACATGACTGAACAATGTAGGTCCATGGAGATTAGACTGCTTTTCAGGACCCTGAGTTCTGGGGGCGTGGCCGAACTCCTGCCATTTCTCCCTTGGAGTCTCGGGGTTCTAGGCCCATGCCCAGCCAAGAACCAGGATACCCTTATGCAGTCCCACTGAACTGTAGCTGGTAGTTTGTGCCTGGTGTCTGCCTGCCTAGAGGACTGTTAGGCAGTTGCTGAATCATATTTGGTGTTTACTACAGTACTGAACTGCTGCCAAGGAAGGTCAAGCTCACCCCCTTAAAAACTATAGTTGGACATGTCCACTTTCCTCATAGCCTAATAACTTTTCTCTTACACTACCTCTGCTGGGTGGTGGGCTAGAGGAGAGGCTGAACCCTTCTTTAAACTAGGTTTTAAAAAAATATTATGCCTATAATCAGTTTTCTCAAATGATGGATGTCATTGGCTTTATCAGTGATAATCTAAAGGAGTTCACACACCCAGGATTCATAGGCAACACAGATGTACTCTGTGTGTTGTGTTTGTGTGTGTGTGTGTGTGCACATGTGTGTGTGTGTGTGTGCTTTAGTTGTTGCTGTTATTTGATATTGTCTTTTTTTTTTTTTAATGTTGTTTGATTGCTTCTTCTTTTCTTTGAGAGACTGAGAAAATTGGGAAGGTAGGGACATGAGAGGATCTGTGACAAGTTTGAGAAGGGAAAGTAACCAAAATATATTGTATACGTTTTTTAATAAAAATGTTTAGGAATCAAAAAGGCAAAAAAAAAAAAAGTTTCATTTCAAAATGCAATGAATATTAGTCTGGATTCATACATTTCAAAACAAAATAGAAATATTTAGTCCATGTAATTTTCAAATAATTTTCCAGTCTAAAAAAATTAAGGATTTCAGCCATAATCATATGCACACACACACACACACACACACACACACAACACACACACAAACACATACAGAGGAAGCATACACACTGTGCACATGTACATATATTCACATATAATACCTAATGTTATATATCATTGAATGATACTATATAAATTTTCTCCTATTTAAATTAAAAGGAAATTAAATAATTAACATATTATTTACCCCAACGTTTTAACATTAAAAATTTCTAAAGGTGTTATAAATATTTCATCTACAATATCCATCTCCATAACAATGTATGTATATGATGTGGTATATACACAATTATATTGCACCATATTTTAAAGTAATAGACAGAATAAGTTATTAAGTTCTTGGACAGTTTTATATAGGTATGTAATGTATTGTGTATGTTCCCCCCTTCTGCCTTCCTTTATTCTCTTATACCCTCCTCTATCCTGTGCTTAATTCTTTCCTCTTTCCAACTAGTCTTCCTCTTACATAAGGTAGCTCACTGAACAGGGGCATATAGTTATGTTTAACATGCTGTTGGATGTTAGTAACACTCATGAAGCATGAAAGAAATTCATGATAGTTGCAATGAATGCAAGACAGTAGAATACTAACAAAAAAACTTACATTTGTATGAAAAAGTCCATAATGTTTGAGAAAAGGGACAACTCTAATCCCATATTAGAGTCAGTTTCCCAATTCAAGTATATAGATATTTTAATTTGTATTTTCTCTGAGGTTTAGTACGAAATTTTATTGTCATTTTCGAAAAAAGCGAACAAACAAGCAGTCCTATTAGCTTGTACATCTTTAAAAGGGAAAGACTTTGCACTGCATGCCCCAGAATCTATAGCAGAATATATGGCTGGGAATCACTAGATAACTCTGCCCCTGCTGGTTTGTATTGATTAAACAAAATGCATTTCATTAGACAAACTTCAAAAACTTTACTCCAAATGTTCTATAGATTTTTCTAATTTCTGTAATTGCCCTTGAAACTTTGCCTGTATCTGTCAGTGATTAAACATGTGTGCTATGGGAGGGCAGCACTGACTGCTGATTTGGTCATATTGATAATCATAATTGAAGACTCAGTATGAGTTTAATAATTCACATTGATTGGGGCTGCTCTCTGTGAGGCAAAATTTGAGTCGAACTGTGTGCTGGCTTCCGATTCTTTCCATATGTAAATATGAATTCCCTGAAATTTGGTAAATTTGCCTTTACGTTTCAACTGTATCCATGGCAACTGCAGCCTACAGTCCTCTGAGGAAAATTCCAATGCTTGATTATGTAATAAAGCACTATTGGCAGATGCTATTTGTCCCACTCCAGGGTTAGGCTGACAGCTCTGTCCTTTACATTTCTCTTCTTTTTAAAGACTTCCCAAAATAGAAAGCTCAGTGGCTGCCTTGGGACAAGGTCCTGTTATTCCCTTATATTTAGACAAATACAAAGGCTTTACTTCAGTACTAAGTTGCCTGTTTTCTATGTGATTCACTACTTATTATCCTACATAATATTTATAGGCAGTTACATTTTGGTGTACAAACACATGTGAGTCATGATGCTATTGCTCTGCAGGGAATCAATGCTTCTGTAAGATAGAAAAACAGTTCTGATTTGACAGGTTCAGTCTCAACATTACATATTTAAGAACTTACATTCTTAAAAAAAAAGATATTTTGCATATCTAAAGACCTGGATAGATCAAATACTTTTACTCTCCTTTGGGGGAAGCAAATGAACATATTTTATTTCTATTACCAAAAAAGGCAATTTTCTGATTATCAAATAGTGACAAATATAGTATCAAATATATTCAGTAAATCAATTCTGAAATCATTAAAAATAAAAAGCAGAGATCTTTAACAGTAGAATTTCAAAATTCATGGTAAAACATTTAAAATCATAACTTCTCAAACTTTTTCTTCCATTTAGAAGCCTTAAATTAGAAGCAGGAACAAAGTTGATTTTAGAAAAAATAGTTTTATTTGCTGGTAGTATATAATTATATAAATGAATTAGTTTATGCATTTATGCATTTAGTGTGTTTGTGTCTGTGTGAGCATGTGAGTTGTATGTAACCCTGTGTTGTGAGTGCTGCAGCATGATATTGAGTTCAGAGGATCACTTCTGGAAGTCATTTTTTTTTCCTTTTTCATATTGTCATGTGAGTTCTCAGGGCGGGGGACAGTTTATAATGAAAGTTGCCATGGAGATTTCCAATGGAATATTGAATTCATTTAAGCATCATGAATAATAAAGTAGAAACCATTTTAAACATTTAAAAATTACATTTTATAATATGCATACTTTTGTTTTTTTAGTTTTGAAAACATAGCTTAATTGCACAATTGCCCTTTTCCTCATCTCCCTCCAAAACTTCCCATATGTGAACCTAAATTTACAGCCTTTCTGTTCATTAATTATTATTGCATTCATATATTTTTATGTACAGACATGTCTATTCCTAAATATAACCTATTCGATGTGTTTTTCCATGGAGTAAGTCTACTTTTCTATTCTCAGGCTTCCTTATTTGCCTTTAGTGCTTTATGTAGGACCAAATCCTCCTTCCTGGACTTTCCTCCCTATATTTTGATGTGTCATTGTCATTGTTCAGATCATCTTAGGCATGGTGATGGTGACATTTTATGGCATAGCTTCTTACATTACTAGGAGACAGTCTCACAGAAAACCCCCTAATCTTCTTGCTCCTACAATTTCCACTCCTAATTTCCATGGTATATACTGAGCTTTACATGTGGGAGTTATTTTCCACAAAATTGAAAAGTAGAATTTGAGTTTTCTCTTCTGCTTTTTAAACCGGAGTGTCTTATAGCTGTGCTTACTTTCTTTTAAATATTTATTTTGCCATTTTGATAAGTTAATACGTGAGTAATGTATTTGCATCATTTAAGCCCAAATTCTGCCCCAAATCCTCTTCCTCAGTTGTTACACATATGTAACATATAAAGTACACACATGCTCATACCCACACACCCACACGTCCCCACACTTACACACCCTGATAAGTCTATTTCGTTTTGCTCATGTGGATTCATGCTAATGGATGGCCACTTTCAACTCATCAAAAATCTTATCCCTGGAGAAGATTAGCTCTGCCTTATTTAGCACACATTAATTTGGCTGTAACTCTTAATCTCTTGTACAAGCTTTCTTTTCTCATAACTTGGCTGGGAATAAAATATCTTCTACATGATCAGGTAAATGCAAGAAAAAGGTACTCTGGTAATTTTGGTTTATTTAATGGTTGTTCCAAAGAGCTTATTTTTTAAAGATAAATTTTTGCATCATTTCTGAAAAGATAAAATTAGCTGTAGTAATAAAAAATGATATGGTATATGGAGACCACAGCTATTTATGTGGCTGCTGCTTTCTGTTCCAACTGAGACAGTTCCCACAGAATTCAACAGTAATAATTGAATATTTAAAGCAATGACACTTAGAAATCATGAATTGACTTACATATCTTTTTGCAATTCTTAAATTGCAAATTTCCACATTTACATTTTAGGGAGTTTTTTTCTTTTCTTTTTTTGTCATGCTTTTTGTTCACAGAAAGGGTCTTAGTTACTTATAGTCTTATGGTCTATTGACATGTGTCTACAGTTTCAGAAGCTGGATCTTCTGCAATAATTTTCAGAATAAGTATAATAAAGAAAGTAAAAGGATTAATATATGAAAGTAGTTAATCAATGCAAATATATTATGATATAAAATAATATTTTTAATATAAATTTTACATTTGCCATGAGGAAGGCTTGGGCCAAGGGACCCCGCCCGCAATTTTTGTCCCACAACCCACCATTAATGTTTTTTCTCCCCAACAGGAAGACCTAAAACAACAGTGTTTGTGCTTTTCAACACAAAATTTTTTCGCTTTTTGTTACTCAAAGGAGCCTTCTAAGACTAAATTTCCTCAAACACCTTTGCTTTTCTAGGCCTAATGCTTACTATACACCCTTTGAAGGCATCCTGCTGCCAGGGTGCTGCTTCCCTGTTGTGATTATCCTATAGGTGCTCCCACAAGTCTAACAGAGACAATGCCACCTCCTGGAACCTGCCTAGGAGGCCAAGCTGTCTTCTTCCAGTCACACCACCTGACTGAAGACTCCAGGGACAATGCTGATATCCAGAGACACATGCTAAATCCTACAGAAGACAGATCCAGACCTTCCACCTACAGATGAACTCTTTTGCCAAAGTCAAATAGCTAAAGTTACATGTTAGTGAGGAAAACTTAATGTCTATCTAGATAAGACAGATGTTATTACCCTCAAACTGTACCACCTATATTCAATTGGCTCAATGATCCTTTGATCCTCCTTTGACCCCCTTTGACCCCCACCCTCAACTCCCCTTTCCCTGTGACTTAATTGTGCTAACCCCTCTGGCCTAAATAGTGCTTTCTTTTGACCTCTTCACCCAAAATTTTCACCACAGATGACACAGTGACCCTCCTTTTTAAAAAAAAGTAAAGGGGAGATGTGGGACTGCATAAGGGTATCCTGGTTCTTGGCTGGGCATGGGCCTGAAACCCCAAGATTCCAAGGGAGAAACAGCAGGAGTTTGGACAAGTCCCCAGAACCCAGGGTCCTGACAAGCAGTCTAGTCTCCATGGACCTACATTTTTCAGTCACATAGGCCATTACAGCCCCTCCCAAAGTGCACAGGTAGAGGGTGTGACTACAGGCCTCAGGCCCTAGAGATTACATACTAATGAAGGTCAGAGAGTGGTGCCAATTAAGCATTCTCCCCAGACCATTCCCACTTCTCCTTCCCTATTTAACTCAGGTCTGCCCTGAGTTTTTTTTGGGGGGGTACATCCAGATCCATTCACCACCCACCATGACAATAAACCCTTTTGGAACCAAGGTCTTCCTCTTCCTCGTATCATTGGGGCCTGCCATCACCAAAGCTTCCAGCCTTTGGAACTTCTGACTTTCTCTACTGCTGCCCGACCCCCAGCCTCCACTTTGCAGGTCCCGGACTGCTGCTGCATGGGCCAGGACTCCACCATTGTGGCCCCCCTTTACCCACAATGTGCCATCATGTGTAGTGCAGTGGACTTTGTGAGGAAGCCTGGTAAAGTTGAGCTGGGTTTGAAGCCTCAGGGATCCAGAAGGAACAGTAGGAAATTTACCTGCTCTTGACACCAGGTCCCTGTCACATAGCCACAGAGTTGTAGCCACCAGTCACATAGGGGGAGCATGCCTAAGCCTCCCACATGTAGATGAGGCAGCCCTAACATCTCAGAGAAAGCCAATAGTAAACATCTGTTGTCAGACACCAACACACCGCAAAACTATATAAGATCCTATCCAGATTGTGAGAATTACTCTGTCTCCTTAGAGCATCTGTCTTATAAGAGTTGTAACACTTCTTGGGAAGAGAATGTTCACCCAAAACTTTCCCAGCTAGAAGCCACCCTGCACTTCCACTTCATAGCTAATCCCACTGCTTGCTCATCTCTGCCCAGTGCAGCAACTCAGGGCACAGCAGCAGCCAGGAAAGCAGTAGCAGAACCAGAGATGTGGTGATGGTCACACTTGTCCCTCCCTGCTTGCGCCCTTTCCTCTTTGCTTGAATGCTCTCACCCAGACAGGCCAGAGATCTCTGTCTGGTGTTTAGACCAGCAATCATGCAAACCTTTCATTTTACCTTGGCATTCAGTCAATAAATGTGAACACTTCAGCATCAGAAAAACTGGAGTTGCTTCTTATGGAAGAAGAGGACTGAATTTTCTCATTCTCATAATGCTAAGAAGTCTATCTGGTCTTTCACATTTAAGTCAGTTTATTCCAGAGAATGTCTGAAATAGTAATTTTTTCAGTTAAGGTATTCGTGTGTTTGTTTAATGAAATTGCTTGATATTAATCTGTTTTTGGAACTCAGAGTTTAAGCAAGAGTGTTTAGGATACTACCAAGAAAAATTTTGCACATACATATTCTGATTATGGTTTATAAAGAGAAACTCACTCACTTTCTATAAAATAAGACTAAAGAGAATTTTAAAAGGATATATAGAATCCTACTATTGTAGAAGTACACAGACAGACACACACAAACACACACACACACAAGCACACACACACACACACACAAACACACACACACTGAAGTCCAAATGAATCAAGGACCTCCACATAAAACCAGATACACTGAATCTAATGGAATAGAAAGTGGGAAACAGCTTCAAATACATTGGCACAGTGGAAAATTTTCTGAACAGAACACTAATGTCTCAGGCTCTAAAATTAACTATTGACAAATGGGATCTCTTAAAATTATAATGCTTTTGGAAGGCAAAGAACATTGTCAATAGGACACTAGCACAATAGGTCTTTCATTTTTCTGTTTCTAAAAAATAGGTGTGTATGTATGGTCAAATGTGTGTGTTTTTGGGTGTGGAAAAATCTGTCAAACAACAGCCTCTCCTATTTAAAGGAGACTGTCATTTTAATACAAGAAGGAAGAGAACTTTCATCTGGAGAAACTGTATTGCTCTATTGCTTGTTAAATGGAGCAGAATACAGTAATCCATAATTAAACAGAAAAATAAAAAAAAATGTCAAAATTTGTGTAAATACATGGAAAAATGTCATATAGAAAGGGATATATATTCATGTATAAATGGATTTTGTATAGATGTGTTCTCAAAGCAAAATACAAAGGAATGTGTAGTTGATAATCCACAAGTTGTCAGATTTTTATAGTACCTTTGCATGGTTGCTTCAGAGAATATAAGATCAACACTTCTTTCATAATATCTTTCTTGGTTTGGGAAAGCTTATGAGAAAAACACTTATTCATGTATATTGAAAAGAGTAATTGTGATTTTAAAATCTTGCTATATTGTGAAACTAGAGATTTCTAAATTTAGTTAGACATAGTTCTGAACAAACTAATTGTTTATATACTAATATTTTTAGCATATCATACTGAAAAAACTAAAGTTTAGATTAATGTTGTTCAGACAGTTTTGTCCACATTTGCTGGGAAAAGATCTTTTTATGACCGAAGAGACACTGTAATATGTCTATTCCCAGATTTCCCTCCAAACATACCTTACATCAGTTGTTCTTAACCTTTGGGTCATGACCCCTTTGCGGGCTGAACAGCCTTATTACAGGGGTTACCTAAGAGCATCAGAAGTATCATATATTATTACTATAATTCATGACAGCAGCAAAATTAAACTTATGAATAGCAACAAAACTAATTTTATTATCTCACCATATGAGAAGCATGTTAAAGGTCTCAACATTTGGAGGATTGACAACCACTGCCTTCCACTGATATTTCTTATTGAATAAAATAAAAAGTAGAAGAAAAGGAAAATTTGCTTCTGTATGTCTATTTTTTATCTGACTTTAATCTGAGCTAGTGCACAGTACCAAACCTGGTTGGCTGCATTTTCTTATAATTTTATGTTTCATGAGAAGATAATGGTGTGTTAAAATCAAGTATATTTTGTTTGTATCACCAAATTTCTAACACTTTCTGCTTAATATACTTTAATGCTCTGTTATATGGCTCATAAGACTTTATGACTGTGATATTTTCATTGTACATACTATTTTGTATCAATATAAAATGATGTTTTTGTCTCCTTGAATGCTTTCTTCAATAATTATACCTTGTCTTAAATGAAAAATTCTACGTTCAACTTTCCCTGTTTTCATATTATATCCTTCCCCATCCTGTTTCTTGCCTTTGATGTTTTTTTGTAAGTATTATTTAGAAATACTTTACCTAGTGTTAAAATTTTTTGGTCATGGATAATTTATATATATATATACCTTATATCTGTATTTTTAATGACATATGATATTAATATGCATTAATATTACTGACTGGTTTATCATCTTGCATTTGATTATAATTCAATTTATTTGAATATTTTAATATTTATTGATTTTTTTAAAAATAATATTGATTATTTGGGTTTTATAGTTTATTGTAATAATTTGTGATTGATGAACTAACTACATATATTATATATTATAATCATTTTTATCAATAATTATCCTATTATATTTTATCATATTATCAAACATTACATACATAACTGACATGTCTTGGAAAAATTACACATTTATGTTTTCAAAAAATTTAATAAGTAATTAGTAGTAAATAGCCATAACATTAACATGCAGTCACAAAAACATTTGATTATGTTTCTGTTTTTCTAATTTTTCTTTTAATATATGCTTTTTTAGTCCAAGATTGATTTGTTAATTGGACCATTTATTCTCTATTATTTGACTGATTGATGCATTGTTATCTTTAATTACTTTTATAGAAAACAATCTTCCTTTATAATCTTTAGTGAATAATTTTAAGCTCTCTTAAAATTTCTCTCAATTTAAGAAATTGAATGGAATGAAATATTTCCTTTCTTCTTCCTAGCAGGAGAAAACTATTAGGATGTTTTGAATCTGTTAATTTGGTATGAGGCCATTGTAGCTGAATGGACTTATTTGCAGAATTCACATTAGTTATTGAAATTTGAAATCATTTTATGGAGAATATAACTGAATATTTTTCACTGACTTTATTATCATTTATTCTAAAGTATTTTTCTCCTTTTGGTAATATGAACTATGAATTTAGTCAAAGAGAAATAAAATTTAAAAAAAAAAGATGAAATAAAACTGTTTCAAATATCCATTTAGATTTTGTCATTGTCTTATCCTTGCATGATATTCTATACTTGCCTAAAATATAAGATGATCTGAAGTTAGATGTCAACGTTGTTATTTCAGTAAGGTCCTATACCAATACTAATTGAAAAATGTCAGTGTTTGAGCATTGACCAGTTCAAGAGTCAAGAATCAGTTCGCAGAATTAGAAATGTCATGTATTTAATTATATTTAACTGGATATAACGTTGTGATTTCATAATTGTTTCTTTCATATCACTATAACAAAGACTTTATCTTGATAAAATATTTTATTACATTTTTCATAAAATGGTTTTATGTGCTTTAACTATTTGTTTTCATACATATTTGCATCCAGTTTATCAAGAAAAGCCTCTCCCTGTTCTCCTAAACCCAAATTTCAGGATACTCCCTAGCACTACAACAAATCATGAGCAGGATCCTCCCCTCCCATCTGTCCCCTCCTCCCATGGATCCCTCAGAATCCTTCCACTCACCTCCTCCTGCCTGATCCTGGATGTGATCTAGCCCTCAACTTGGGCAAACACACCCTTCTCAACCACAGATGACCACATTAAGAGCTTGCTAAATCGAACAACTGATTTTCTAGAGACTTTCCTGGAAAAGAGCTTAGAACCTACATTTATAGTAGGACAGATTTTAATCATGCTAGCATATTGTAGATGATGAATGTACATGTTCCCTAATATAAACAAGCCATTTTCAAAAATCTAACTTTGTGAACGAAATTGAGTAATGCAGATAATTTGTCTATTTATAACAAGTTGCCTCAAAATTATATAAGATAGCAACTGCTAACAGAAACTACCCTGTCTTTGGGAGATAACAGTGTACAGTTAAGAATTTCTTACAGTTGGAAAGAACTACTATAAACTGAAGATAAATTGCTTATTCAGATGAGTCTGATCATAAAAGCCTATAATATAATGATTGTTGTCATCAAGACATCTCTTAGTTCAGTTTTATTTTCCCAACATATTGTGGACAATGGATTGGTACTGGTATATAATCCTAGTAATCAGAGTTATGTATTTGGTTTAGAATGGTACCTGATATTGTTGTAAAAGTTTACTAAGTCTGTGTCTCACTGATTCCAGAAGGAATTTAGGACTGTCCAGATAAACCCATTCATATAGACACACCCTGCTAATGGACTTGTTAAGGATTTTAAGTTATAACCTACTTCAGTATTATGTAGTTTGTTAATTCAGTTTTCATCAAAACATGGCTCTAGGCCTGAGAGTTGACTCAGCATTTGTATTTCTTTTATTACAGAGGTTAAATTATCTAGTTTCTATTATCCACATCAAAACAGCTATCTTATAACTACCTGTAATTGCATATCTCTGGCAATTGATGTCTTTGTCCTCCACAAACATCTGTATTTCTGTGCACATATACACATGAATAGACATGTAAACATAATTAAAACCATACAAATAAATCTTTAAAAATACGGCTCTTATAGTCAAATCAAAGAGAACTCAAACAATTCACCCTAATTTCTTTGATTTCTTCTAATCAACTAACTTGAGAGTTTGCTCTGAGTATTCGTATATGAAATTTTATACAGTATAATTGACTTATTTTACATTAAATAGATGAGTATATTGCTAGGTAATATGAACATCATTGATTAACTTATACATTCATAATACATTGTGTTATACATTGAATTACATATGTAAATAAGTAAATAATATCAGCACTCAATCAGATCACAATAATATTGTTCAATATTCACTTCAAGATATTTTATTACAGTAGGCAATGGTAAAATAAAAGCTGTTGTTTGTCATTCTTTAACAGTTATATAGACTAAATATAGATTATATAATAGTATTTATGATAATTTGTCATTGTTCAATTATGAAAATAGTATGAAACAAGTATTACTAAGTTATTTTGTTATGAACTGAAGGAAATTCTGAATATACAATGATCTAGGTAGAATGTGCAGCCAAAAGCATAATCAGTTAAATTCATATACATATAATAAAAAGAATATTAAATAGTGGTTAACCTTTGTGTGTGTGTGTATGAATGTACATACATATGTCTATATGTGTATTTATATTTGTTGAAATGAATAGATAGATTGAAAGTGATTTTACATTTCCAAAGCCAACTCACATATAATTTAATCACTGGAGTGTTAGTTAAGTTGATTCCTCTGGCATACAATATCATGGATGATTGAGGATGAGAACAAGAATGGAAAAATACCATCACCGTTTCAGTTGATAGGTCTATAAATGAAACCACTTACACTGAGAAGGGTAGTATATGATTTTTCTCCATTTCTTTTAAAAAATGTCTAATTATTCAGATACTTTAATTTGTGAAAATTTTAAACAATATATTTTGAACATACATTTTCTCCCCCAAACTCCTCCCATATCTGTTCCTACACTATTTATCATTCTTTCCTGTCATGTAAGGATGAAACCAAAACAAGACATGAAAGATTCAAAGGGCCCAAACCAACAAACAAACAAACAACCAAAAACCAAACAGGAAAAAAATGGAGTCCAATTGTGTCAACCAACTACTCTATTGAATCTGAAGACTACACTGTAGTATGGTTGATGATTCCAATGTTACTACATTGAAGAATTCTAATTATCCCTCTCCCAGAAACCATCAATTATAGACATGTTCATGTTTAAATTTGAGAATTGCTTTCAGCTTCCTAGAATCTTGACTGATTTGAGCTTCTGAAAGGCTAGTTAGGTATTATTGTCCACATAATAGGGTAGCCTCATATAAACTTTTATATATGTATTTATATTGGAAACTTCATGTGCTTTCTAATTTAGTGATTTGCTCTTATTTATCTATCCCAATATTCCATCTTCTATCCTTTTCCCATGGTGCCTATTTATTCTTCTAACTCTATTTTCCTTTATATCCTTCATAACATTATATTTATTTTCACTTCTCTGGAAGGTTCCTTTTTATCCATTGATCTTTGCTAGCTACTAAACCTCTGTAAACATACTTAGTGAAAATAACCTCTATGAAAGTTAATAGCTAACATCCTCATATAAGAGAAAACATGCAATCTTCATTTTTCTAGGTCTTAGTTACCTCATTCAGGATGATGTTTCCAGCTCCATTGTTTTACATGCAAGTTTCATTTTCTAAAAGTTAAAAAAAAAAAGTTCTATTGTATAATTGTACAATATTTTCATTATCTGTTGCTCAGTTGATGGACATCTATACTGTTTCCAAATTCTGGTTCTTTGGTATTATTTTTTGTTTGTTTTTTGTTTTTTTGTTTTATTTTGTTTTTGTTTTGGTTTCTTTTTTACTTTTTAAAAACTCCTACATGAATATGGCTTTCTTTCCTTTCCTTTCCTTTTTCCTTTCTTTCCTTTCCTTTCCTTTCCTTTCCTTTCCTTTCCTTTCCTTTCCTTTCCTTTCCTTTCCTTTCCTTTCCTTTCCTTTCCTTTCCTTTCCTTTTTCCTTTCCTTTTTCCTTTCCTTTTCCTTTCCTTTCCTTTCCTTTCCTTTCCTTTCCTTTCCTTTCCTTTCCTTTCCTTTCCTTTCCTTTCCTTTCCTTTCCTTTCCTTTTCTTTCTCTCTGAAATGCTGCAGGCTTCAAGGTCTCCCTCTTACAGAGTACCTCCTGCTTCTCCTCTGAGAGGGGGTTTCCAGGTATCCTCCCACTTTTGTGGATTAGGCTCATCTGCATTCTCCTCCACTGAGGCTAGAGAAGACAGCCCTATTGGAGAATGCATACCACAGTCAGTTTACAGCTTTAGTGACAGTCTCTGCTTCAGTTGTTCAGGGACCCACATGGAGCTCTATGTCTACTACATATGTGCCTATGGTTAAGACTAGCCAGTGTATACTCTTTGATTGGTGGTTCAGTCTTGGAGAGCTCCTGGAGGTGCAGGATTTCTGGTGCTGTTGGTTTTCCTGTGGAGTTCTTATTTCCTTCAAGATCTTCAATCCATATCCTAACTCTTCCAAAGGAGTCCCAAACCTTTCTCCAATGTTTGGCTGTGTGTCTGCATTTATTTCAGTAAGCCACTAGGTAGAGCCTCTGAGAGGACAGTTATGCTAGGCTCCTGTGTGCAAGCATAACAGGGTATCATTGATAATGTCCGTGACTGGCGCTTGCCCATGTTATGTGTCTCAAGTTGGGCTGGGAATTGGTTGGCCATTCCTTCATCTCTGCTCCATCTTTGTCCCTGCAATTCTTTTAAACAGGAAAAATTGTGGGTCAAATATTTTACAGGTGGGTTGGTGTTCTTATCCCAAGTTCTGGTTCTTAATGATGCTAAAAAGCATCGATGCAGTAAAAGATACTATCATTTCAGCTAGGACACAGACTATAGAATGGGTATAAACTTTACTAAATATATATTTGTCAGTTGCTTAATATCTAGTATACAAAAATAACTAACCACCAGAATATCTAGAAAACAAATAATCTAATTAAAAACGGAATATAAAAATAAACAGATATTTCTCAAAAGATGAAACCCAAGTGATTAAAAAACACAAAAAGTATTCATCATTCTTAACTATTAGGGAATACAAATTAAAACCACTTGATATTTCACTGCAACCCATTCAGCCTGGATATGATTTAATACAACAAATGAAAGCAGATGCTTAGGAGCATGAAGGGAAAGTGGAACAGCCATTTATTAAGGTTCTTCAAATAGCTGAGAATAGAAGTAGAAGATTCAGCTATACCATTTTCACGTATACACAAGGATTCTACATTTTAATATAGAGGCACTTGCTCATTCATGTTCACTGTGATTATTTGCATAATAGCCTGAATTTCTGCAGTTTTAGATTTTTCAAAGCCTACTTTATTTAGGGTTTGTAAATACATCAACCTCGTTCTAGCTCACCTACCAGAGGTAGTGCCGAAATAAGGTTAATGGGAAAATGGTGTTGTGGACTTGTTTGGAAGTAATTCATTAGGGATACTCCATACTTTGTTGTCTGAATTTCAATCCACTCTAATAGCAAACACCACACATGAGTCAGTCATATGGGGACAGGATTCTGAAAAATCAGCAAGGCTCCATCAAATTGACAAGACTATTATGAGAAGTTCATTGATGTGCTTCTCTCTATGAAGTGAAGACCAGGGAAGAAGTTGAACCAGCAAAGCTGTGCATGGCCAGAGAACAGCAAAGCACTGCACTGCTAGTGAACATCAGCAAAGACCAGCCTAGCTTTGAATGGCATAGCAATATATGAGTGTCCTCTCCCTGTTTATAAGGTCCCATTTATGTATTCTTTCCAAACATCATGCCTCTTCTCGAGCATCCAGTCCTGTAAAACATGGCATGCCCTCTCACATGTCTGATTCAGCCAAACATTCTCTCACAAGACAGCTTCCAGAAAAACATCACATGATACAACTGAGTTTCCCTGGAAATCAGAAATTTCCACTTCAAGTTTCTGTATTCATAAACTCAGTCTCTGATATTCTAATATTATTTTCAAAAGAAAATGAGAAACACACTTGATTTGCTTATATTACTATTTATCATCCGATGTGTCTGGTCTCCATGTGATTAAAAGATATCCATGCCTATCATTTCTGTGCATCAGATCAAGGAATATATTTTATTCTGTAAAAATATAGGGTTTTCAGAAAGATTCTCTAAGCAACATTGACACAGGTTTATTAATTCGCAAAATACCACTGTTTAATAGGATATTTCCAGGATATGATTCCTACAGGGGAAAAAAGTTCTGATGAGGAGGAAAAGTGAATATTATAGTTAAGAAAATAATCCCAAACCAATTTATTTAGAGGTAAGAAAAATTATGTACTGAGATACGTTTAACACAGGTTAGTCTATTCTCTTTAGAAGTCTGACACATACCTTGGGTGTGTACTATCCTTTTATGCCACAATTTTTGGCCCTTATTCCTTGAGCTTAAATCTTTGGTAAAAAAAAATTTTGTTAAGAAACTCCGACGTAATTCCTCCAACGTAAATTTTCAGTAGTGATTTTTTTTTTGCATGTCAAATACAATGTACCTTAATCCTCTTGAAGATACTTGAAAGTGGGGAACAAGGTTAGATTTGTGAAACATCTCTTCCCTAAACCTCCTGTTGCGTTGTATTAGATATAAATTTACTTTGTTCATTTCAAATCATGCAAATAAAATTGAGGTTTCACTGTGTTTGCCAGGAAAATGCTCAATGTCATAATATGAAAGAAACAAGGCTTAAAAACCTCAGTTGAAATGTTTTTATTTTCTAACAGCTCCGGTTGCTTATGCTGCCCTGTTTCTCAATGCACTTGATCCCGGAGGAAGCAAGAAATGCTGCTGAATGAGTTTTTTCTGTAGTGGGGATGAGTGTATTGAGTGTATGAAGTGCTGACCGGTGTGCTTGGAGGACAGTAAATCTGCACTTAAAAATAACCCTGGAAAATGATAAAAGAAAGAAAGTGCTGAGTAAAGGACATCAAGAGCTTGGTTTGCATGGTACCCAGAAATGTAGAAAGCCCTGCATCCGAGCACAGGCTAAGGAACTGAGCTGTGCATAGTGACAATAACATGACCCTCTAGACTTTGACCTAGCTATGACATTCATTTAAAATAATAGTGATTATCATGGTATCCTATGTCATAAAATATGAATATAATCAATTGTTATAAAGAATGAAGTTTCCTGGAAATTATACCTATCTGTATGTTAATGTATATGTGTATGTATGTATGTACAATTGAAACAATAACTTAATTGAACTTCAGTAGTTAGCTTTTTCTTTTAGACACAAAGTTCCACTTAGGAAAAGAACAACTAATTCTAAATCAGATCTTTCAGATTTTATCTGTATATGCTTCTTCCATTTATAGAGAAGAGTGCTATGTCTATTAATTGGGCTGATAACTTCTGATGGGTGACTAATCCATCAGGCAGAATACTTTTTTAGTTAGGATACGACTGGTCATCAAATTGTCTAATTCCATGAGGGATCTACTTAAAACTTTCATAGGCAACAGCAGCAGAGCTTTGTTGTTGTTGTTCTTGTTTTTGTTTTGTTTTGTTGTCTCTCTCTCTTTCCTTCTTTTTCCCTTTCCCTTTCTTTCTTTTCTTTCTTTCCTTCTTTCTTTCTTTCTTTCTTTCTTTCTTTCTTTCTTTCTTTCTTTCTTTCTTTCTTTCTTTCTTTCTTTCTTTCCTCCTATATTGCTTTTGTTTCTCCCTTCAAATTCAACTGGAAAGAGGATGGGATGAGGAACTCTGAGAGTAGAGACCAGGAGAGGGGTGGAGTAAAAGAACACTTTGTTGCTAAGAAAATGAATGAATGAATAAACAAACAAACAAACAAATAAAATTAAAAAAGAAAAGATAAACAAAAACCTACATATGTGACTCGATGAAGAGGTGAATTTTATCTCATAGTTAAATTTTATGCACTAGCTCTTTAGTTGTTCACTCTAAAGTTTCATCACTACCTTAGTATGATCAGAAAGTTTCTAATCTATCGATTTTCATTATTCCCAAATTCCAGCTTGATAATGTGAACCTCTTTTTCAGTTGGCATATTTGTCATGAATCCAAGTGTTCACACCAGGGTTGCAAATCAAGCATCCATTTTGAGCTAATTTACAGCCCCCAAATTTCTCTTTTCTTTTTCTTTTTAAAAAAATTTATTTATTTACATTTCAAATTTTATTCCCTTTCTCAGTTTTCCCTCTGCAAATCCTTACCCCATCCCCCTTTACCTTGCTTCTATAAGGTTGTTCCTTACTCACCTACCCACTACTACCTCACTGCCCTAGCAATCCTCTAAATAGTGTCTGGGTTTGGTGTCTGCATGTGGGATGGATTCAAGGTGTGGCAGTCTCTGGATGGCCTTTCCTTTAGTCTTTGGTTCACTCTTTGTCCCTGTATTTTCTTTAGACAAAAGTAATTCTGGGTTAAAATTTTGGAGATGGGTGGATGGCCCCATCTCTCATCCTGGTGGTCCCCTAACCTCTGGATATGGTCTCCTCAGGTTCCCCTTCCTCTTTGTGGGGGTATTTTAGCTAATTTCATCCCCGTGGACTCCTGGGAGGCTCTTACTTTCCTGGTATCTGGGACTTTCTGGTTGCTAATCCAGTTCCCCATCCCCCATTGCTACACACTTTTGTTCAAATTCCTGAATCTCTGTACACCTCCTTCATCTCCTCTAATACCTGATCCTTCCCTCTTTTCCACTCCCCTATTCTCTTCCTCCCAAATTCTCACCCTGTACTTCCCTTGATTATTTTGTTTCACCTTCTAAGTAGGACTGAAGCGTGCACTCTTTGGTCTTTCTTCCTGTTGAGCTTCATGTGGTCCATGTTTCAAATTCAGGTGATCATATGATGACCAAGCTGTACATCTGCTAAACGTGTATAGGGTCCAGGTCCAGCTCCTTCATGCTCTTTTGTTGGTGACTCAGATTTTGTGAGCCCTATGTGCCCAGGTTAGTTAACTCTGTAGGTCTTTTTGTGTTCTCCCTGCCACTTTGCTCAAATCCATCTACCACTCTTCTAAAAGATTCCTGGAGCTCTCTTGATGTTTGGTTTTAGGTCTGCATCTATTTCCATCTGTGGATGGATGAAGCCTCTGAGGAGAAAGTTCTTGTCTATAAGCATACAAGAATATCATTGACAGAGTCAGGGGTTGACTGTCTCACAAGGAATGGGTCTCAAGTTGCGAATGTTATTGATTGGCTATTCCCACAATTTCTGCTCAGTCTTTTAATAGATCATCCTCTGGCTAATTATAAATATCTATTGGAGTACCTATGGACACTGATAAGAAGAATATTCAACTTTTTCCATTCTGTTTGTTCTCATTCCAGGCAGATTTTAGACATTTTGGAGCATCTCACATAGACACTGATATCAACATGTACAATGAATTGTAAACTTGATTAAGTGTCCTTAAATAATAATTGGGGAAAGCTAATAATGATCACCACAATACACCAAAACTAAGCACATTCTCTCTACAATCTTTCATTCTGCTTGTGTTAAAATATTAATATTTTACTGCATTTGCATCTCTAAAATTGTTTTTTGATTAAGTTTATTTTATGAACCTCACCAAAGTAATTTCATATTGTTATCAGTGTATTCATTTTTCATTAGGTAATTCTATGCTTTTATAGTATAAAATTATTATATAAGGGTATTCTACATGTCAAGGACTTGCTTACCTAAAGTGTTCATTTATATAAATATTACTCAGCAACTGCAGGTTAAATTTGAATCAGTTATATTTCTATGGTTTGTGTTGAATGTTAAGTTAAATTGTGAGGGATACTACATTTTTAAAATATCCCTTGTATTATATATAAGATCCTGCACTGTAAAATGTTTGGTAAATATATGTGCTTATACAATTACAGCATGACAGCTTGTGTTCATTAAAGCCTCACTTGCTCCTTGAATAGTGTCCTGTTTCTTCTGACAGAGTGGATGTTTTACATCAATTTCAAAGTCTTCCTGTAGGGGATACTTTAAGTCTCAGGCCCTTGGATATGGTTTGATGCAGCAGATGTTTCTGAAGTCTGCTACAATGTAGATTGATACCTTCATCCTGTTAATAATCCTCCAGTCTAAGGATATTTTTTATAGTCTCAATGTTCCTGAAATATATTTTCTAGTGTAACAAAACTAATTAGATCATCTTAAAGCCTATAAACAAAGTGAACAAGCAAAAAAGAAGAATATACTTGTATACGAAACTAAGAAAGAAGACAAATTATATAGTTAAGGGCAAAGCCAGAAGATAAAACTACCTCAATATTTCAAATAATGTCTTCAGTATGATCCTGTTCCTACTATGAATAAATTGCAATGCCCAGCCAAGAGGGCACAGAGAGGACTTCCTCTTACCTGTTGGAACTTTTCCAGTTATAATGTTCCCTTCATGCCTAGGCTGAGACTCAGAAACAGCTGAAAGTCAGCTTGCAAGTAACTGCCTCTGTTTTAGAAATGTGTCCCTGTAATGTCAGCACACAGACAGAGGTGGACACAGGATGATCAAAATAAGAAAGACAATGCAATAATTAGCTATTTTATTATTAAAACAAATTCTAAATGGTGAGAACTAGAACATGTCTGGGTGCAGTAATACTAGATAATACTATTTCAAGATCCAATATTAACAAACAGGAGTTATTTACCATTTCTAGAACATCATGTTTGCCACTATTCAGTTTCATGTCTTCCCTTTTCTATGTCCTCTGTATCTGACTGCCTCGGAATTGTCACTCTGTATGGGGAAATGGTTCTGGGCTTATCATTGCTTCTTTTAGTCCTCCCCAGTCATGATCTCGCCTCTCTATACAGATAAGTAGGAGGGATTTTTCCCAAGAAGACCTGACATTCTTACCAGAATAAAAGTTCTTTAGAAACAATTATTATACAAGCAGATTTGCCTTTTCTATTTGGTAAAGTTTGAAATAGTCACAGTTAATAGTGAAACGTATCTTGAATTACTAGGCTAGGTTTGCTAGGACTACAGTGATTCTTCATATACAACATGCCATTTTCCTTGCCTGTGGTGATGCCTTAGGGCTGAAAATCATGGTCTAGGAAAATATATCCACATTTAGAATAATGTAAAACAAATGCTTACCCTCCACCACCAAAGCTCCTTTGTTGTATCTTGTTTTCTGTTTTGAAATAGCTGGTGAATTTGATGTAAGCTATTTTTTAAATGTTAATTTAAAAATTATATATTTCTTCTCATCTCTGCTTTCCTCTGATTGTGAGAAAAAAAAAAGCAAGCAAGAGGAAAAAAAAAAAAAAAAAAAACATGAGCTCTTTCTTACAATGGCTTTCTAATGAAAATGTTGGGATTTAGTGAGCTATAAAATATATCATTTTGTTCCTGAATTCAGTTAGCCCTAAATTAAGTCAGGACATGATAGAGATATTTACATTTGGCTGCATTACTTGGCATGTTTTTTTCTGCCCCTAGGGGAACAGACAAGTTGTCTGTTCACACACATCCAGAATACAATGGCAGTATGGATTCACAGGAAGCAGTGGGCAGTTTTCTCTAGTCCTGACCAGATCTGAGTCATAGTTGGCATGTGGTGTCAATTTCTTGATTCAGATGAGCTTCCTGCCTGTGGATTTCCTTGTTTTCCCGTTTGCCTTACAGCTTCCCCACTGATTCATGCTTCTGTTTTAGTCAAAAACACTGCTTCTTTGGGAGGAATGATGTTTAAAATGCCCTTTTCTCAGGTAAAACTTTGGGATACAGCCTTCATTTCCTTTAACTTCTGTCTGCCCTTTTCAGTCAATGCTAATATTGTTCCTTGAAAAATGCTGGTGACATTTTTTTGTTTTTGTTTTTGTTTTTGTTTTTTTTTTTTTTGGTTCTTCGAGACAGGGTTTCTCTGTGTAGCCCGGGCTGTCCGGGAACTCATTCCATAGGTAGACCAGGCTGGCCTCGAACTCAGAAATGCTCCTGCCTCCGCCTCCCAAGTGCTAGGATTAAAGGCGTGTGCCACCACTGCCCGGTGCTGGTGACATTCTTAATCATTGATTTCTCCTCTACTGCAGCAGACTCTCTACTCATAGATGCCTTAGGGGTTAGTCTCCCCTAAGATCCCAGATAGGATGCAGTGAATTAGTACTTTTTCAGAGTTTGGCAGTACAGTTCATTAGCATGCATGAGAATTGGGGCAAGATCCCAAATCATTCTTTAGAGAGAAAGTACTGGGGTCTTAATCAAAGGCACTGCAGCCAGCTCTGCCTTGATTCTCTGGTGTTATGATTTACTGTGGGTACTCTAGCTTTTTGATCTTTGTCTCATCGCTCTCTGTAACTTTACATGTATTTTTGAGGATGGAGGCACAGTCCCAGTATTCCATATGTCTTTACAGCGCTAACTGAAACTGGAAACTTTGTTCTGGGAGTTATCTAGATCTTCCTGGTTGTTATCAAAGGCAGAAAGCAGAAAGTAGCACGTTTACTAGGTAGACAGCTGACACTTCCTGTTTTCTGAGTCTTTTCCTAGCTTCTGAGCTGAACTTTCACTGCAACCAGCATATCCGTTTCCCATCTTCTTTCTAAACGCCCCCTTGCTAAGCTATGTCAGGTTTAGATATCACAGGATCACGATCACAAAACTCATATCACAGCTTAAGTATGTGTTACATCTCATTCACAGAGAAAATTTAAGTTCTGTAGTTCTTTATATACTATAGTTGCAAATCAAATGAAAACAGAACCTTGACTCCTTCCCTCTGAAGTCACATCATTAAAGAAGGAATGTCCAGAGCCATAAATTGTTATGACTGCTGAATTTTACAAACAGTGGCACTGAGAATCGAGGATCTGTTTTCTATTCATTCATGTAGAAACTCCCAGTTGAAAGAGCTAAATGTGAATGAAGCATTATTAGACAAGGATATGCAGAATTATTATAGAAACATGATGGGAGAAAGTCTGGAAAGGAGATCACTTATGAAAAAAACTGAAAAGTAAATAAAAAATGCCTCTCTGTGACACACACACTTCATTCTCCTGTGCCCCAAGAGCAATGATATGGTGACATTTCTGGAAATTACTAAGAGCAGCTGTTTCTCTCTTTTTTTGCTTGGTTCTAACTACTTATATTCTGGCCCCTTGGAAAATTGATAATTCTTTCAAATTTCACTTTTCTTTGGAAAATATAGAAATGCATGAAATAAGAGATAAATATATTTCATATCATACAGAATAGAATTGTTTTTGATGGAAAAATTATCAATTGAATATTTGAATAAAATTAAAGTTTGAAGATGAGAGAGAGATGGACATTTTGCCCAATGAAATTATAGAACAAAATTCACAAAGAAGAAGATGGAATTAAATTTTGAAGTAAATTATTATTAAAGATTTGAAGAACCAGAGTGTACAATGTGATGGTAGACATGAGGACGTAATAATAGAATGTTTTACATAGAGAAGAACCAGTAAGTAAAGAAGAAAAAATAGGATGAAAAATTTTGAGCAAATATGATGAAAAACACAAGTCCAAAAGAAGTCATCACCCCTTATTTTTTACTCTGTTAGGTGTCAATATTAAAAGACTTAGTGTTTTAGAAAAATATAGAATCAGGAATGAATGCAAAAATATTCAGCTTCTCCTGCTAGGTGATATTCTTGTCAGGACATCAGAATATAAATCAATAATTTACTGATTGTATTCATTCAAAACATCAAGCATATTCAGTGGACTTGACTGCTTCAGGCCACATTAAGCAAGATCTTATTTTATCCCATTTAATTCTGAATTTACATAATAAAACATCATTACAACTTTTAAATGCTTTGGCAAATGTGTGTGTATATATATATATATATATATATATATATATATATATATATATATAGTGCACATACACAAAAAATGTATATGTTCTTTATTCACAATGATGGAAATGCTCACTAAGGAAGAGCTGAACTTGGATTCTCATATTTTAAAATACCACTTTTCAAGTTGCCAGTAAAATACACAGCTGGTAGTCCCCAACAAAAAAATCTCCAGAAGCAGAATCAGTTAGCTATAGTTCTGGCTGTGTTTGAAGGATGTAGATCTGAAAGATCTATCCATAAAACTGAAAGTTCACATATTAGGAGAGGATATTTTTGACTCAGAGACTAAAAGGGAAGAGCTTGGAAGAAGAAATGGGAACGGTTTATATCTACTCATAGAAGTCTACACAATAATTTTATTGAGTCTATTAAGCATGGGAAACATAAATGCAATAAAAGAAATCATTTTAAAAATAAAATGTTGTGTTTTTATTTAGATAAAAAAGAAATATAACAGAATGGACAACAAATGATCAGATTTAACTTTTTCATGTGTGCCTTTTCTACTAACTTATTATATAATTAGTCCAAAAATCGAAAGGAATATGCTACACACATCCCATTTTTAAAATATTCTTATATTTTAAATTATTCTTATAATTTTATGCATTAAAGTTTTAGATATTTAGTCAGATTGACAAATATTGTTTAGTTAGTCCATAAGTCTTTATAAAGTTTAAATTAAATATGAGACTACAGAAAGATCTATGGATTATTTTCAAGACAAGCGATGGATATTTGGATATAATAAAAATCAGCATATGTTAATGATATAGATTCTTCATAGTAGTCAGCAATCAAAGCTTTATATTCAGTCCTCTTAGAGTCCTCTTAAACGCTATGCCACTTCTGATTTTTATTTTTTTTTAAGTTGGTACAACCACTCTCGAAATCAGTCTAGCGGTTCCTCAGAAAATTGGACATAGTATTACCTGTGAACCCAGCTATACCACTCCTGGGCATGTATTCATAAAATGCTCCAACTTATAATAAGGACACATGCTATACAACGTCTTAATTATAGACTATCATGGACAAAAATTAGAATAAGAATCCAAAAACAGCAGAAACCTGTAGATAGGAGTTAATGATGAGTCCATGGAAGATTGCTGATTAACAAATTGATCATGTTGAGCTTTTTAGCCTGTTTTCTTATGTTATTATTATTAATAATTATTTTATTTATTTACATTCCAAATGTTGTTCCCCTTCCTGGACTTCCATCCACATCAGCTTGCTTTCTTGTAGTGCCCAGGACTATAAGTCGAGGACTGATCCTACTCACATTGGGCTCCTTTCCCACGATATTAGTCACCAGTGAGGAACACCTCCACTGGATTGCTGATGAGCCAGTATGATGGAAGCATTTTTACCAGTTACCTCTTCTGAAATGTCTCTAGTATGTGTCAAGTTTTCATAAAGTCAGCTTGGGCAACTGACCCTTTTGTCTGCTTAACCTACAAAAACATATTATTATTAACTCATAATCTTTCCTTTTGTGTTTATTCCCCAAAACTCATATTAATACCATATCATATTGTAAATCATTTCAGTATTTAATTTTTGTTGAAAAAACTTTGTACCATATATTTTGACATTTTTTTCCTCACTCAATTTTTCTTGATCCTCAATACTTTCCTATTAACCTCCATTTTTGTTAAGAATTTATCTCTCTCAAAATAACAAAACAAACAAACAAAAAAAACTTCACACAAACACTAAAACAGAGACTCAATACAGCAAAAATAATCCTGAATATTAAAAGAAATTCTGGATATATTATCATTTAAGATTTCAAGTTGTACTATAGATCTATAGTAATAAGGTCAGCATGGTAAAGGCATAAAAACAGACATGATGATTAATGAAATTCAAATGAAGACACAGAAATAGACCATACACCCTTGGATACCTAACCTTTTAACAAAAAAAGTTAAAATACACACGGGGGAAAATAAAGATATCATCTCTAAGATACAGTGCTTGGCAAACTGAATGGCTTTATGTAGAAGGTTTCAACTCAAAACTAAGAGAATAAAAACATAACAGCAAATACCCTTAATCTGATAGAAAAGGAAGTAGGATATAAGCTTGGACCTAAACAGACTTTCTGAGCAGGATAAAAATAGTATAGACATTATAAGTGACAATTAATAAATAGGTCTTCATTAAACTGAAAAGCTTTTGTATAGCAGAGTATATCATCTTTTAAGAAATACAAAAGTCTACAGAGTGTGAAAACAATTTTACCAATTACATATCTGATGAGGGTTAGTATCTACCCTATATTTTTAAAATGAATATTAAAAATCAATTAAAATAGAGTACACATGTAAGCAGAGATTTCTAAAAATATGAAACAAAAATTGCCCACTAAAAAATTCTTATCCAGTAAATAAATGCAAATTTATACTACTTGGGGATTGTACTTTACTCAATTCACAGTGGCCAAGATCAATAAAATAAATGACAAAGCATGCTGGTGGCGGTACAAAGTAGGGGGAACACTTATCTATTGATGGTAGGAATGGAATCCTGTACAGCTACAATGGAAACTAGTGGAAGGTTTCTCTGAGTGTTGGGAATAGATACACCTCTAGATCCAAATATAACACACTCTTGGGCATATACCGAAAAAACTCTACATTCTACTACAAAAATATCCATTTTCATCATTGCTCTATTCTTAATTGCAGGAAAGTAGAAACAGTCTAGTTGTGCACCAACTCAATTTGATAATGAATACAAGGCACATTTACAAAATAGAGTATTACTCAACAGTTACAAAAAGTAAAATTGGTAAATTTGTAGGTAAATTAATAGATCTGGAAATAATTAACCTGAGTGGAGCAATAGAAACACAAAGACAAAAATTATTTTCATTTTTTCATATATACACGTTATATATGAAAGCCTTAAATATCTATTTGTATAATCACAGAATGTAGGTACCTCATAAGGACCTAGAGGACAGGAAAATACTTCACAAGGAAGGGAAAATAGGATGTATTATACTAGAGATACAAAAGGAAAATAGAATGATAAAATAATGAGAAGGCTAGGTAATAAGGATAGGTAAATATGAAAGGATGGAAATATGAAAACAGGGAAGGATAACCAATGAGAAGGCCATTTGAAGAACAGGAAAGCTATTACTGTAATAGCTTCCTAAAATAGATATGTATACAAAATGAACCTAAATGATTGACACTAAATAATAGATGAGACAGTGTCCCATCCAGACACCATATGATGCTATGTAAAACTTGTAGGCCCAGCAATAGAATAGATATGGCCAACAATGCCTCATGGAAACCTCCAAACATCACACACTACTGTTTACTTACCACAATCTTTGTATGGCTCCTATCAAACATAGAGAGGTAGAGAGGGTGCATAATTAGAAGCTTCACGAAAACTGACTGGTACTCATGGTATCAGAAGGTATTTTGCATGCTTTCCTAGGAGAAAAGTAACCACCAGCATAGGCCCAAGCCCTGTGATCTACATCAACAACCTGACTGCAAGACATATTGGTGTAATAGTGGCACAGATATTATAGATGTAATCAACTACTCTCTGAGATGGAACCCAAGCCTCACGATGGTCATACATTTTAGACATTATAGACCGTGGGCATAGGTGGAAACCAAATACTATGGTTCTTATAAAGAAACATAGCCATTATGAGTGTTAATGACTGCTGTAATCATAGGTTAGGACCTCACTACACCACCATTATAGAACCATTTTGAAATAAATGGGTCCTAACATATCAAACTACAATAGGACAATGTGCAGAGATTCAGAGAATTTAGAACAATTTATTCTAATTTTTTTCTTTGTCAAAAGTCTCACCCAAGCATCACGAATCTATGAAAAAGTAGTACGTCCAAAGCTTGTAAGAGCCAGCATTGATGGATGATACCACGAAAATAGTGCCTTCCAGACACACTTGAACTTTTGAACTCACAGAAGATGTGTCAACAAGTAAAATTCTTACACAGATTCAAGCTAAAGAGCATCCCGGAGTTATGGAGATGTTGATACAGGCTCCCAAGCCTGAACTAGAAGCTTTATGCAATGGATACCTACTGGCCAAAAAGAAAATTAGATTTCTCCAGTGGAGCACAACTAGGTTTATTAACCATACATCAAGATAGGTACTACATTCAAAAATAGTTGGCTAACATAAAATCAATTCAGTGGTAGTTTTGTAGACTTTTCCTCTCATTTTTCTCTATTTTGGCTTTTTAAAATCTTATTCAACTTTGATTATATATTTTGATAAGACTTCAGCTTTTAAAGACCCAGTTTTTAAAAATTCAAACACTTTAAAGGTTTAAATATCTCTTTAAAAATCCATAGACTCTCTTAAAACAGTTTCTCCCATAAAAACACTAAAAAGTTTGGCACCAAGAAACATTCTAGACTCTGGTTGCCTACATGTCTAGGAAAGTCCTTACTTTCCTTTTCAGTTGGCCTGTTGAAAATCTAGTTTCCTTAAGAATGGTTAGGAGTCTTGGGTTTGGGTAGTGTGGACTCCTCAGCAGGTTAGAAGGGAAGGCTTCATGTTCTTCCTAAAACAAAGAGCTTTGGCATATGTTGGGTTTCTTACTTGTCCCACTATCACATCATTTATTTCTTTTATCATATTCACTTCATTGAAGATAATTTCAGTGTTTTCTGCACAATGTAACTACTGTGAAGACCTTGACATCCTCTGAAGTTCTCTCTACTGATCAGAGTGAAATATTATTCTATTGCCCTGTTGTGAGTTTCATTTACGTTTTTTTCAAAATGTATTTTAGTTGTGTTTTGATTCTAAGAGTTTTATTTTTCTTTAGTATTTACAATTTTACTATAATATATGTAGGTGCCCTCTCCTTATTAATCCTACTTTAGAAAAATGCCTTTTTTCTTAAAATATTCATGTGTCTCATTAAATATGCAAAATTTTATCCATGCTAATTTTTCTTTCTTTAAGTTTCTAATCCTGAAAACAGTAGAAAATGGAAATATTCAAGGAGTTCTAGTTAAATACCTTATTCTCTTCATTCGATCTAAAGTTTTTCTCTTGATTTTACTTACTTCATTGGTTGCAAATTATCAACATTTTCTATCTGTATCCACTTTAAAAGTTCTTCTGATTTGTACCATGCTTTACAATGTTCCTGTCACAATTACATACATTAAATCATTCCATGGCCTCTTCACTGATGTAAATGATGTCATGTAATACATGCTAAATAAATTTTTTCCCTGTTTTTACTCTTTAAGTCAACATTCCTTTTTCTTTTATGTGGTGTAGCCTGTGTGTTTTGTTCTGCTTTGTTATAGAATTCCATTATGAATATTTTCTTTATTGTGCTTATATAGTCTTCTTGTGATTGTCTCAGTAATAACCAATGCAAATATGCTCCAGATAAAAACAAAATGTATCATGGACTTCTGGGAATGTTGTTAATAGGATATACTAAGGGGTAATGATGTCAGATAGCTCTTCTTCATCTCATATGGATCAGTGCATCCATGATCAGTGTTAGCTAGTACATCCATGTGCCCCACCCAAAGTAAGGATTATCAGATTTATGAATAATTAGTAGAGAAAGTAGAAATGAGTTGTCATTTCATTCTTTATATATAAATTGTTAATAGATAATGTCACAGTAGTTATTTATTTCTGTATTTGACATTATATTTTCTAGTAATTTTTGTCATTTGATGTTGTATTTTAAATGTTGTTATATATCAAATTGGATGTATTTGACTACGTGATATCAGGAAACTATATATCAAATTATAGAGTGTATCTCCATGTTTTAGATATTGGTAACTGATGAAGACCTAGGCTAGTACAAAATTTCTTAAATGCTGTAAATTATCTCAGGTAAAAAAAGCAAAATGACTCTGTATATTAGCTGTCATGGTAGAGTGCTTATCCTGAGATAAATCACGGACTCTACATACAGTGGATAAGGGCATATATGCTTATAAATCCAGTACTTGGTAGGCAGAGGCAGGACAATTCAAACTTTAAGGTCATTTGGAGTTCAGGATAAAAATAAAGTCAGGCTGTAAAATAAATTAAAAATACAAAAACTTGTAAACCTAATTCATGAATTGTAAAGTGATCATGAGGAAAACTTAATAAGCAAACTGTTTCATTTACAAGTAGTTCTAATGAAGAAAATCTTCCAATTAACGTTTCTATTGGTGAAAGACTACACATTTCTACAGATCCAATCATGCCTTCATTATTGGAATTGAAAAAATAAAAAAAGAAGAGATTTATTTTCTTTTCTCCAAAAAAAAAAAATCTGTAATATGTATTACTATATAGATTTGCAATTTTATTTTGCAGCTTAAGAAGGTAAAGGCCAATTGAAGTCCCATATGGGAAATTGATTCTTATGTTTGGTAGTGTGATATTGATAAGAATTTTCATGTAAGTGAGTTCTGAAACAAATACTGTTTTAGCATGATCTTGGTGTTTGTAGATCCAAGCGTTTCAGTAGCCTTCTTGCAGTGAGTAAGTATCTGGTGAATGATTAACATTGAATTGTCCTTGGAATTGATGGTCTATAAACCTGAAGGATTTTTACGGGAAATTATAAACTCTGACTTCTGGAGAAGTATAGCTCTTATTTCTGCATTTGTATGACCTAGAATTTCTTCACTCACTCTGCTGTTCCATAGCTCTTTCTCAAGATTCTGGTTGCATATCAAAATAAAGAATGAAATGAACATTTCTTAGAATGCAAGATACAATACTCTAAAAGCATACTCTCTGATTCATATAGTAATAAAGCTCAAGTATATACAATGAAAAGCCCATTCTGCCATTCTGAATGCATGGTGATTTGTCCCCTGATTACACTGTGAAAAAATGTTAACACAATTTTTCATGAACCTGGACATTTGCCAAGCAAAGCAAATGGACAAGCAATAGGAGGATGCTGTCAACACAGAGTCCCAGCAGAGAGACTAATACCTTTGAGCTAAGGCCAGCTATACCACCATGAACACAGTTGGTATGTTGATGGATGTGGATGACTCAAGAAGCCTGTGATTGATCCATTGCAAAGGTAATTTGCATATTCAGTATTTATTTAAACTACTTTAGAAAGTAGAAATAATATTATTCAAATTTTATTTATATTATATATGCATCATGTAATTGAACTAAACAAATCAACCTGAATAAACAAAAAGTGATATAAGACAGAATGTTTTAATAACTAAGAATAATTTATATATTTAAATACTTATATTTATAGTGACAATTGTATTAACCCACTTGGACTAAAAGGAATATATGTGGATGACTTGATTTATAGGGAAAAATTGATAATTGAAGAAAATCCTTCACAAGTAAAGAACAAATCAGTAAAGGATCAAGAGAATACAAATTATATTGATGAGTATTGCCAGTGTCTGAACATTGCTCCAACAAAACTTGAACATTTTTCTCAAATTCTATTCAGTTTATCTACTGGTATATTGAAACATCTTTATACTATGCCTTTAATTTAAAATAATAAATGTGTGACAACATTTTTCTATTTTTGTGCATAAAGTTTTAAAAACATTTTTTGGTTTTCTGCTCACAGAAGAACCCTAGCTCCTTTTTTTTTTTTTTTTTTTTTTTTTTTTAGTTTACTGATGTGAAAACATATAAAAATGTGTGTCCTTATTCTTTCAAAATTTGAAACCTAAAATTGGTGATACAAAGAAAAAAAGAAACAAACAAACAAACAAAAAAAACCAGCAGCCAACAGTAATGTAAAATTAGCTTGCCCTCTTGCTCCCACTTCCTTTGCCCCATCTTCCATTTCTCTTCTCTCCTGTTTCTCCTTCTTACTCCCTTTGCCTAATCATCTTTTTTTTCTTCCCTTTTCTTTTCCCTTTTCTCTCCAGATACTTTTCTTTCAAGGACAGCAATCTACGTCCCACCCTTAGAGGAGAATAACAAAGCTGAGTTTAGGATGACGTTTATAACAGATATTCATAGAAGTCTGTGAAGAACACCAGAGCCTTCATTGTAAAATCGAACACCTCGTGTCAAACTGGAAATTTACAATAACTCTGAGATTTCAGTTATATGAACTAATAAATCCTATTTCTTGTTTGGGGAAACTGATGAAATGGAAGACTCTATAAAATGGAGAATAAAGGTGTAAAGTGATGTACAAACTCATTCAATCATCTAGGATGCCGTTGCAATAAACAGTCTCAGTCAGGTCTTTTTTCTCTGGATGATTGTCTAGTCAGATTAACCATCACCTGTAGATGAGCTTATTGTCTAAATTCAAAAGGGACAAGTTTTTTCTTTCTGTTCTAAAGTCTATGCGGCCCTCTTGATTTTACTATCATCAATCACTTATTTTAAGATGAAACTTCCTGCCTAGATTTCCTATTTTCATTCAAGTTTTTTTATCTCCACATTTCTTTGCTTGGCTATACTTCTGGAATGAACTAGTATTCAGGACTCTACTGTCCAAAGAAGTAATACAACCTTGAAAAATGACAGGGTGAAGGCAGGCAGTGGCAGACACAGCCGATAGGTAATAGGGCCTTCCGAGGTGACAAGAGGCTAAAAGCAGAATTATTATCTGCCCTTTGGTCCATTTGCAAGGAAGAGGGAGAAATACACATTTTATTTACCTGACTCTAGCCCTTCCCATAGAAGATCAGAAGTCAGGACCTTTTCTTTGGTATTCTAGGCTGAATTATCTGATGTAAACTCATATCTGATAGAACCTACTATCTTTCCATAAGAACTTTAAAAATTTTATTTGTGGATAAAGTGCTCACAGTATATGAGAGGTAACTCAGTGACACACTGTCCACGTTACTGATGAAAATTGTATTATATCAAATTATATCATTTAACATTTTGGAAATGAATTTGTTATTACCAGCAGCAGAAACTATTAATAGAATTAAGCCTACAAACATTTATAAAAAGACAGGAGTATGATGTCCCCTAGCACCCAGTCGGAAAGTGCTCTTCCAGGGTGAGCCGTGAAGCCTGGATGTTAAAGATACAGTGTGTAACAAAACAGTCAAACTTTGTGAGATTAGAAAAATTTATTTGTCATTTGAGTTTTAGATATTACTAATTGAAAGGCTCTGTTACTAGATTTATTTAGTAAACACATACACACACATATATGTTATATATATATATACACACATATATATACATATATGTGTGTGTGTTTGTATGCATGTATCTATCCATACACTGTGTACACATATGTAATATAGGTTTATATGATAAAATTCAATTTTGCTTTAAGGAACTGTGTCTTCCTGACTAGAAACTGAAGTCAGAGCAAGAAACATGTCCTGTCAAGCATATTCTTTGTATTGAGTATATTTCTACTGGGGTATCGAGCATTTAATAAGGATTTGACTGTAATACCTGCTAAAGTTTTTCTTCTGGGATCGGGTGTCCAGTTTAAACCAGATTTTAATTAACTTTAAAGAAATCCATTAAGTCTTTAGTTCATCTGTTTTAGAGTAAGGGGGTCAATGAGAAGTCAAGATTTTAAATTCAAATTAAATTAACTGTGCTCTGTGAAAATATTTCTATTCAGAGCCTCCTACAAGAAGTGACAAGGTTTAACCTTCTTTGAATTATTCTTCTACTGCTTAATACCGGTTTAAGGATATTCATTTTTCTATTTTAGACTATATCCTGATTATAGCTGCTCAGTCTAGAGCACAGACATATTACTGTGAAATTGGGTACATACCACAATGACATATTAGTCCTTCATTTTGTGCTTAACAATTTTAGAAAGACACTTCCCTCAGATTTAGATACAAAACTATTGAAATATATGCTGCCATTTATATTCTTAATTTTGAGAAATATATGTGTGTGATATTATGTATGTATATATATGTATATACAATCTTCTATAAAATCACATAGTTCATTTATATAATTGCTACATAACTATTTTATAAAATAGCATACCAATTAACTTACCATTAAAAAGAAAATGCCAAAATAGTTAAAACATGGCTGCTATCTACACATTTATTCATATTATCAACAAGACCTTAAATTGCATTTAAATAATTATAACAGAGGCCAGAACATGCACAAACTGATAAAGCCGTGGCTCTATGGCAACCACAAACCTATTTATAAATGAAGCCACTCTATAAGTCACCCTTTCATTTCTGCTGTAAACATGAAATCCAGAGTTGCAACACCCTGAAGTGGACACCAGACAGTCTTAGCTTAGAGAAGAATCACTCAAGTAGTTTCCTAGGCCGGGATCCTTTAGAAATAGGATTCCAAGGAAAGATGCTTTGTGCTCTAATTATTAATCTTGCCAGATGTGGTATTGTGCAAGTTTCAGAAGATACAAACACTTAGGATGTCTTGGGATTGTTTCTCATGTAGCTAAAGCTTCTGGCTGCAAGCTGGTGATGCATCAGTGTCAGAAAACACTCCAAGATATACTAAACGACTAAATTTAGAATCTCTTGTGGGAGAAAGAAGAGAAGGACTTAGGCAGCTTTCTCCTGCCTGTCCTATTCCACCACCAGCTTCCACCGTACTTCACAGCCCTAGCTACAAATTTCCCCCTGCATCTGAATCAAGCCTTTGCCCCTGCCTGAGACTACCATTTTATACACAGCAACCACAGCTGCCTCATGTTCTGGAAACATACATGTCAGTAATCCCCTTCCCACTTGTGGGAAGCCATGGCAAGGCCTTACTCTTGGCAAACATCATTCTTGGCTGTCCTATCTACTGTTCTTCTTTCTGCTTACCTTCCATGATTCACTTGCTGTATCTTCAGTTCTCAGAACTTTCAAACAAGGCCTCATAGCAACCCACCTTAACCTCCTCATGACCTTTAGATTTAGCCAACATCCTGCTAGATAGATGTTTTTAGAACCCCGGGTAATGGCAAGGCTTTGTGAGAACAACAGGTATAACCTAGTTAGACCCCACAGAGGCAGCTAGCTTCCTCCACCTGCAAAGCCCTCTTTCCTACCCCTCCTCATATCCTGTTTTCAGAGATATAAGCTGTGTGAACAATAAAATCTTTGCCAGCTTGATCAGACTTCTTGACTTGCTGTGCCTTTTTATTTTCTCATGCATCTCAGTCCTACTCCACAGTGTCTAAGCATCCACTTGATTGTCCAGCTGGACTGGGCACCACTTGTCCTCAGAGGAGTCAGTAAGTCTGAATACACATTGCACTTATAATACATGATACCTCACACTAACTCTTAGAGGTTAAAAAAAAAAGCAATTAAGTTGGATAAAGTCAGTTGCACCATGATTGAGTCATGGACCAGTGTTCTGTGATTGGTTTCCTCATGCTCATGACTTTTTGTTTCACAGATGCTGTTCCAGTTCTTACCTGATAATCTCTCTACTCTCTCTTCTCCCTCCTACTCTCTTCTCTCTCTCTTCGTCTTCTCTCTCTCTGTCTCTCTCCTCTCCTCTCTCTCTCTCTCCTCTCTCTCTCTCTCTCTCTCAATGAGAGAGACAATGAAGGAAGATAGTGCTATTTCTCTCCCACCAGAGCTGAGGTAAAGCCAAGATAAGATTTTCAATTCTATGATGAAAAATACCTACCCAAGACATGTGATCAGAAGAACAGGAAGTGTACTCCTCCCGAAAGCCAGTTCTCAAGTAAAAATAGAACACAATCAAATTCCAATGCATGGTCACCAAATAATGTCACTTTTTGGAATAAACTAGATAAACAAATATTCATATGTAATTACATAACAGCACAGAACAGTTTTCAATAAAACATTCAACTGGAATTTGGCAGACAAAAAGAGAGATGAACAAATGTCCCTGTGAGGACTATTTTGAATATAGGCTCATCATTTCTCCAAGGACCCTCAAATTGTTTAAGGATTGCAGATGAAAGCCATACCCTGCATGCTTCATTGTAACTTATTAATAAGAATCTGCAGTAAAATTACATATATGTTAGAACTTAGTGGAAACAAGAACCACTTTCAACCCCATATTCTTTAACCTTGAGAGGCAAACCATCTTTACAGACACAAGCATCAGTTCTATATTTTAACAGCAAATTACTGTGCCCAAGAAGCAATAGCTTGAACGGAGTTGAATAAATTATTTTGATTGGCTGACATGGATGACTTATTCACAAACAACACCTCTCTCAATCATGTGTTCCTTCTCTGACTTCTGAAAGATTGTTTCTAATAGGTAGACATGTCACATATTACAAAATACCCAGTAAAATTTAAGCAATGAAAGATAAGTAAGTAAAATAAAGCTGATGTGTCTCTTTGGATATTGGTTAGAGGATATAAACTGACATTCATCTTATTTTCTTTAAATGAACTATGAGCTGTTTTCAAGCAATTGCCAGTGTTTAAATACACTTTGTCTTTTATGAAACCTTTACTGTTATTATTTAAGGAGTTTATTTTAATTATTCTGAGACAAACAGTAGAACATAATTGGTTTAAAGAAAGTGACTGTCACCTATTTTTTGTGTGTGTGAAAATTATAGTGCCTTATGTAAGAAGTTTTTGTTATGTCTGAAAAAAATAAGTGATACACTAACAAAATTCAGGCTAAGTATTAGTGGTTTATTTATATCAAGTAAACACTGCATATATGCCTCTGTGTTGCCATTTGGTATTGCCAAACTTATGAATTGAGCCAAGGAATAATAACAGTCCTGTATAAAAATAATTTTTTTATATTTTGTTTTTTTTTTGATATTTTAAACATAGTTCCACCATTTCCTCCTTCCCTTTCTACTCACCAAAACTCCTTTATATCTCCCCTTGTTATCTTTCAAATTCATGTTATTTTTACACATTAAGTGTTATAACACACATATATGCAAGTTTATATTCATATCTATTAAAAATAAACAAATGCTACTTTCCCACTCAGCATAAAGCTAATCGAATCTATGTACTCAGCGATGATCATTTGGAATTGGATGACCAGCCAGGGTGATCTTTGGTGCAATAGACCATTCTTTTCTTTTCCCTGCATTCTTTAGTTTCCTGCAGTTTTCAGAAAGCCAATAATTGATTAAGAACAAAAATCACGTTTAATATATCATTGAATTATATTTTTACCCAAATTCTTATTTGTCTCTTTCTGTTGATGAGTGGAAATTGAATACTCACTTTTCTACAAAATAATTATAAGAAAAATATAGTATATACTTATTTATTAAACCATGAACATTTCATTTATGCTTTCTCCTTTCAATATATTAGTATTAATGATGATTAATGAGAACTGAACTCCCAGTCAGTGGTGGTGCACACCTTTAATCCCAGCACTTTGAGAGGCAGAGGACAGGCAGATTTCTGAGTTTGAGCCAGCCTGTCTACAGAGTGAGTTACAGGACAACCAGCGCTATACAGAGAAACCCTGTCTCAAAAAAAAAAAAAAAGAAAGAAAGAAAAGAACAAAAAGATAATTGAGCTTTTAAGAAAATATGGTATTAAATGAACAAATATCTAAGTCATGCTCAAAAACAATTTTTAGGAGGGTGTGTTTTTCTGAATTAGTATCTCTTCTGTCATTGCAACAGAGATCTAGGTGTCTAAATTAACAAAATGGTTATACAAAGTTCAGTAGAGCTTTATATTTGCTGTTTTTGTATTCTTTTGCTCATCTACAAGTCCACAAAGGAAAAGAACCTGAGATGAGTTATCTAATTCTATTTAAATGAATATTACTTAAAGTTCAATAGCAGATACTTTAGCTATAATCAGGGCATATATGTTTGTGTAGAAGCCTTCTATGTGTGTGGTTGGAGCTACCGATATTATAAGTGTTTAAAGGGGTAGGATGAAGTATTTATATACATGATAAGGATTTCAAAGAAAGTGAAAGATAAAATGGAAATTTAGTGTTTACTTAAATAGTAAGAAGTAAAATAAAGTATATGAGGATCCTATATTGTCTTTAAGTTCAAGAAAAAAAGATCCCTTTGAAATTTAACTTTCATTATTTTCAGCTTTTTCAATACAAAAGAGTAAATAGTCACTCGCTTCTTTAATACCATTTGTTGAATGGTCGGATATTGACAAAACCTGTGAATGAGAAAGCATCTTCCTGCCCTCATTTGTGATTGCTGTGCTCTGAAGTAGGCATTGTGAATTCTGTTTTTAAAATTCTTGAGCAACGATAAAATTTGTATTAGTTCAGATAATAAAAGTATCTTACTAATCATTAGCTCTTAGTGTGAATGAATATCACTATATTGGTTATAAATACTAGGTGAGGTGAAATATACGTTTCAGCTGCTCAGTTTCCCCAGAGATCTGGCTTCAGGGTACATTAAGTTATAGAACTATGAATTCTCTAGTCATATTGACAAAATACAAAATAATTTGTATGTAATTTATACTTGGGATATAATTTAACTTTCAGAAAGAAAGGACAAGTTCATAATTCTATGTACTTCTACTAACACACACAAACACACACACAGATAGAGATAGACAGAAAAAGAGAGAGGAGAGAGAGACAGAGAGAGAGAGTAGAGAGAGTGAGAGACAGAGAGGTCAGAGATGGATTTCACTGTCATTCAAATCTGCAGATGTGGAGTCCATGGACAGGGAGGGGTGACTGCAGACATACACTCATGAAATGACGGAAAATATTATTGGCTCTACTTTTCAATTATGTGACTTCTACCATGCTTTCTAACCTTTTTGTGGTATAGAAAAATGAATCCCTTCAGGGAACCCTATAAAAATCAAATGACGTAGTAACATATGTTAATTGCTTAGAACTATTCTGTCTACAGTATAAATTTCTCAAAAATATTGTCTATTATTATGTCATGGCATAGACATTTATACATCTTTGATAAAGTTATTAGCTAGCATTTAATGCTCACTATCACTAATTTCATTTTATGTAATTTTATATTCTATATTTCAGAGACTTTCTGTCTGGACAGATTGGAAGGCAATTTCAGAGCACTGTCCTTTAATTTTATTCTGATTTTTCTTGGCACAGCTGTTATAATATTCATATTAAATCCATCCAAGATTGTTTCTTGGCAGCTTGTTTGTGCTAGCTATAGTGTAAATATCAAAGTCAACACTGGCAACATCTTATGATAGTAACATTTTAAAATGTTTGCTACATACACAATCTATGTTTATAGTATATTGTTTCTGTTCCCCCAAAATAGAACACAAAGGAAAAACTCAAAGAACACTTTTACTGACTGCTAAAATTGCTTAGGAATACTTATTTTTTTAAATGATTCTAGAGGAACATTAATTTGAAATCCATTCACAAATCCCCTACATCTTAACTATTATGTTTGAATACTCTGTAGTTCAGACCATGGCAAGACTAGAGAAACTGTGAGCTTATGTCGGCTCACCATACTTAATGAAAAATCAAATGGTTCACACAAACTTTGCATGCCAGCTCTACAAATGAAAACTGACAGAAAATAATATATGCTTTGCTTATGTCAACTAATTCAACAGAGCACTTAAATTCTATTAAAAATATCTGCAAATGTGTCTGTGTGTATGTGTTGTATGTGTGTGAGTCTGTGTGTATCCATTTCCATGAACTCACGGGTGTGGAGGACAAGAAAAGAGTCATTTGTTTCTATTTGTTTCTGTCAGAAGCCCGGACCTCGCCCTTACCCTCATCCCTACCTTTCCCCACCTGCACTACGTCCCCTGCAGCTTCTTCCTGCTTGGCAACCACAAGATCCTGCTTGGCAGCTACAGATAGATTCAAAGCAGTGTACGGTTTCTTCTGAGAAAAACCAGTAGATGACAAAATGTTGCAGGGCACAAGCCGGAGAAGATTCTGTACTTTCCTACCACCTGGCCCCTCTTACCTCTCCCTTGTAAACAGTATAAAAAGGTTGATTCACGCTCAAATACACGGTCTTGACAAGCAACTGCTTCCTTGAGTCCTTTCCTCTCTAGTCCATTCTTTTTTCCAGGTCATGGTCTCCTCGCTCCCATGAGTTTACTAGGGCCCGCAGGTCGGGTCATTGTTTCTACTTGGTTTTTGCCTCTACCCTAAAGACAGCTCCTGAAGGCTTCATTTTGCTTAGTGAGCATCTGCTTGTCTCAGTGTCCTAGTACTGTGATATAGGTACCTACAGCCAACTCCAGCTACTGTTAGGGATTGGACTCATATCATCATGGTTATCTAGCAATGTCATTAGCCACCATTTCTACAACAGTCTTGGTGGTTTTAAAGATATACTAGCTTACATAGTTCATAAATTCTAAACTTGTAGCCCATGATTTAAGGATTAAAAAATACAGCAATAATGAAAGAAAAAAAATTCTTCAAAGAAAACTTGCAAGAGCATTGATTAATTGATAAAATTTGATTAAATGATAAAAGCCATTTGTCTTGGCAACAGAAATATGCCGGTTTTGTTTTTGTTTTTTGGAAAAGTAACAAATCTAGATATTTTAATGAGATTCAGTATGTAAGTTTTTATTTTAAGTTGATCACTCCCTAAATAAAAAAAGAAATAGTATTTGCAGAAATTAAAATAGTCACAGCTAATTAAAGGAAGAATTTGTTTCTAATATTATATAAAATAGTTTAATCAAAAACAAATTTTTAGATAACATATCTCAATTATTTTGGTATGGATGACCACAACTTTGTCCTCTGCAAAAATATCCTTCAGGCTCATTATTATTTTGAAAATAAAAATGAGATAGGCTGTAGTTATATTATATATTAAGTTGATAATAATGATTAAAATTTATTGAACAAGAGTAATAAATAGGTTGGTACTTTATAAAAACTGATCACTGTTGTCCACAAATAAAAACATTTTAGTAATGGATAAATTGATATATTATGTGAGATTCATCTATGGAATGATAAATAGAAATGTGAATTCCGTTGCAACTTGTCCCATTGCCAAGTGAATCTTCATATTTGTATACAATGTGATTAGTTAATTAATGCCACATGCTGAAATTACAAAACTAAATATCTTGTCTCTATGAAGCTACCACTGTTAATTGAGTTCATTTATAAAAAAAAAATCTTGTGACTATTGTCATAAGCAGCTTATCAATTTTCTTTTTGTTCATTAGCAGAATTGGTTGATTCCTTGCTCACTGATGTTGAAGTAGAAAGATTATGATTAAAGTTTTTCAGGCTTGATCTAACATAAAAGACTCCTTCTGTGATCCTTATTTCATAGTACCAGAAAGTACTATGCAAACTGCCACAAAAAAAGAAGCAATTGAACTTCCTATTCAACTGTGGCTTCTAGGAATTACAGCAATGACCAGCAAAGCAAGATATACATAAACATGCAATAGGTGACCATCAGATGGTAACCAACATCTGTCTGACTGGACTTAAGGCCACTCAACAGGAGGGAAGTCATGCTGGTACTTTTAACTAAGTAA